>OU015754.1:75600592-75611227 GCA_907169655.1 Acomys percivali | reverse complement strand
GTGCTGTGGCACCTGGTTTGGGTGGGTGATCTCAGGCTCAGAGCCAAGGGGATAAGAAAATAGGTGCTGGGGCTGGGTGGCCTTTGACAATGCGTGGCCAAGTCCTCAGTCTGTAAATGTATGACGATGTCACAAGGCAATTGATGACAAGAACCCATATGTCCTTAGCATGGTGCCTGGCACTTCCCTAGTGTCACGGGTACAGGAATCATTCGATGTTTGGGGATTTTTTTTAGATGATTTTATTTTTACTTGTGTGTTATGTATATGTGTATGCACATGTGGGTGCAGGTATCTGTGGCAGCCAGAAGAAGGTTGGGTCCTGTCTTAGATGGGTGCAGGAATCTAATTCTGGTCCTTTGCAACAGCATTTTTTCCTTCTCCAGCTCCGGAACCATTGTAGCATCTAGTAAAGCAAAGCTCAGAAGGGTAACTGACTCGCCACAGGTCTCCAGGACCTTAAAGTCCCTCTACAGACACCTCAGAATCTCCATATTCCCTGGAGTCAGATCCTGCGCATACCATGACCCTGCAAGGTCCAAAGGGCACGAAATCACCTGTCCCCATGGCAGTGGTTCCAGTGGCCTGGTTGCTGGAATGAGACCTTCCCTGGGTGAAGCCAGTATCTTGGAATGCAAACAGAGCACTGGCCAGCTGCCACATCAGGACAGACTCACCCCCAGGGAGAGGCAAGCCTCACACACACCGGCAACTCACCTGGAGAGAGAGTGAAAGCAGCTGTTGTAGCTCGGTAGCAAGTGGGCGAGGGAGGAAGGGCCTTGTCACTGTTCTCATGGTTGTGTGTATACCTGTGGTGGAGAATGTTTGTTGGGGTGAGTGCCCCAGTGCCCACCTCTGGTCTGGTCACTTTGCTGTCTGCTATGGTGACAGTGTGCCTGCTGTCTGCTGCCTTGATGAGTACCATAAACTCACTTCTTTACCTTGATCTGGTATAGCATCCCAGGGGAATCTCAGGGCCTCTCTGCCCGTTTCCTTGAGTGGGGCTTACATGGTAGATGACAGACCCAGGGTACCACAGTCTTAGCTCTATCCATGTGTGCATTAGAAAGCCTTGTGTTGACTGGACACTGGTCTCCGTGTTTTACAGTTTCAGTGGCATCTGGTGGTTTAAATGAGAACTGGACCCCCCATAGGATCGTGTAGTTCGAACTCTCAGTCCCCACTCCGAGGCACTGTTTAGGAAGGTTGCAGAGTCTTTAGGAGGTAGCACCTTGCTGAAGGAAGTACAGCATTGGGGTGGGCCTTAAGAGTTCATGGCCTGGATCACTTCCACTTCTTATTCCTACCCTCTCTTCCCTCTCCCCCTCCCCCTCCCCCTCCCTCTCCCTCCCCTTCTCCCTCTCCCTCTCCCTCTCCGTCTCCTTCCTGCTCTCTCTCTTTCCTGTTGTATGGGCAAAATGTAATCAACCAGCTCCCTGCTCCAGCGGCCATTCATTTTCTGCCTGTTGCTATGCCAACCCACCACGCTGGATTCTGTCCCTCTGGAACCATAGCTAAAGCGAAGCCTTTCTTTCCTAAGTTGCTTTTGTCAGCACAGCCCCAGAAGAGGAGTTAAAACAAGTTGGTTAGGTTGGCCTAACCGTGACCTTCATTCCCGAAGGTTCAGCTTTCTTACATTCCAGGTCCAAAGCCTGGCGGGGTGCAACCCAGAGTTGGGCAGGGCAGGAATGCTGCCAGGAGCGTTTATGGGACGGGACCGGAGGAGGTGCCCACATCCTGGGAGTTGGGAATGCCTGGAGCTGCACATCACGGGGAGCCCCTCAAACACTGGGGCATACTGTCCTGTCTCAAGGCATTCCCGACCCTGGTGAGTCTCCGAGCAGCCGAGAGCCAAGATTGGTTCTCGCAGGCTAAGGCTAATGATGTGGCTAATCAGAATCTAGGGGTTCAGTTTTATAACCAAAGGACAGAAGTGGCAAGGGTTGGGGGGGCACCAACCAAGTCCTCAAGGACCCCTCTCCCTGCTCCGTAGCACCTCTTACTCCATTACAGCAGCCAGTCTGAAATAAGCCAGACCCCCCCCAACCTTGTTGCACCCCAGCTCTTCCACTACCTGGCTGCGTGCGTGGCCAGAATGGCCTCTCTGGAGTAGGATAAGAGGCCCCGTCCACCCACCTACATAAAAATGCATCTGAAAACCCAGCGATTGGCAAGTGCAGATGCCCAGTGGTGCTGGCCCAGGCTTGCCTGTGGGGTGCTTACAAGATGAGGGACTTTGTCGGATTTTGGCGTTTCTTTTATGTGCTTGTCATTTATTTATTTGTAGCATGTGTACAGAAAATCAGAGGACAATAGGAGTCACTTCTCTTTGCCACGTGTGTCCCAGGGTTCAAACTCAAGTCGCATCCTTTGGTGGCAAGTGCCCACTGAGCCCTCTTGCCTTCCTGGGTGTTGAGTTTCTTAAAAGCCAGGTTCCTCATTAACAGGCCGCACCATGTTGGAGGCAGGGCACAGAGCTGACCTGGCTGTGTCCTCAGCCCCACCCTTGTAAGCTTTCATCTCAGTAGGTCTGGACGCCTAGCCCTGGTGACCTCAGCTGCTGTGCAGCCAAGCTGGCTGCGGGGAGGACGGAGTCAGCAGGATTCATTGGGAGGCTCAAAGCTGGAATTTTGAGTGCCGACCAGCCCTGGAGGTCCCCACTGTGTGGGGTTCCCTGTGGCTCTCTGTGTGCAGTGGCATGGCCCCAGATGCCCCACCTCCCACCTGTTCTTCCCAAAAGAGAGGACAAAGGGCAAGAGGACTAGAAGGCTAGCGGGCATTAGCTTGCATTGGCTGCCCGGCCAGGAGCTGGCATCCTTGGTTCCTGGGCCTGACTCCATCCCTAATTCCTTCATGCACACAAGCTAAGCCTGCAGGATTGTGTGTGCAATGTGAAGACACTGCCCGTGCCATACCATGGTCCTCTGTAGACCACTGCCCAGGAGACTGACTCCTCAGGTCTGGGAAGCCTCACCAGGCAGACAGGATGCCATAAGGTGGGTTGCGCCTGCCTTGGTTACACACGGCTACTTCCTTTTAGACAAAAGACTTAACCACTACGGACCTCCTTAGGTTGGAAGCTTCCAGAACCCAGGCCTTACTTTGTCCTGCTCCTTCCACGGTGGCCCTCAGGATCCCTTCTATGCAAGGGAGGGGCTGTGGGGAAGCCCTTGAGTTGCAGCCTGCTCTGAGGCTGCTCCGTCTACCTGGGTGCTGTGGGCGCGGCATTTGGATTTGGGGTGGGAGGCAGTTGCTTTGCCTTTTCCTCGGTGCATATGACACCCCTTTTGGTTTGATTTGTTTGGACGGTTTTGAGATTGAACCTACTTAGGCTCTAGTTCACCCACTTGAACTTCGTGGGGCTGCGGTAGTACAGTCCGGAGTTGGAACTCAGGATAGCCCGGCACTAGAATCGCCTCACCTCAGAAAAGGAAATCCCCCTGCCCTTTGGAGTCACTCTACATGCCTGTCTTTTCCATCAGCTCTTCTGCTCTGTGGGTTTCCTCTTGGGAGCATGTTGTGTACGTTGATTCATTTGTGGCTATCAGTGAGCGTATGTGACCAGCTGCGAGCAGCTGCTTTCTCTTAGCATTTCATTGTCAAATCCTACTTCCACTGTCAGTCACCATCCCTGGCTAAACAGTCGAATTTTGCTTATTATGGCTAACGCTGCCCTAAATGCTTACACATGAAGTTTCTTAAATATTTGTTTTAAATTGTGTATATGTGGTGGTGTGCTCACATGAGCGCAAGTTTTCATAGTATTCAAAAGAGGGCTCCAGATTTCCCTGGAGCTGGAGTTGTAGGCAGTTGTGAGGTGTCTGATGTGGGTGCTGAGAACCAAACTCTGGTCCTCCACAAGAGCAGTTGCCTGTTCTTAATTGCTGAGTCCTCTCTCCAGCCCCTGTGTATGGGATTTTACACCTGTTTTTTTATTTCTCCTCTCTCTCTCTCTCTCTCTCTCTCTCTCTCTCTCTCTCTCTCTCTCTCCTTCTCTCTCTCTCCTTCCTTTCTTCTCTCTCATTTTGAGGCAAAGTTTCTAGGTCAGGCTAGCCTCAAACTCACTATGTAGTTGAGGGTGACCTTGAACTCCCGTTCCTCCTCCTGCCTCTACCTTCTGAGTGCTGGGATTTGCAGGCATGAACCACCATGTCCAGCCACCATGTCTGGTTCATTAAATTCAGGGGATGGAGGGCCAGGTGCCTGCTAGGTAAGCATTTTGCCAGCTGAGCTCTGCCCTGGGCCTAGTGTTTTTCTTTATCTTTGGTATATTCCTGGTAGTGAAAGTGACGGCCATATGGTAAGTTTATGTTTGGTCTTCTGAGAAAAAAAAAAAACCCAGGCTGTTTTCCAAGGCATCTCTCTGCATTTCATGTGGCCCAGCATGTGTGAGGCGGTGTGAGGGATCCAGTTTCTCCCAGGTCTAGCTAACACTCATTATTGTCTGTTTAAATTTAGCCCATCCAGAGGGTAACGTGGTCCCTCCTTGTGGCTTTAATTTGTATTTCACTCTGTGTTCCACCATCATTTCTTGGAAAGCTGTATAAAAGATTCTTTACCTCTTTTTAAGAGTGGGATGTGAGCCAGGCGTGGTGACGCACACCTTTAATCGCAGCACTCGGGAGGCAGAGGCAGGTGGATCGCTGTGAGTTCGAGGCCAGCCTGGTCTACAAAGTGAGTCCAGGATAGCCAAGGCTACACAGAGAAACCCTGTCTCGGGAAAAAAAAAAAAGTGGGATGTGTTTCTCTTGTTTTCTTTTTTTTAATATATAAGTTGGTTGTGTTAGGCTTTGTGACAAAGAACCTGAGAGAAACCATCCTAAAGGAGGAAAGATTTACTTCCATTCGCAATGTTTGTGGTTTCCGTACACGGTTGGTGAACTCCGTTGCTTTGGGGTGTAAGACATCATGACAGCACAGGAGTGGCAGAGACCCACTTCATTCATTTCTTGATAGGCCAGAAGCAGAAAGAGGCAGCAGCAGGTGGCTCTTCCATTCCGGGTATTCCATTCAGACTGTGAACTGAGCCACTGATGAAGTCAGTGTCCCTCAGAACCTAATGGCCTGTGAAAATGCCCTCACACACACACACACCCAAGTGTGTACTCACTAATCTCCCAGGCATGTCTCACTCCTATCGTTTTAACCGGCAAAATCAACCATAGTAGTTGTCTTTTTTTTTTTTTTTTTAATTTTGTGAATGTGTGTGTGTGTAGTGCTGACAGAGGCCAGAAGAGGGCGTCAGAATTCCTGCAGTGGTGAGCTGCCTGATAGGTACTGGGAAATGAACCAAGGTCCTCTCCAAGAGCAGCAAGTGCTTTTAACCACTGAGCCATCTCTCCAGCCCCAACAGTTGTCTTTTTATTGTTGAGTTGTAGGAATTTATTTTTAAATTGTTTTTATTGAAGTGTGTGTGTGTGTGTGTGTGTGTGTGTGTGTGTGTGTGTGTCAGAGGACACATGTGGAGGTCTGAGGACAGCTATAGGAGCAGGCTCTCCTTCCACCATGTGGATTCTTGGCTATTGAACTCAGCTTGCCAGGCTTAACTCTGAACATATTTACCAGCTGAGCCACCATGCTGGCCTGGAAGTATATTCTAGATGTCTCTTATTGGATATGGGATTTGCAAGTATTTGCTCACTTCTGTGGGCTCTCTTTTCCCGTCCTCCACATCTCCCTGTGAAGCACAGATTTTTTTTTTTTTTTTTTTTTTTGGTGTCTTACCTTGCATGTCATTTAACCCTTACATGTTAATAATCAAGTGGGGCTGATGAAAGAGTCTTGGATAGGGCTGAGCTGTTCTGTGGGTTCAGGTGAGGGTGACCCCAGATCTCACATCAACCTCAGGGTCATGAGCTCCCCCTGTGTGAACCTGTGATGCTCGCCATACAGCCCAGTGAGGCTTTCATGGTAGACAGCCAAACCAGAGAGATGAGAAAGGGGCCAGCAGGCCTGTGTGTCTCAGTCCCGGGACACTGCAGTGGTGTGGGACTCCAGGAGACCCTGGATCACGTGACCCCCATTTCTCACCTGGACAAAGGTACCCAGAGGAACATCTAGGGCATCAGGAGGTAATGAATGCTCTGTCCTGTCCACAGCCATGAAAGCCGACCGGAAACGCTTAAAAGGTGAGAAGACCGACCTGGTGAGCCAGATGCAGCAGCTGTATGCCACGCTGGAGAGCCGAGAGGAGCAGTTACGAGACTTCATCCGCAACTATGAGCAGCACCGCAAGGTCAGCGCCTCTCTGGACCCCTGCCCTCCCCTCTCATCCACTTCCCTCTTCTGTTCCTGCTCCCTGCCCTCCCCTCTCAGACATCCACCATCCTCTCTTAGCCGAGTATGGTCTCTGCCTCGAATCCCAGAGTGCCCTTGGAGGCTCTGCTGCATGCATCTAATTTGGACACTCGAAGAAATCCAGCCCAGCTCCCGGTTGGGCCGTGTGTCCCTAGGTAGACAGCATGGACTCCCGGAGCCAGCTGTTTCAGCTCCCTGCTCCTCTGGGCATACCTTTGAACCTCCCACTCACTCTAGAGCCTCAGTTTCCTCTTCTGGGGAAGCTGCAGAGCTGTTGTGAGGTCCAAGACACTGAGCACTGAGCACCCAATATGATGAGCCATGTGTCTCATCAGTAACACCATGGAAGTGTGAGGAATTAGCCAGGAGCAGCGGGAGACCGTGGGCATGCTGCCTTCTGAGAGAGCGGTCAGAAGGCAGCACCCAGGAGGGGTCACAGGAGCTGGGCTCTGTACCAGTTACGTTTCTCCGGGTTTGGAAGAGGCTCATACCAGGAGATGCTGGTCACATCGCACCTGCTGTCAGGAAGCGGAAAGACATGGGTGCTTCACTCAGGGTCTCCTTTTTATTCAGTGTGGAGCTCTACCCCGTAGGATGGTGCTGCCAACAAGTCAGGGTGCATCTTCCCACCTCAGTTAACTCCATCTTAGAAACTTCCTCACAGGCCCACCTGGAGACCTATCTCCTGTGGACTGACAGTTGCCATTCACCACCCTGAGCTCTGTGGGATGAGGAGAAGTTTGTAATTACATGACTGAGGGATTTGGGCCAATAAAGATTTTTTTATTTAATAGAGTGTGCAGTGTAGATGCCCCCAGGGTGTAAGTCCTGTCCCAGTCAGAGGCCTTGGCTCAGGCGCCGATGTTGGAAAGATATTTTCGCCCACTGTTGTGCAGATCAGAAAAACTGTGCCAGCAAAATGGCTCAGCCGATAAAGGCACTTGTTGCCAAACCTGATGACCTGAGTTCAGTTCCTGGAACTCACATGACATGACGGGAGGGAAGAAATGACTTCCATGAGTAGACCTGTCCTCCACATGCCAAGTGGGTGGGGCTGCCAAGTGGGCGGGGCTGCCAAGTGGGCGGGGCTGCCATGAGTTCCATACATGGACCTGAAAGTAGGAACGTTCATTCCTATATGTGTCCCCTGTGTGTCACTGTGTCTACAATGCCTGACAAGAACAACGTGAGGGAAGAAAGATTTATCTGGACTTTTGGTGTCGGGCTGTTGTGAGGCCCTGGGGAACTGTGAGAGAAGTTAATGGCAGTGGGGATATTTGGCAGAGGCTGGAGAAAAATCCTACGGAAGCAGAGAGCAGTGGCTGGAGCAGAGGCCGCAATATAACCCTCAGAGGCTCAGCTCTAGGACACTTCCTACTTTTGCCAGCCAGGCCCCACTTCACAGAGAGTGCCACCAGCCGGGGGACAAGCATACAAAATGTGAGCCTGTGACAGGCACTCCTGATTCAAACCTCACCGTTCAGCCTGCAGCTTCGGGAACGGGAGGGCTAAGTGGCTCTGTAGTAGCAGTAATGGCAGACAGCACAATGGGCCCAGTCAGGGAGGCCACCTCTGAGAGGCAGTTAGAGGCTGGAGGCTGGATTGGAATTGACATGGTGGGCACGTTCCTACTGTTGCCTTCACTGATGACTCTTGCTGTCACTTCCCTGGCATGCAGATCTCTTCCTCCTTCCTGTGGCCAAATGGCTCTAAGCAGCTGGTACACCTGCCTACTCTGTGTCCCCTGCTGCCTGTGTGCATTCAGCTTACGGAAGCCAGTGGGGGTGCATGACCTTGTAGCAGCCCAGGCCAGCTTTGCAGACCAAGCCGCTCAAGGGTCTGGTAACTGATCACGATCGTTTATTTATTTTTGTGGCGTTCGGCGTGAACTCAGAACCTCCCTTATGAGGCGTAGGCAGGTGCTCTACCACAGAACTGGCACCTCAGCCCCTCACTGGAGGATTCTAGGCAGGAGCTCCACGACATACTTAGAGATACTACGCCGAAACTGAAGCCTCAGCCTTGGTTTTATCCGGCCTCTCAAGATCTTGCATCTAGTTACCAATACATAATTTGCATTTTACGCACAAACCAAATGAACAGTATTAATAGAACTCCTGGGCTCCCCGGTCGCTAGGCTGCAGGTTCTCAACGTGCCATGGCTCACAGGCTCCTTCAGGAGCCTCTACAGGCCTCAGCTGGAGCGTGGGGACACTGGCGGCTCAAAGCTCCTGGCAAAGATAGGGCTTGGCCTGTTTGGAAATTTCTCAGAGTTACCACATCCCAGAAAACTATGCCAAAGACACACACCCTGTTCCCCCGAGTGCAGCTGGGGACTGTCCACAAACCCAGCAAGAGATGTCCTCAGAGCAGGCCAGGCAGACGATTAGAGCCAGACTCAGGATAATCCTGGTGCCGAGTTGATGATCCTCTGCTGGCACCACCTTGCCTCCCAACTTTGTTCCCTGCAGCATCTCGCCCCTGGCCTAGCCTGCAAGGCCTTAATGATCTAGCCTTGTCCCTTAACCATCTAGCCTTGTCTTGCCCTTGTGAGCTTCAGCCAGCTATAGCCCCTGGGCCTTATCAAGTTTCAGATGCCCAGGGAGGGAATCCCACGGGTTTGTTTCCTGCCTCTGTAATCAGCAGTCATGGGCTGAGGGCATGTCTCCTCTGGGCCTCAGTTTACCCCTCTGTGAAACAGGAGTAGTTGGAGTCTCCATTCTCATGGGTAGGTGTGAGGTTCAAGGGCAGTCAGTGCATGCAAAGCCAGCTACACTGCCCAGGACACTCCATGACTGTTGTCACTGCTGAGCCTGCTGGCCTCTGCCTGGGAACAATGTCGTGGGAACATTGGGTCCAATTCTCTAGAGCATCTGTAGATCCTTTCCACCTAGCCTAGGGCCCTGGTCTGCTGACAACCAGCAGAACAAGCAAAAACTCAGAGATGAAAAAAATCCCAAGGATCCTAGCAGGTCTTCCTCTTAACCCAAGACCACCAGGCCCCCTCCCAGGGGTGGCCAGCTCTGCCTAGGATCAGTTTTTTTTTTTCCTTTCAGTGTAAGCTCTGCAAACACAGCATTGTCTGGCTGTGTCTGCCTCAGGTATCTGTTGGTGGGGTGAGTGTCAGATGTAAGGACTGGCTGGAGAGAGCGCTGGGTGGTCATCCTAAGCCAGGTGGTCAGAGAAGGCTTCTTGGAAGAGGAGGTGTGAGCAGGGGTCCTAGAGACTGAGATGCTTCAGGGATGAGCCACAAGGATATTTCAGAATGCATATAGTGCAGATGGGGAAACTGAGGCCATGCTAACCCATAGATATTTGCAGAGCCCCAGGGTTCTCTCTGGAGTTTTAACCACTGCTGTACACTGTGCAAGCCACATACATGCAGGAAAGCTGGCAGCAAAGCCTTTCTGGCTGATTTCAAGGATGGTATTATCATGTGGGATAGGATAGTGGCTACTTTCCTGCTCTCACTCGGCCCTGGTAGTGGGGTATAGACTTTAAAGGTCGTATTTTGGTGGAGGGGGCTGGATTCCCCCAAGGACCAGCCTCTTGAGAAGACCGCAGTTTTAGTACAACCCCTACATAGAGGTCAGAGCCAGCCCTGCCCTGCACCTGGATGACACCATCCCTGGCAGCCACAGTTTGTTCTGGAAACTGAAAGAGGCCTGAACAGATGTCAGGAACTTCCTTCCTCATGGGATTTGAAAACCAGGCTACTGAGTCACCCATCATCTGTGGCTTTGTTAGGTGGCCACGGGGACCTTGGGCAGCCCAGTCACGGCTTCAGGTGCTCTCTTGTACCTGTTTTGCTCTGACACAGTTCATCAAGCAAGAGCAGCGACCTCGGGAGCTGGGAACATGGAGTTGGCAGAGTGATTGCCTAGCAAGTGTGTGTGAGGCCCTGGGTTCTGTCCCCAGCACCACAGAAGCTGGGCCAGCCCCTGGCAATTGCAGGCAGGAGAATCAGGAGTTTAAGATTGTCCTTGGCTACCTAGAGAGTTGGAGGAAAAAAAGCCGGGCTCACTGGCACACGCCTGTAACCCCAGCACTCAGGGAGACAGAGATAAGCGGATCTCTGAGTTCAAGGCCAGCCTGGTGTACAAAGCAAGTTCGGGACAGCCAAGGCTATACAGAAAAACCCTGTGTCAAAAAACAAAAACCCAGAAACAAAAAGAGAGAGAGTTGGAGACAAGCCTGGGCTACATAGAGACCCTGACTCAAATACTCCAAAACAAAATAATAATAATAATAATAATAATAGTAATAGTAATAGTAGTAGTAGTAGTAATAGTAATAATAATAATAATAATAATAATAATAATAATAATAATAATAATA
>OU015754.1:75573792-75600582 GCA_907169655.1 Acomys percivali | reverse complement strand
AATAATAATAATAATAATAATAATAATAATAATAATAATAATAATAAAATAAAATGAGTAACTCTCTTTCACTCTTTTTTTTTGAGACAGGGTTTCTCTGTGTAGCCTTGGCTGTCCTGGACTTTTAGACCAGGCTGGCTTAGAAGTCACAGCAATCCACCTGCCTCTGCCTCCTGAGTGCTGGGATTACAGGTGTGCGCCACGGCATCCGGCTCACCCCAACTTTTACCAGATTCCACTTTGTGTTCCTCACGTTAAGTTGTTCTATCTTTGAAGGGGTCCCATTTCACTCCACCCCATTTTTCCTGCAGTGTTACACTTACCGGGCCACTCATCGGGAAGTGCTGGGGGGAGCGGGGGACGCGGGGCCATGGGCATAGCCTTCTCACCTCACACCAGGGCTTTCAGCCACGGGCTGGGGGTTCCCACTTCCCTCCACCCCTGTGCCACCCTGCAACCCACCCCCTTCTCTCACCCCCACCCCAGGAGAGTGAGGATGCTGTCAAAGCACTGGCCAAGGAGAAAGACCTTCTGGAGCGTGAGAAGTGGGAGCTTCGACGGCAGGCCAAGGAGGCCACGGACCACGCCGCAGCCCTGCGCTCACAGCTGGACTTCAAGGACAACCGCATGAAGGAGCTGGAGGCCGAGCTAGCCATGGTAAGTGCACTGTTCTCTAGAGTGACCCAGGCTGTTACTAGAGCTTTAACGTCGGCAACCGAGGCACGACCTGGGCCACCCAAAGCCCCTGAGGGAGAATACGGCCACAAGGGCAGTGGGCTCCTTGACACTCAGGGGTTGAGGACCTCCTCAGGCCCAGGAGGATAAGGATCCTGGGAGACCTCACTTGAACACACTAAAGTAGGGAGAGAGAGGGGAACATATTTTGTTTCAAAATAATGATAATGTTTAGGGGAAAATATCTAGGGAGAAACACACGGAAATATTAACATCTCAGAGTCTAGGACTACAAATGACAGTATCTTCCTATGTGTCCCTATGTACATTTGTGTGTATGTGGGTAACGTAATCCTATATGTGTATTTGGCTACTTATTTAAAGCCTTTTGGTCTAAATATATTTATAGCAAACTTGTCTTTCTTAGGTCATCAAGTAAAAATAAAATAAAATAAAGATGGATTTTGTGGTTATTTTCTAATAACTTAAAAATCACTGAAATCCATTCAAGCATCATGTTTCAAGAAGGCATGTGGCACATGTAGGGTATCAAAACATGTCTGGGGGCCTGACAGAGGTAGGAGAGCCCCGAACCTCAGCCCTGCTCACCGCTGCGACCTGAGCCATACCCTGTGTCATTTCAGTTACTGGGATGGAGGTCATCATTCCCCTATGATGTAGCACACAAGGCTAGAAAGGCCTTTGAATGCCCCCTGGACCCCGTGTGACAGTGGTCTATAGAAGTTTTATGGTGACTCCTGTTGACGTGTGTGTGTGTGTGTGTGTGTGTGTGTGTGTGTGTGTGTGTGTGCGCGCGCGCGCATGCACGTGTTGATCAGAGGACAGATTGTGGGAGTTGTTTCTCTCTTTCTACCATGCCTGTCCTGGGATTGAACTCGGGTCATTAGGCTTGACAGCAAGCACCCAGTGAGCTATCTTGCTCCCCCTCCCTCTTTAGTTGTGAAATTTGTTGTCCAGCAGGGTGCCAGCTCCAGATAACAATGCAGTTACAGGCATATTGGCCTTCTTGGGCCTCCATCCTTGCATATGCCTTGTAGGACTCTGGGGAGGATGTAAACGAAACAAGGAAACAGCTAGCAGGGCATCTGTGTGCAGTGCTGACCTGATAGTTTATAAAACTGCTTCAGAGTGAAGCTACCCTGAGCAGGGCAGCTGCCTTGTGCAATGCTGCCCCCTAGTGGTAAGGGTCGCCATGCAGGAGGACTGCCTCCATGGCATCTCTTGTTGATACTTCCCGTAGCCCTGGGGGTGGGGGAGAGGGGACCCTGTGGACAGATAGATGAAGCACGTCTTGGTGCTTTGAGGCCCGGCTTCAGCATTTTAGGGGTACCCTAATGTTCCCTGTACTAGGAAATAGCCTCCCCTGGCTTCTGCTCCCAGTATACTGACACAGAGTCAGCTTGGCTCTGGCCAAAACCTCTCAGCTTCTCCCTCCTCCCAGCGTCTTCCTAGAGGCAGAGGGAGGGTGCTTTACCTGGACCCATGATGCCTGTCTCCTTTCGATGTCCCTCTAGCTGCATATCCCCTCCATCCCTTTAATCTCTTCACCACTTAACAGACTTCAGGCTGTGCTGGGGGCAGCCCCAGACCTTTCTGCCCTGAGGTCCAGGCTGACAGGGGGAGCCATCTCTGAGAGTGCAAGTCGCAGAGATAGCAGGCAACAGAGGGCAGCTCTGCCTGGCAAAAGCACACAGGTATCCTGGAAGGGCATCAGGCCTCCCAAGTGCAGTAGGAAGTCAAGGGGCACTCAAGGTCACACAAGTTCCACAGCAGCAGGGGTCTATTTAGATTTTGGTCACATGAGCATATTCATCCCAACTGAGAATTCTCAAGAGCTCAGGGTTCCAGGGAGGGTGGAGGCCCAGAGAGGAGAAGCGAGGGGAGATCAGAGTTCAGGAGGAGCTCCCAGCGTTGAGTCATATGTAGTGGGAGAGGTTAGTCAGAAACGCTGCGTGGGTTCCTGGTGGGAGACGTCCACATAGCCTGAGTGAGCACATGCCTGCCTCCTGAAGCTCACCCTCTGCCCAGTGCGGTTTGTTTCTTTTTCCCCCGAGAAAGAGAAATCTCTCTCGGAGATTTCAAGTCCTGCGTGGACAGAATGAGCGTGCCTAAGGTATCTAGGCACGGGACCCGGTGGGATCTCGGACTTGTCGGGTAGTGATGTTCCACTCCACACAGAGGGCCCACTCCTGACCCAGCCAGAGGTGAGGTCCTGCGTCCCCCAGCAGAGAAAGCAAGTGGGAATGGGAGGGCATCGCGCCTGGGTCTCTTCTTGTGTTGCTCCTAAGGGCTGCTTATTTTGTGAGTGAGTTGGTTTATGTGTGTGTGCGTGGGGGGGGCGTTTTCCCCCCCCCCCCCCGCATTCTATGTATGTACGCGGGATATTTGCAAAAAGGGAAACCACGATAGGCCTTCCCCTGTCTCCTCAGCTCCTCATCCGGCTTCCTCTGCCATGCAGGAGCCTGGAGGGCCGCCCAAGCCGTAGAAAACAGGAAGAGTATGCAAGAGTCTGTGCCGAATGGCATGTTTTCCTTTTCTCTCCCAACAAACTTAAGGTTCTGTCTCATAGAACTCCACTTACCCTTGGTGGGAGTGGGCCAACAACTTGAAGCCAAGAGGTCTCTCTCTCTCTGACCTGTGACCCTCACAGAGGCAGTCTTGGTACCCACAAGTAGCCCCGCCTGTAGCACTGAGTCTTGTGGCAGTTCCCCTAATACGGGCCCTGTCCCTGGGAGCCCAGGCTATACCAACCCTGCTTGCCTTCCAACACCAGCTCAGCTCTCCTGAATGAATCTTTATTGCTGGGCATTTTATATGGCACCTTACCCTTTCTGCTGCCACCAAGAGGCCTGGATAACTGTGGCAGGGCTGTCCTGTGCACCATGGGCTATTTAGGTGCTTCCCTGACGGTCTCTCGGGGCTGGCTTCTCCGGCCATGACCCTCGCTCTTGTCAAACTCAGTTTATAGTTTACAAGGTTTACCCAAGGATGCCCCTACGCCACTTCCTTCAGCCCGTCAGAATCCCAGCTGAGGTCTGGCTCTGGGGCTGGCTCTGTTGATAAAGTGCTTGCACTTAAGCGTGTGGACTTGATTTCAGCCTTAGTCTAACTGGCAAGCTCCAGAGAGAGACCCTCTTTAAAAAAAAAAAAAAAAAACAACGAGGTGGGTGGCTCCTAAGGAACAGCACCTTAATGTTGACCTGCAGCCTTCACACACGCATGTGCATGCGTACACAAGGGCATACACACGCACATACATATGTGCACACCCAGAGTCCTGGCTTGGAAGCTAGAAATGATGAAAGTGCGCTTGGACTCCACCTCTCCCTTCCCCTCCCCCCATATGTGGGTCACACTTTGCTCTTAGTGGCACCTGAAAGTGAGACCCTGGTGAACGTGGGAGAGACCTGCAGTACTGGCCCACGGCTTGCAGCACACTGCTGGCGGCTCACTGGTGTAGAAGTAGAATTCTTGGCTTTCTTGCCGTGATGGTCAGAGGTGGTGTCAGGCAGCTACATGAGAGGTCCCCTCTGGTTACGTTTTCTTCTTCCTGTCTCCTGCTCTTTCTCCAGGCCAAGCAGTCCTTAGCCACACTGACCAAGGATGTTCCCAAGAGGCATTCACTCGCCATGCCCGGCGAGACGGTGCTCAATGGCAACCAGGAATGGGTGGTGCAGGCTGACCTCCCACTGACTGCTGCCATCCGGCAGAGCCAACAGACTCTTTACCACTCCCACCCTCCCCACCCTGCAGACCGGCAAGGTGAGTCCTACCCAACCCTACCCTACCCAACCCGGCCCAGCAATAAGGGGACAGGGAGATTCACAGGAGGCCGCTGGGCCCAGCAGAAAAGGCAACGTCCTCCTTTGTTCACACTGTGGCAGCCTGGGCAGCACAGGCCAAACTATGACTAGCATAGCTAAACCCACTAAGAGATGGCCTTCGGGCATAGCTGGATCCAGAGGCTCCACTGTGCCTAAGGAGAAGTAGAAGCAAGTACCCTCATTGGTCAACTTGGGTCACATGACCACCCCTGACCTCATCGCAGTGTCTGGGAGAGCCAGTGCCCTCCATGGCCAGCCTGGGTCACTCAGGCTTTCTTTGGTAGGAAAGGATGCTGAGCTCCTTGACTGACACCTGTAGCTCATCCGTAGGTTACACAAAAAAAGTATGAATGTCATATGTGTCTGCTCCACATGCTTAGCAGGATGCCTAGCATCCTTTCCCACTGTCTTGGCACACACTCCAATCCAGACTTCTTTTTTTTTTTTTTTTTTTTTCAATCCAGACTTCTTACCATCCTATTGTGCATCAGTGACTGTGCCTCAGAGAGCCACCTGACTCTATATCGAGGCGGGGGGGGGGTGGTGGGTCCTCTAGAACAGTGGTTCTCAACCTGTGGGTTGCAACCCTTTTCACAACCCTCCATCTCAAAAAAAGAGTTCCATTACAGTTCGTAACCGTAGCAAAATTACAGTTATGAAGTAGCAACAAAAATCATCTTATGATTGGGGGGGGGTCACCACAACATGAGGAACCGTATAAAAGGGCCCCAGCATTAGGAGAGTTGAGAACCACTTCTCTAGGGGCTCCAGTAGGACTGTCCGTCCAGGGGCCCATAGCTGGATACAGGAGCCCAGGGACAAGTACACCCATCCTATGCTGCCTGTAGATGGAGCAGGTGGGGGAAGGCAGGTGAACTGTAGAGGGAGGACAAGGGGGCACAGGTTCACACCGCTGACATCACATCCCGGCTCTGCTACTTACAAAGGATGTGACCTATGACCTGAGACGGGGGTGGGGTGGGGCGGGGGGGGGGGGTGTCATCTCTTCCTTTGGTGCGAGGAATGCTATACTCTAATGCAGTGCGTGTTCTGTGTCTGTTTGCTGAGACCTCCCTCTTTCCCGGAATGTCAGAAAGGTAAAGAGTACAGAATTCCCAAGTCAGGGCCTTCGTAAATATTAGCTGCCCGTCTTTGTCAACACTGTCCTCACTGACAGGGGACACACAGGGCATCAGAACACCTACTGCAAACAGACTGGAGTGTTCTTTGCTGACCCTTGCAGGGATTCCCAAGATCCAGGTGTTCGGGTGGCTCCCTAGCCTCTGGTCCACCCTGGCTGCAGATAACAGGAGTACTGTTGAAAGAGTTTCCAACCATTTCAGAACTAATAGAATGTTAGGTGCCTTCTGATCGCAAGCCTGCGGCTGCAGGGCCTCTCTTTGATGGGGCTTAACACTAAGTTGGGCTTAGCCAGGCCACAGGATCCTCCTTCTGGGTCCTTCTTTCCTGTAGCCACCTCAGAGCTTATTAAACATGGCTTCCCGGAGAAACTTCCCAGTCCTCTCCCTGGCCCACCTGTCCCCACTCCCCTGCGCTTCTGTAACTAGGTGTTTACCTGCATGGGGTCACCCACCTTCACACCATGCCATCGCTGGGAAGGCATTCGGCACATGGTCCCTTTCCCCTTCCTACTGCATGCCCCACCGTAGGCACGGGTCTCAGAGGGGCTGTCACTGTCGGTAGCGTTCTTCTAATCTGCTCTGTGCTGCTGTGGTAAGCATGACAGAGCAGCTTGGCGAGGTGAGGGTTAGTTCATCGAACAGCTCGCAGCTTCATGAAAGGACATCAGGGCAGGGACTCAAGGCGGAAGAAACCTAGACGCAGAGATTGAAGCTGCTTCCTAGCTTGCTCTCCATGGCTAGCTTTCTCATACCACCCACAGCCACCTGCCTAGGGGTGGTACCACCCAGAGTGGGCTGGGCCCTGCCACATCAACCGTCAATCAAGAAAACACCACAGACACACAGACACACACACACACACACACACACACACACACACACACACACACACACACACTTGCCTATAGGCCAATCTGAAGAAAGTAATTTCTCAGTTGAGGATCTCTCTTCCCAGGTGACTGTAACCTGTGTCAAGTTGTCACAAAACAAAAAACAAAAATAGCAACCAGCACGGGCACCACGATGCTTCAGATAATAGAATTAGCTCAGAAGCCAGGCAGCACTCAGGAGGTAGAGACAAGCAGATCACTGTGAGTTCGAGGCCAGCCTGGTCTACAAAGAGAGTCCAGGACAGTCAAGACTACACAGAGAAACCCTGTCTCAAAAAAAACAACAACAAAAGAATTAGCTCAGAAAGGGTGTTGAGTGTGCCCAGGGCCACACAGCCTGTAAAGAGACTCTCCTACGTTGGAACTGATTCAGACCAGCAGCTTCCCCATTGGGCCACATGGTCAATGGTAGAGGGACTGCCAGCCCAGAGAGTGGGTGCTGACACTGGCATGTGGGAGAGGTATGCAGCAGGGCCCGGTGGGTCTCTGTACTATGGCTTCCGGGATAGACCTTTCGTTCCAGCACTGCTGATTAAGTGCCTACAAAGAGCCAGACCCTGAAAGCCCTGGAAGTGGATGCATAAAAGGGCCCCATGGTACACTCAGTGCCAGGCAGACGATACGTGTGTAAATAGCCCAAATAGTCCAGCAATAAGACTGGTGGGTGGGACTGGGAGGGTGGCTCAGTCGGTAAGGTTCTGGGTGCAGACATCTAAGGATCAGAGTTCATTCCTCAGGCGGTAAGAAGCTGGGCGTGGCACTGCGCACCTGTAATCCCAGCCCCAAGAAATAAAGACTGGAAGGTACCCAGGGTTTGCTGGTCAGTCAGTCTAGCTGAGTCAGTGAGCTGCGAGTCCAGTGAGAGACCCTGCCTCAAAAAACAAGGTACACAGGACTAGAGAGATGGCTCAGCAGTTAAGATCAATGGCTCTTCTTGCCGAGAGCCTGAGTTCAGTTCCCAGAATCCACATGGAGAGTGACTCCAGTTCCAGGGCATTTGGCGCCCCCTGTTGGCCTCCATAGACACTGCACACACACACTATGCACATACAGACAAACAAGCACACACACATACACATAAAAGTAATTGGGGTTTTTTGTTTGTTTGTTTGTTTGTTTGGGGCTTTTTGGTTTTTTGAGACGGAGTTTCTCTGTGTAGCCTTGGCTATCATGGACTCACTTTGTAGACCGGGCTGGCCTCGAACTCACAGTGATCCACCTGCCTCTGCCTCCCGAGTGTTGGGATTAAAGGCGTGTGCCACGGCGCCCCACTATAAAAGTAAACATTTAAAGGTGAGAAGCTATTAAAGAAGATACCTGTCAACTGTTGACCGCTACATACATGCACAAATGTAACAGGGAGTGGGTGGTTGAGGCCTGGCTGCTGAAGTGTACAGGGCTTAAGCATGCCAGGCTTCAGAGGCCAGGAGGAGGGGTATATTATTTTTTACTTCAACAGTGGCCAAAAGCCTGTGGCTCTGGCTTCATTGTGAAGAGTGGAGGCAGGAAGGCCACCCTGGTCTTCACGAGGACAGATGGCAATTGCCATGAGCTAAGAGAGTTGGTGGACTTAGAGGCTGTGTCTCCGAGACACGGAGGGGGCGGGTAGTGGCATGGGGGTTTCTTGTCTGGGACTCTGCAATCCAGCTGTGTTAGGATTGCATAGCGTCTAAAACCATTCAGATGGGACTTTGTGGACCCTCGCCTCCTCCAGCTGAGGAGGGGCTGAACTGGCTCAAAAGGAAGGGGAAGGGTCTCCCCGCAACTGCCACCCCAAGAACAAGCAGGGCTGTGGTACAGAAGGGAAGAGTTGGCCACCACACTCGCCTTCCCTCTGACTCACTGTTATTATCCATATAGTGGGTGCGTCAGGCAGCCTCTCATGTGTCACCCGCTCACCAGCCGTCCCTGTTTTCCAGCGGTCAGAGTGAGCCCCTGCCACTCAAGACAGCCTTCCGTCATCTCCGACGCATCTGCTGCTGAAGGCGACCGGTCATCTACACCGAGCGACATCAACTCCCCACGGCACCGGACACACTCCCTCTGCAACGTAAGGCCAGCAGCGGCAGGGCCTGGGCTCTTGGGCCCTGCCCAGAAACGGCGGGGCCATGGGGTGGGATAAAGATGTGCCCGCTCTTTCCTCTCGTCCACCCAGGGAACGCCGTGGCGAAGGCAATTCCCGTTCTGTTCTTTCCTTTTGCGAGAAGCAGTGGATGTGGGGAGAGAAAGAAATGAGGCCTGTTCCCTCCTGTGCCCGGGAGGGCGAGCAGGGTCTGCGCAGCCTGGAACCCCGCCCTGCCTGGGACCCTGGGCCTGACCACAGGACCACCTGCCCTCCCCCCTGTAGCACCCACACTCATTCCCTCTCACCCTGAAATGGAGCAGATTGCTATGTTTTAATTTTGAGGCTTCAATGGTTTGGGACACAATTGGTCCTGTGGAATTTGTCTTACTTTTTCAGTCAAAAAAAAAATTTTTTTTTTTAAAGATTTATTTATCATGTATACAGTGCTCTGCCTGCATGTATACATGCAGGCCAGAAGAGGGCATCAGATCACATTATAGATGGTTGTGAGCCACCATGTGGTTGTTGGGAATCGAACTCAGGACCTCAGGAAGAGCAGTCAGTGCTCTTAACCTCTAAGCCATCTCTCTAGCCCGCCCCCCGAAAAAAAATTTTTAATTACATACTGAGCACCAGCAGCTAAGAGACATGAGTTCTCCAGGGCGCTGTATTTTTTCACTTTCTATTTGCTATAACAAAAGGACTGAGGCTGGGAAACCGATAAAAGAAATGGCTCCTGTTAGGCTCTGCCCCATAAAGTTTCCATTACGTCCCACATCATCACACTGGGAACCAGGCTTCCAATACAACAAGCCTTGGGAAGACACTCTCAAACCATAGCCAAGCCGCTGGAGACTCCCCCCAAGCTGGTGGCCTGAACATCAGTGGATGGCTGAAAACCATGTCAGCCTCTAACAGGAATGGAGAGTCAGAGGTGGGGACCGCTTTGAATTTTTGTCCCATCAACATGGTTGATAACCCAGGGAGCTTCGCTGCCATGTCCTAATGACAGAGATGCCACACAGAAGGGTCTTCGGGTGCATAGCAAGGCTTTTTCTCTTTCTGACTGATTGATTGATTTTTATTTCATGTGCATGAGTGTTCTGCCTGCATGTGTATGCCAGTGCACCATATGTGTACATGGTGCCCATGGAGACCAGGAAAGGGCATCAGATTCCCATGGAACTGAAGTTATGAGTGGTTGTGAGCCACCATGTGGGTACCAGAAACTAAACCCAGGTCCTCTGCAAGAGTAGCAAGTGCTCTTAACCACTGAGCCGTCTCACCAGCCTTGGGAAGGCATTTTCAGAAACTCGGGTTAATACTCTTTATTAACCAAGAGAACACAGGAAAACCATTATTTGCTGGCTATGCTATTATTTGCCTAGGACACGCAGGAGAGGGACGGGCTGTGAGAACCCATAATAAGCAAGTACATTCAGCCAGGCGTGGTGGTGCATGCCTTTGATCCCAGCACTCGGGAGGCAGAGGCAGGTGTATCTCTGTAAGTTCAAGGCCAGCCTGGTCTACAAAGTGAGTCGAGGACAACCAAGGCTACATAGGGAAACCCTGTCTTGAAAAACAAAAACAAAAACAAACAAAGGCAAGTACATAAGGTTATGAAAAGCAGCGACTTCCCATCCACAGTCGTCATGCAGCGTGCTTATTATTAAAGTCGCTACGATTACAAGGGCTGGGGAGACGGCTCCATTGTCACTGCATTCCCTGTGCAAGCGTAGAGAGCCAAGTTCAGTCCCCAGAATCCACGGGGAAAGGCCAGGCACAGTGATGTGCACTTGTAATCCCAGCACTGGGGAGGTAGAGACAGGAGGCTCCCTGGGGCTCCCTTGCCACGCAGCTTTGTTTGTCAGGCCTGTGAAAGACCCCCTCCCCACCCCACCCCCACCTCCGTCTCAAAAAATACAGCGAATGGCTCTTGAGGAATGACTGTAAGGTTGGCCTCTGGGTGACACACACACACTCACATACACACATACACCCATATGTGCATGCACACATATACATACACAAAGTTACTAAGAGACATCCTATCCTAGCCTGCTTTGGTGGCCACAGGATTACTGGCCCAGAAGCTTCACAGCGCCCATGGCAAAGCTAAGATCCCTTCTTTCCACAGGGAAGCAGTGTGTCTTTTCTTGTCCACAGCCTTGGAGATGAGGCTGGCAAACCAAAGACAGCAAAGAAAATCATTCTATGGTCTCTGTCACCCATTTTTTCAGTTGAAAGGACCATAGTGGACAGTGAGTGCCCTATTCGTTTGTCCTAGGACTCGCTTTGTAGACCAGGCTGGCCTCGAACTCACAGAGATCTGCCTGCCTCTGCCTCCTGAGTGCTGGGATTAAAGGAGTGTACCACCATGCCTGGCAGGAGTACCCTACTCTTACCACACTGCATTTGACACAGGCCGGCCTTTGCCCAGTCTGGCCTCAGCACATGGCCTGCTGCCAGAGGCAACTTATACATGTTTAGAAAAGATGATACTTCACTGAGGAGCTGTCTCAGCTGCCTGCCGAGTGAGTTTTGTTTACACACCTTGAAACTGGACCCTAGACTGAACTGTCACTTGTTAAGTCTCTCCAAACCCCCTCTGTTCCCCATCTCAACAGGTGTCTACATAGATAAGCTTAAAAGCCAGAAAATGGCTCCAGGTGACCCTTTGTCCTTCAGGGATTTGACCTGGTACCAACAAAATCATCACAGGCTAGACTGAAGGACAGCTCACACTCAGGCCACTAATTAGAGCAGAAATGAGCACTCAGGGAACTTACACATTAAGAGGCACTGGTCCAAGTGACACCATCGATTGCCTCATGGGTATTATGCCTGCAATTCCAGAAAGAACCACTAGGAGGCTCCCTAACAATGCCTTTTGTCATCTCAATGGACTGTTTGCTCCCAGGTAGAACAGACATGATTCAGGCATGTATTAAACATTTCACATCCACAAGCTATTAACGGTCCCTTCCCCCACACACTTGGAACAAAGTTGACAACCCATGGACATGCCCTACCTACCCACAGGCTATCGGATGCTCCCCACAAAGGATTTGAAAGGAGCCCCGACCTGTGTGAGTAGGTTCCCAGACAGTCCTAAGGCTCGGAACTCAGTATGTGCTTGCTATGGAACCCTGCCTAGAAAAAGCACAGAGCCAATAGAAATCAAGACACTCCGAATTTGAGTCCCAGCTCGACTTGTTACTAGCTCTGTAAGGGAAAGTCGGTGGACTCCTAAGTCCTACATCCGACTAACAGATCCCGACAGCCGCTCCACAGAGAGTTGCTGTGTTGGTTTCAGGGTAAGCTAGTGACCTTTCGGTCTCCAGAGTCAGTTTTTTAATTTGTTATTGTACTCTCCCCCCACCCCCCCAACTTTTCAATGCTAGGGAATAGAACCCAAGGCTTGCTAGAGTTTATCACTGACCTCAGCTCCATGCCCCTTTATTTAAAGCTTCATTTATTTATTATGTATACAGTGCTCTGCCAGCTTTTACATCTGCACGCCAGAAGAGGGCACCAGATCTCATTATAGATGGTTGCAAGCCACCACGTGGTTCCTGGGAATTGAACTCAGGACCTTTGGAAGAGGTTAAGAGACTCTTAACCTCTGAGCCATCTCTACACACACACACACACACACACATGCACACACACACACACACACACACACACACACACTCCCTTATTTTTTTTTAAAAAAAAAACATTTACCTAGAAGAACCAACCTTCATTTCAAATACAAGGACCAATTAAAACAGGAACTTAAACCTCAAAGGATTTAGGGTTGAAAGGCCAGAACAGGCCAGAAAACTCCTGGGGACCACTGATGAAGTCTGGTGATGACCCCAGACTCCCAACAGTCAGCTATGCGGAAGGGCCGGGGGGGGGGGGGGGGGAGGGGCCAGGGGGATCTCCACTGTGGAGGCAGGGCAGCCCCGGAGGAGTTGGTGGCTTCTCTCCAGGGAAGACCCTCATCCTCAGGGGCCACCTGTGCCCTCGTGTGTCCTATGTCTGCTGCTTCATCTTCTTCTCCTTTGGCTACAGGGCGACAGTCCCGGCCCGGTTCAGAAGAGCCTGCACAACCCTATTGTACAGGTGGGTAGAACACCCCTGGGTGCCCTGCAGCCTCCCTCCACCCCAACTTGACCTCACCCGGCCTCGTTGCTCTGAATCTTCGGTCACCGTGATGCCATTTTTGGACCCCCAAGATCTAGAGATCCTAGGAATAGAACCCCTCTTTGCGTCACACGTGTATTGGAACCTGAGCTGGGCGGGGCACGCACTCTACCTGACCTGTAGACCCACTGTGCACACCACACATCCTGTATCCTCCTACTGTGGTCAGCATCTTCCCCTTGCATCTAGGCCTCTGAATTATTGTGAGCTTCATCCTTTAAAGGCGGAACCAGAGGCAGTGGGCACTTCCGGCTCCTGTGAGGTCTGCCCCCTTCTTTGTCATCGGTGTGAGAAGAACTTGAGAATAACATCTCTCATGTTAAATGATGTTTCTCATTTTCTGACAGACATCTTTTTTTTTAATGATGATTTTTTTTAAAGATTTATTTATTTATTTATTTATTTATTATGTGTACAATGCTCTGCCTGTATGTACACCTGCAGGCCAGAAGAGGGCATCAGATTACATTATAGATGGCTGTGAACCACCATGTGGGTGCTGGGAATTGAACTCAGGACCTCTGGAAGAGCAGTCAGTGCTCTTAACCTCGGAGCCATCTCTCCAGCGATTTATTTTTATTTTATGTGCACTGATGTTTTGCCTGCATGTGTGTCTGTGTGAAGTTGTCGGATCCCCTGGAACTGGAATTGCAGACAGTTGTGAGCTGCCACGTGGGTGCTGGGAATTGAACCCAGGTCCTCTAGAAGAGCAGTCGGTACTCTTATTAACCACTGAGCCATCTTTCCAGCTCTGGGCTGCAGCCATCTTGCATACAGATTCCTGGGACCTGCTGAAAGGGATTCCCACCCAGACTGGGGGCAGGAACTGTATTTCAAGACATTCAAGTCTATTTCGTGCCTCTCTGTAGATTATACCAACCACATGTCATTGTATATAAAGCACTTGTCCATTTGTAAAGCTCTCTGTAGGTGGTACCCCTAAACCCAGAGTAACAAGGTCATTGTCAGGGTTCCTAGGCTGGCCGCGTTCTGCACCCAGTGTGCGCTAATGCAAGCTCTGTACACAGCCTGTCCACCCTGCATCAGTAGTGGTCAAGGTCATGGGTCCCTAAGTCATTGAACTGAACCTCAGTGATAGTACTAGGCCAAGCAGCTGGTACAGGTCCTGGCCATGGCGCTCAAGCCAGGATCTGGCCAAAGCATCTTTGCCTTACATCACTGACACACTCAGGACAGTCTTGAGTGGGTTCTGTTACTGTCTCTGAGAGGCTTTGAAGCCAACCTGGCTGTCCTGGACTCGCTTTGTAGACCAGGCTGGCCTCGAACTCGCAGCGATCCGCCTGCCTCTGCCTCCCGAGTGCTGGGATTAGAGGTGTGCGCCACCGCGCCCGGCTCTACATCGTGTTCTTGACCATAGGAAAGCCTCATTCTTCCACCAGTATCCTCCCCACCAGGCTAAGTTAACCTTTGCTCTTCTCCCCTCTGCCTCAGTCACTAGAGGATCTTGAAGACCAAAAACGGAAAAAGAAGAAGGAGAAGATGGGATTTGGGTCCATCTCTCGAGTCTTCGCCAGAGGGAAGCAACGGAAGTCCCTCGACCCGGGCCTCTTTGATGGTACCGCCCCTGATTATTACATAGAGGAAGACGCGGACTGGTGATAACCCACCGCCCTTCGCCCATTGCCCACGGGCGTGTCTGTGTGTGGATGAGCCATGGAGCGAGCGAGAGTGTGTGTGCATGGGGGCGCGGAGCCTGCGTGGGGTGCATGTGCAGGGGTGCACTCACCGGTGTGGGTGTGTGTGGCTGAGAGCCTGGAACGGGCAGAAACACAAATGTGACCCCACCCCACCCCACCTCCCGCGTCGACACCTCTGTAATCGATGTACATACCACAAACTGTGTGTGACTCTGTCAACCCTGTTGTCTCTGAGCGATACAGTTGTGTTTGTTTTGTTTATCAGTGTTTTGGGTTTTTTTGTTTTGTTTTGTTTTGCTTTGCTTTGTTTTAGGTTTTTGTTTTTGTTTTGTTTTGTTTTTGGTTCGTTTGTTTAATCTGTTGTATTTTTGGTTTCAGTTTTCCCCTTTCTTCTCCCTCCTCCTTTTTATGAAACTTGAACACTTGAAGGACTGCTGTGTATTTGTAAATAACAGACGTAGTGTGCACTTTGTGCTTGTAAAGTCCCTGGTCCAGCCGCTACTCCTGCAGCCCATGCCGCCAAGGATGTGGTCTGTTTTCCGTGTCTCCCTCCTCCCAACCCTTCAGTGTGAACGTGTGGGACCAGACCCTGTTCTTGGGGTGTGCCCAAGTCACTTTAACCACAAAAAAACACCCCACCATTGTTGTCAGGGTAAGATCACTCTGCAGAGACGCGTGAGCCCAGCCAGGGAGTCTTGGCTGGGCTACAGTGTTTATAAGGGGGGGATCATATGGGCTCTTTTTAATGGCCTGCCTGTTTTTAAATTGCGTTGCTGTTTCTTTCTTTATGGAACAAAAAGAAAGAAAGAAAACTGTTGCATTTAATTTATTTGCACAAATGCAGAAAAAAAAAACGTATTCTATCTAAATTATTACGTAAATATCGGAATGTATATTTTTCCATGGGGTGGGTGGGAAGTGGGCATTTCTGTTGGCTTCTCTATTCTGTGTTCATGCCGCTGCAGACACTGTGCAAGGTAGAATTCAGGTGGCTAGACCTGGGGACCTCAGATGGCCAGCTTGCTTCTTCTCTTTTCTCTTTTCTGTCTCTCCTGGCTGCTGTCCCTGCTTGAGAGCATGCCCACCTTCTGCTCTGGCCTTTCTCTATATATTCTATATATATATACCTATATATTTATTTGACTTGACATACAGACCGTGACTTCAGTGAGCACTTCCCTTCTGGGCTTGTCTTTGGAGCCATGTTGATGGAGGAGTCCAGGGAAGGACAGCCTGAGTGGGCATATCCACAGGGTCTGGCCAGACACCTGGGCCTAAGTCAGTTGGGTAAGAGGCCTCCGGTGGCACACGCATGCCTCTCCATCCTTAGTTTATTCCACACATGGGACAGGCCAGTGTCAACAGAAAAGATGCCCACCTTCTAGGAAGAGTTGTTGGGGACAGTCTGGCAGGTGAGCCCTCTGCCCTCTTTTTTTCCAATTGGCTCTTTCATGGACTCTCTCAGAATCCCTGGAGCCCTGTCCTCCAATTGTGTCAGCACCTCAAATCCCGAGATGAGTGCCAAGAGGGCTGGCAGGTACCTATACCTGTTTGAGGGGGCAGCTCTGTCCCCACAGGGCTTCACCGGGGCCTAGAGAACCCACAGGTTTCCATCCAAAACTGCCTCACCCCTGGAACTCAGTTTCCCCTTCCTTTTGCCCCACCCCCAACCCCTCTCTACCAATCCTTAACCACTAACAGCTCAGCCCATACTCCTCATGGCCACCATGGTGCTCCCACTAACAAAAACAGTCTCAGCTCTTGGAAAGAGATTTCTCTATGCTGGAAGGAGCCTCTGGAATGTATAGGATCCTGTGCCCAAAGTCTCTGAAATGAGCCAAAAAGCCCCCATCAGGTCCCCTGTCCCCTCTTCCCTCCTCCCAAGCTGGCCCAAAGCCCAAGGGAGAGCAGGCAGGGACACGTAGTAAGCCGCCCTGTGTACACACTCTTTCAGCTCAGCTGGTAGACCCACTCTGGTGTGAAGGAGAAAGGCCAGAGCTGGCATCAGAGGGAGGTCTTCAAAAACACTTTTTCCCACCGCTGAATTTCTGGGTTTTATTTTGTTTTTGTTTTTTGTTTTTTTTTTTTGTTTCTTTATGATCCCTCTTCCCCCACTTATAAGAAAATAAGATTGCAACCACTCCTGGTAATGACTTAGTCATTCCTTTTCATTTCAGTTTTTGGAAATTAGGAGATCATCCTAAGAATTAACGAAGGATGATTTATTTGAGAGAACCACGTCAAATAGGGAATGAGTTTTGGGTAACTAGAGGTGAGAATGACCTTTTCCCGTGGGAGAGGTTTCTCGAAGGCATGGATGCAAAATATAAAATATTAAAAAAAAAAATCTAAATAAAGCTTATTTTAAAATATGATGGAATTCTATGTGATTTGATTGTTTCTATGTTGCTCCAAGGGGGAGCCCGTGTCCCGCCAGGAAGCACAGGTTGCTTGACCACCTCTCTGTGAAATTCCTAGGCTGGGTGACAGGAGGGGCCCCGAGGAAAGCTGGCTGGATGCTAAGTCGCCTGAAGGGGGCCAAGCCAGGTGGACTCCCAGAACATCCTGCCTATGCCACATCTCCTAATTTGGAGGAGCAATCAGCATCCTGGACGGCCCACATCTCCTAGCCCAGGAGCCCCCACTCCCTGGAGCTCAGAGGCCCTACCAGCTTTCATCGCTTCCCCTCCCCTCACGCTCCATTCAGAGGTCAGAGCCGTTGTGGTGATTTTGAGGCTTGTTGCCTTTCCTTGGGCCTCAGCAGACCTCTGTATTCCAAGTTCTTAACTCGGGCGGCCAGGGTGGCTTATAAGAAACATCAGGATCCAAGGCACAGTAGACTAAGCTGTTTTCTCAGCTTCCCAAGATCCCCTAGATGCATAATTCTGGTTTTCCCATATGCCCTGGGAAGAGCCCATCTAGGAAACCCCACATCCTGGTTGTAGCTAGTGCCCTCAGTTTCTGTGCCCAGAAGAAAGACTGGCGAGAGAATGCACTTGAATGCCTCTTCCCAGCCCCGCTAGCAGAAAGCACGGACAAAGACAAGCCATGCTCCAAGGACCCTAGGCTGGTGAAGTCTCAGGGTCGGGGATGCTAGGGACCATAAGGACTTTTGGCCACCAGAGTGGCCATTGTTAGCCACATCCTGGAATCAAAAGCTTTTACCTCTCCAGTGATGCTAGCCAGCAGCCAGGATTGAGAGTCCACCACAAGGCAGGCACGTTGATGTCTGTGCCTGACCTTGTGCAGACATTACTAATCAATCAGTCCTCCCTACCTATCCAAGAGTAGCCTCAGACCTCTCTCTTTAGAAAGCCTCAAACATTAGTCAGATTTGAAAGGATGAAGTTTATCTGCTATCCTGGAACTAGCCTGGCATTTTAACAATGATTTAAAAAATAAAAAATAATAAAAATAAACTACAGGGAAAATTTGAGCTTGGAAAGGAGTGATTTCATCAAAGTCTTAGGGATCACACTGACACAAAGGCTTTTCTCTTTGTGCTTTTCTCTTGCTGGGGGGGGAGTGTCGTACTGGGTAGGAGTAGAACCCAGCGCTTTGCTCGTACTGGGGAAACACCTTAGCACTGAGCTACAGTACCCCGCCAGTACCTCCTTAATAAAAAGAAATCTCCTCCAAGTGGCACCTGTTAGTCCATGATTGGAGAAGGTCACCCAAGGCATCCAAAGCCAGTGTTTCCTGCTGTGCAGGTTACGCTGTGTTCTGATTCTCTGGGGCTACTGAGTACGGCATGTGCAGTGCTCAGCCTTCAGAGCCATCCTCAGTGGCCTCTGTGTGTGCTCTCCCACTCATACCACCAGGCTCCAGCCAGTGTAACCAACCTCAGTAACAACAATAATAGCTAACACTCATTAAGCGCTTGCAGTGTGGGCCAGGCTCCACGCGGTGTGCTTTTCCATGTATTAACTCCGTTAACCCACGGCCTGTGTTACCAGTGAGGAGGCTGAGGTTAAGTCATATCTGTACGGGGGGGTGGGGGGTTGTAGGTGCGAGCTACCATGCCTGGATTGTGCGCTGCTGGGGATGGAACCCAGGGCTTCAAGCCAAGGGAGTCTGGCTGAACCCTGGCATCTGGAACTGGGAGGGGCCAGGCCCTATGGGTATTCCTGCCCTCTGGGGTGCCTTTCTGTTCAGCAAGACCTGGCTTGAAGACCTCAATCTAACAACCCCCACCCCCACTCTGGCACACGATGGCCTCTGAACCAGCCTGGTATTGCTCTGCTGTTATAGTGCAGTGTTCCCTATCCATCAGCTTTATTTCTTGCACCCAAAAGCCCTACCCCCAGAGGAGTATGCCCAGATTGCATAGCAGAAGCAGGCTGGGTTGTTCAACACAAGCTCTATGTTTTTCCTCCTGTCAACAAGGGACAAATAATGACCTGCATTTGTCCTGTTGCCAAGCCCAGTCCCATCATACCTGAGTTACGGACTTGAGAGCCAGCTCCAGTCCAGTAGGGGCGAGGCATATGGCACCTCAACCCTAACAGATGAATCAGCACGTGGCTTGGAGCTTCCCCCCACGTGACACTCTGTGGCATTCACCCACTGCTGTTGGCTTTATTTGGTCTCTGAGAACCCAGGTGAGGGCTGGCTGCACTGTGGAGTCTTGGCCTTTGGGGATGGGGGGGTGTGGGGGGGTAGTATGTGAGATTGATACTAGATGCTCCTGTGTGTTAGACATGCTCTGTACCTCCAGATTTCCCTTTATTTTGTTTTTGAGACAGGAACTTGGGACGTTATCTAGGCTGGTCTTGAACTAGACATTCTCCTGCCTCATATTCTCTGATAGCTGGTATTACAAGCAGGCACCATCAGGCCTGGCTTTCAAACAATATGGTTTTGAATACCCCAAACTTACATTTTTAACAAAATAGACATCACAGAAACCTCCATCTCCCACATCCCTCTCTAGTATGGCAAATGACTCTTAAATTCTTTCAATTTGGACCCACACTAGGTGGGGTCCCACCATCCTGTTTCCCAGTTGATAAAAGCTGGTAAAGAGTGGACAGCTATAGAAGTTTGCGCTATAAAACAGTTCCCTGTGACCATGAGAAAGAACCTCAATGGCTGGGTGGAGGTGGTGCACATCTTTAATTCCAGCACAGAAGCAGAGGCAGATAGATCTCTGAGTTCAAGGCCAGCCTGGTCTAGAGAGCGAGTCCCAGGATAGCCAGGGCTACACAAAGAAACACTGACTCAAAAAGACCAAAAACGAACAACAAGAACAAAAAGTTTGTATGGTAGGTGATCCTCAGATATCAAAATCATGGCATGTTCCATGGCAAGCTGAGGGGTCTGCCTCTGTGATGGCAGCTGGAATATAGTGGCCTCCTCAGCCACCCTTGCATTGTTGTCCTGAGGCTCAGATCTGGGGAAGATACTTGAATAAGCCGCCATGATGTGTTAGCCTGTGTCCTCCACTGCTGTGCACATCCTCTGTGAGAACCACAAGGTCCCCAGAGAATTAATGTTTGAGAAGCAGGACCAGGGCTTCTCAGATGCTTCCAATGGATCTAATGGAGTGCCAGCCTAGCATGAGTTCCATCTCCAGAAGCACATAATGACAACACTTGGGCGATGAAGGCAGGAGGATCAGAAGATTGAGGTCATCCTCAGCTACATAAGACGTTGAGGCCAACCTGGGCTACGCTAGACCTTGTGTAACACACACAGGTGGTGGGACACATGTCTGGATGAACTCTATTCTAGTGAGTTTTGGGTTTGGAAATGCCCTAGTTGCGTTCTAGTGCGTCACCAGGAGATAGACGATGTCATAAGGAAACCGTGTTTGAAGCCCTCAGTGCTGGGTTTGAAGTTGTACACAGTGCCCCCAGCTCATGTGAAAGATCTGTATTTGGGAACTTGTCATCCCATCACGAGGACCCTCACAGGGACCCCAGAGGGTTCAGGCTACATCCGGGTCTTGACTCCCAGCTCTGGATTTCAAGTTAGGTGTGCGGCCCTTGGGCTCCAGGAAGCGTTTCTGCAAAGTGGGTATGGTCACCCCTCCTTCTTACAAGGTCAAAGGTGAAAGCCAAGCTTTTAAAGACCATGATTGTGTCCTCTGACGTGTAACATGTGGGTTTAAGTTCAATGGGAAGTAGAAAAGGAGCTCAGCATGAGATGGGGCTGGGAAGCCAACTATTGGCCCACTATCTGAAATGACTAACCCAAGGCTGGTCCCTGAGGGGAAAGGAGGGCATGGGGTATGCAAACTCCAGCTGCCAATCCCAAGCTCAATGTCATCTCCTGGGTTATGATGAAGAAGCATCCTTCAGCTCCTCTGCTCTGCAATAGGGAGGCTCGGGCCTTGGCTATGGAGTCACTGATCCCAGCAGCGTCCTGCCTCTCCGACATCGAGAGAGACATTGAGTGTGGCTACCATGCAGAGATGTGTACCCATGCAGAGAGGCATTACTCGTGGCCACCATGCAGAGATGTGTACCCAGGGAAGCAGTCACTAACCAAGGCTGTGTCCTTGAAGCAGAAACTCAGAGTCACCAGGGTGTGGCTTTTATAAGGAAACATGTACCAGCTGCCAGGGCTAGGCTGTTCTATCAGTGAGGTCTCTCTTGTTCACTGTTCCTTCCACTCCTTTCTTCTTTCCAAGAACTCTCTGACAGAAACACAGAAGGACAAGCCAAAGCACAGAGAGGTGAAGTTCTTGCCTAGGGTCACACAGCTAGGAAGAGGCAGAGCCTCGCCTGGCTGCCAAGAGTGCTCTTGGTGGTGGTGTTATGTGGTATCAGGCGAACTGACACCAAGGTCCCCACCAGGGCCAACCAATTGACAGAAAGCCCCAGAAAACTCCAGAAAGTCTCACTAGGAGGGTAAGACCAAGCCCTGAGGCTGTCACCTCTATGAGGTCAGCTTCCCAACCCAAAATAGATGAGTCCTAAGTAGGAAGTTTGCCAGTTGTATTCCAGGGACGCCTGAGGAGTTCCTCAGAGATCCATGAAAAGCTCATAGCTGCTGAGTGAGTATCGGCCTGGGCTGTGAGCTGCCTTCATCCAGAGCCGGAGGCTTATAAACCAGCCCTCTGTATAGGCATCCCATGACATAATAAGTGAGAGAAACAGAACAATTAGAAGTTCGGGGGACACAGGTAGACCAGTTGGTTCTAGAGCATAGACCACCCCTCCCCCTGGCCACATCCCATACCTGCTGAACTTACAGGCCTGGGGTGGAGACCCCCGGGTTTAAGCCCACACTGAACATGCTCCCCAGCATAGGCGCCGTGAAGGCTGGTTCCAGGGTATGCCTGAGTGATGTCCTGCAAAACCTGATGTGGTCACCACAGGGAAGGCTGAGGAACCAGCCACAAGCAAGCAGGACCCCTGGTCATTCTGGTCATAACTCCGCTAGGATCCTTGAGGGGCCCTGCTGAGCAGAGCCGTTCAGCTGGCACGATGTGTCTGCCACCTGCTGCCAGCCTCAGAAGAGTCACAGAGAAGTCCTCAGCGTCGGGATGGGAAGCAGGGAGTTTAAGACCCGAATGAGAGCCAAGTTCTAACCCTGTCATCCACCGTGGCCGAGCCCTCCTCATGAGCTCTCCAGTGTTTGTCCTGAGAATCTCTAGCCTCAGTCAGGACCCATATGGACACTAAACAATTGTTTGGTGGGAGAGTTGGGGGAGCAGTCAGACATGGAGCCACTGCAGAAGAGTCAGCAGGGGTCTGCCCACACTCTGCCCAGGATGCTGAGGAGGCTAGACCTTCCTCCATCCAGATGCTCCATCACCTCTAGCCCAGTTTAATCATGGACTCTGTGATCATGGGCAAATTGGTTTTCCTCTCTGGGCCTCGAGTTCTCTTAAAAGACACAGCAGGAAGAAGTTACCCCTCTGTGGCCCATCATCTCAGAATTCCCTGGACTGTGCTGTACAGGGCTTTGCCTGCAGCCTACTCTGGGCTATTGCCCTGCTCCACAGGCTGCCACTCAATCCCAAATTCTGGCTTCCTGAACCTTTAAATATGTCATTTGAGTAAAGGCTGTATAGTGTTAAGGCAGCCACATAAGCTGGGATGGTTACTCACGGGTGTTCCTCAGGGCCTACAGGCTCTTTCCAGAATAGGAAGGGAAGCCAGGCCCTACAGAGAAGCACTCCCCACAGCCTTAGAGTATCTACTTGGCCCTTTTCCCCACCTGACAGGAATGGTATAGGCCCTTCCTTTACCCTAGGGATTATGAAAATGGAGCTAGTGGCTTTTGAAAGTCTGTGGTGGTGCATGCCTTTAATCCCAGAGGCAGGCAGATCTCTGTGAGTTCGAGGCCAGCCTGGTCTACAAAACAAGTCCAGGACAGCTAAGGCTACACAGAGAAACCCTGTCTTGAAAAAAAAACCAACCAAACAAACAAAGAAAAGTCTGTGTCATGTGAGGCCAGAGATCCTCCCCACGAAGTTGTGACCCTAGAAACTGGGTGAACCATAGTGAAACTAGGTAAAGCAGCCCTGCTTTACACCAGTTTGTGACTCTCTCCCAGGCAGACCTGAGGGCTGGTTCTAGGTCTGAACTCGGTCCCCATTGTCACTACCTAGGAATTTTCAGCAAGTTTCCTCAGCTGCACAACTGGTCACCAGCCGCCAGGCAGGCAGGGGTGTCTCAGTACACTGCCTGTGTGCCAGGCATAGGGCTGGAGGCCAAGGATGTAGATATAAATTAATCATCAGTCACCTTAGTTAGCCTTCAATAAAGTCCTTGGATAATGTCTCAGGCTTGAATATGGGGAAACTGAGTCACAGAGAGGCAACATAGGAACCCAAGAAGATAGAATAAGCGAGGGGTGAGACTCGGGTACAATAGTGTGTTGCACTATTTTGGACAGATGCAATCAGAGCTGATAACAGCACGGGCTGTTAGAACAGGAAAGCTCGGCTCCTTCATTTCTGTGTTTCTATTGGAAGAGGCAGCTAGTGGGAGGGGACAGTACAAGGACAGAGAAGGCCTTTACGGATGGGTAGAAGCTTCCTGGGGCCCTCTTTTTCTTTTTAGGCTGTGGCTCTAGGTGAATGTATTGGTGGATTCTAAGAGGGTTTCAGCCAGCCGTGGCTGTGAACACACGCCATGACATCAGCCTCGGCTGCAGGTGCACCTGTGTCTCTGTAGAAACCAGTATGGCGCAGGTCAAAATGGACACCCATCTTCCCTTGGCACCTTTCTGTAGTGTTCAGACTGTAGGAATTGTACACCCCAATCTTATCTAAGCTTTTCACCACCAGTGATGAAATTAACTAGCAACTGCCCAGCTAGCTACAGGCTTGCAAGCCTGCCCTTGAGCTTGGCGCCGTAAAATAACAGAGCCTAGCTTTAGCTTAGGGAGCTTCTGGGGATGAATAGTTGTGAAGTATTGGGGGGGGGCACAGGGGGAGAGTCGAAGCTGTGTAGCAGTTTGCTTTAAATGGCAAGATGATCCCAGAAGAGCCAGGTATTGTGGTGCGTACCCATGATTCCAATACCTAGGAGGTAGAGGCTGAAGGATCACGAGTTCAAGACCAGCCTTAGCGATGTAGAAAGTTTATTTCAGGTATGAGCTACACGAGATCCTGTTTCAAAACTGTAACAACAGGGCTGGAGAGATGGCTCAGAGGTTAAGGGCATTGACTACTCTTCCAAAGGTCCTGAGTTCAATTCCCAGCCACCCTATGATGGTTCACAACCATCTGTAATGAGATCTGGTGCCCTCTTCTGGCCTGCAGGTGTACATGAAAGCTAGACACAGTATACATAATAAATAAATAAGTAAATCTTTAAAAAAAAAAAACTGTAACAACAAACCAAGATAGCCCAATCAGAAGAAATGCCCCCCTCATGCCTCGCCCGGGTCTCTGAATTGGCTCAGAGGTGGCCTCCTGTGTCCCTGTAGGCTCATGGGCTATCACAGAGACCACAGGAAAATAGAAGCTGGCTGAGCTAAGCCCAGAGTCATGAGTTGTCTGGAGGATGGTAGGGCAGCTGGGAGGGGATGGTGTCTGATAGGAGAGGCAGAAACATACAACTTCTAAGTAGGGACCCAGGGCTTCTAAGACCCTTATCCCCTATCACTGCAACTCTGCCTCCAACAGCTGGGCGGCCTCGGCCTCACACAGTCTCTGTCTAGGCCCTCTGCTCAAAGAGCCCCAATTCTCATGGAATCTGCCTCCCGTGCCCACCTGTGTTGGAGCAGAGTTGCCTAGGAAACATGCCAGCAAAAAGGCACAGATATGGGAATCTCAAGATAATGGGACGGGGGTAGACCAAAAGCAGGAGGAAAATAAACTCATATAACAGATTAGACCATAAGACCTTCCCAGATAGCAGTGTGATTAGGCAGTGGGCAAACTGCCAAGGAAGACGTGGGAAGTTTTTGGTAGCTGGTTTTTTTAGAGGCACCATCACTGGATAACTGTATTATATTGAAAATAATTACAAAGTGCAGAGCAGTGCCAAGCCCAGGGAGCCAATTCCAATGCTGTGGTAGAGGGGCCACAGAGGTGGAGAGAGTTTGAGGCCAGAGATAGGCAGAAAGCGCAAGCCAAGCCCCTGTGAGGCATTGGTGGCCACAGTAAAAACAAAAGTGTGATCAAAGTGGCACTTTGCCCCTTCTTATGGGGCCTAGTAATGTAACTGAGAGACACGCTGGGGGCCTGTGCTTTAGCTTGCTAGCCTCAGGCCTCCAGAGAGCCTAACTGGCCTTAAATAGGGTGCTGTGGGTTGGTGGTAGAACCCAGCCACCATACTGCCTGCCCAAGGTCCTGCTGTGGCCCCAGCAGCTTGGTAACCACTGGTCAGCTTTGCTTCTGTGCTCACTGGGACCCATGCTGTTGTTCCTGTTTCCTAAGAGCTGTGGCGAGTGTCCTCAATGCACTCCAGATCACATGGTAGTCATCATCTGTCATCACAGGTCACTTTCAGGTCCTAGAGAAGGGTTTAAAAAACAGAAACTCACTCAGGAGGCAAAGACAGGTGGATCGCTGTTTCTTCGAGGCCAGCCTGGTCTACAAAGCGAGTCTAGGACAGTCAAGGCTACACAAAGAAACCCTGTCTTGGAAAAACAAAACAAAACAGAAACAAAAACTCAGCTTTGGTCATGAAAATGCTAAGGGGGTGGGGGTTCCTTTTCACTGGCCAATGACAGAAGCCTCTGACTTGAGCCTGGCGGGATGCTAGATCAGGCTTATCTGAGAACTGAGCCCAGGAGCAGTGCAGCCTACTCTGTGCTGGTTGGTGTGTGTATCTTGCTCTCTGGTACCCTGAGGGTAGAGTTCGGGTATATGGTTCAGTTCCCCCAATGCACAGGACAGCGGCGGCGGTGGGGGGGGGGGGCAATGAATGATTGGAGCCTCAATGTAAGTCATGTCAGGTGGACAGACCTTGCCTCAGGCAAAGGGGAAAGGACAAAGAACACATGATAGTCATGAGGGAGGCCAGCTGTGGGCTGTGGCCTAAGAGAATGGAGGTGGCTGGTAAGAGACCAACAGGCTCTCCTCCTCCTCCTCCTCCTCCTCCTCCTCCTCCTCTTTCTCCTCCTCTTCTTCCTCCTCCTCTCCCTCTTCTTCCTCTCCCTCCTCCTTCTCTTCCTCCTTCTCCTCTCCCTCCTCCTCTCCCTCCTCCTCCTCATTCTCTTCCTTCACTATTTCTCTTCCTTCCTTCCTGCTCCCTTCTCTCAGCACTCCAGGCAGGCTGCCTTGAGGCTCCCCACCCTTAGTGACCCACCATCAGCACGAAGAGGGAGTGCTTATACCACAAAACAGGCAAGTGGAGGCCTTTGAAAGCTGTGGCACTTTCTAGAAATACGGGAGTCTGCTGCTGAATGTTTACTTTGGTTTAGCACTTTGCTAGGTACCAGAGACACCCAGAGCCAACCAGCTCCTTCTCCTGTGGAAGGGTAGGCTACAGGGAGACGTGGACGCTGCTCCAGTGAGTTCAGAGATTAAAAATCGTTTCCCGGATGAGAGGTGCCGTGTCAGAAAAATGTCCTCAGATAGTAAGAGCTTGTGTGCATGTGGTGGTGGGGACACTAAGTGACCAGAGAAGGATTCCCTGACAGCAACAACATGCAAACAGGGCCCCAAAGGTTGGAAAGGAGCTTTCCACCTTCAGGCCCAGGGAACAGCAGGATCAACAGTTTAAGAGCATAAATCTTTCCCACAGTTGCTGCCAGTGGCTGCTGTTAGGGTAGGGACATTGTCTTCTTAGGCTAGGACACCAGATCAGCAAACTAGCCTCTCCCTCTGCAGTGAGAGAGTATGGCAAGGTCTTTACCTCAAACCCTCTGTACTCCTGTCTCTCTCATGTGTGTGTGTGTGTGTGTGTGTGT
>OU015754.1:75552410-75570618 GCA_907169655.1 Acomys percivali | reverse complement strand
ACATTTCCAGTTCCAAATATTTTTGGATAAGAGAATTTCAATCTAGATAGTCAATGTAGAAAGCCTGACTGTCAGTCATCTTCTTTCATGGATAAAGACTTTTAACATTTACCCATGTTGTACTGTGTGTATCTATGTGCATTAACACACACACACACACACACACACACACACACACACACACACACTTATTTATGCATCTTGAACTCCTGATCGTCCTGAACTGGGCTTATAGGCATGCCCCACAATGGGCAGCACATCTCATATATTTTGTATGTGTTTGTTCATACATGTTCATGTATTTATATGCATCTACACACGCACATTCAGGTACACATGCACATGTGTGCATGTGTATGTATGTGTGGGTGCACATGTGTGTTCTTGTGTGTGTATACAACTGTGGGGATCAGAAAACAACTCCATCTTTCATACCTCAGAAGAGTCTCTCACTGGACTGAGCTTTCCTAGTAGTGAGGCTGTTTGGCCACCTGTGTCTGCTTTCCACAGTGGGGAGTACAAGAATGGATTGCCATGCCCATCTTTATATGCAATTACGGTTAGTGTGTGGGATGCACGGCCACAATGTGCGTGAAGCAACAGGGACAGAGTATAGCTGTAGAGTCATCTCTTTGCTCCCACTACCACATGGGTTGAACGCAGGCCACCATGACTCTGCAGCAAACACCTTCACCCACTGAGCCATCTTACCAGCCCCGTCTACTTTTTCTTCTTACGTGGGTTCAGGGAATCAAGCCCAAGTCCTCACATCTGCAACACAAGCACTGTACCAACCTGTCTGAGGGTTCGTGTCCTTTCTGTCCGTGAGGCTACTCCAGGGACAGGCTTCTGTGTGTTAAAGGATGGAGCTGGGTCCCACCTACCCCAACAAAACAAATCACCTGGTTGCCCAAAGAGGCTAGCTGCTACGCTGTTATCTATAACGATGTAAAACTGGAAACAACCTCCCTGCTTCTCTGCCCTCTCCTACCCACACCTCTAAGCTTATGCAGAGTGAAAGAGTTGCCACACTGTTAAAAGACTGCCCCCAGCCGGCCTACAGTGGTGGTACACACGCCTTTAATCCCAGCATTTGGGAGGCAGAGGCAGGTGGATCTTTGTGAGTTCGAGACCAGCCTGGTCTATAAATCGAGTCCAGGACAGTCAAGGCTACACAGAGAAACCCTGTCTCGAAAAACAAAAACCAAAACAAAACAAACAAAAAAACTGTCTTGAAATCCTCTACTGAGAAGGAACAATGTCTATTACAATGTCTAGACCAAAGCATCTAGCAGACTGTGGGTCTGTGATCGGGTCATTTGTGTCTCCTGGAGACCGTTTAACTACACACTGACCTCTGCTGTCTAGGGTGGCGCTGGGAGATTTGCGGTTCTGTGTCAGGATTATTCCTTTCTGGAATATCATGTTTCTTCTTCTTTGGGGAAGCAGAGAGGACTTCGTAATGGGGGATGGGTGACCAGCCAGAACCAATTTGATTTTTTTAAAAATTTATTCCTTAACAATTTCTTACATCCACCCTTCTACTCACCCCTCCCCCTCCCCGTCCAACTCTCCCTTGATCCCCCTTACCTCCTGCACAGCACATCCTCCTCCCAACTTTCTTCCTCCCTCTTCTTTAATGACCTCTGAGTTCTACTAGTGTCTCTTGTGTGCGGATGGATGCGAAGCCATCCACTGGCGCGTGGGCAAGCTGCCAGGAGAGCCACTTTGATTCTCGGTCGTTGGAGTCCCCTAACCCGACCCAGAACGTGGCTCCACCCCACAGCCCCTCTCTGTACTTCTGTGTTTCAGACTCCGACAGCCAGTGCAGCCCCACACGGCACAGTCTCAGCCTGTCTGAGGGAGAGGAGCAGATGGACCGTCTGCAGCACGTGGAGCTGGTGAGGACCACGCCCATGTCCCACTGGAAGGCTGGCACAGTGCAGGCCTGGCTGGAGGTGGTGATGGCAATGCCCATGTATGTCAAGGCCTGTGCGGAGAATGTCAAGAGTGGGAAGGTAGGCACCTTGGGTCCCCGGATGCCCTTGCCCCCTCTCAGGAGTCGACTGGTCTCTTCTGTTCTACCCTAGGGATAAGAGGAGAGGAGGCTGGAAAGATTGGTTTAGAGCACCGCCTGCTCTTCCTGAGTTCAATTCCCAGCAACCACATGGTGGCCCACAACCATCTGTAGTGTGATCTGATGCCCTCTTCTGCAGATAAAAATGCTCATATACAATAAATAATAAATAAATAAATCTTTTTTAAAAAGAGGAGATATAGTCTAGAAGTTGGCCAACTTATTGAAGCCCCCAACCCCCTGACCAAAAAAAAAAAAAAAAAAAAAAAAATCTTTCTAGGAAGGAACACAGCCCTTTAAAAACACTTTGTTTTTAAAATGAGACCGAGCTCACCTGGTGACCAGTCTCCCTTTAGCTGGGCAGAAGAGGGACAGGGGAGTTCTTTAGCCTACATGGTAGTCCCACCCAAATTAGTCCAAATAATGTTCCACCCAAACAGTGGTCCATAGCAGTAGCTGAGCCCAGGACTTCCAGGAGTCCAGCAAGGGTTAACACAAAGACATAGCCCCAGGGGACAAGAGGCCCCACATTACACATCCCATGGCTCCAAGAAGCAGGCTTTTAATTTTTTTAATCTTTTGGGTTTTTGACACAGTGTTTCTCTGTGTAGCCTTGGGTGTCTTGGAACTCTATTAAGCCAGGCTGCCCTCGAACTCAGAGATCCTCCTGCCTCTGCCTCCCAAGTGCTGGGATTAACCACCTCTCCATATAGAGACAGGCTTTATTGGGAGTTTTCAACCATCACAGGCTGCAGAGGTGTCCTGGTGTCTTGTCTAGGGAAGATAGGCTAAGAGAGGGATGCAGATGGAGAGCCCCGTTCCCTCAGACCCCTCTGCATTGACCCCAGCACCCACCACAGAACCTGGAGTTCCAGGTACCAAAGTAAGGCTCACCCAGTCTCTCACCTTCCAGCACTAAGCCTACATCCTGTGTGCAGGTGCTTCTCAGCCTGAGTGATGAGGACCTGGAGCTGGGCCTGGGTGTGTGCAGCTCCTTGCACAGGCGCAAGCTCCGCCTGGCCATCGAGGACTACCGTGATGCCGAGGCAGGCCGCAGGTGAGCCGCTGTACACTGGGAGAAGCAGGAACTTCCTTTCATCCAGGCAAGCAGGGCACTGGGCCACACTAGGTTTTTGGGATATTGGGTTCAGCAGAGATGGTCCAGGCATGCCCTCTCACCCTAGAAAAATGGACACACAGGACACACACTCCCAGAACATTGATGACATACCTCCACCCCAGAGCAGGAGTCAGGAGAGTGGGTGGCTCCCAGCACTCTCCCACCCGCCTAGGTCGCAGGGACCAGGCCACACACAGCCAACATGTTTGCTCAAAGCCCCGTTCTGTCCATCCCTGAATGAAGAAGTGGAGCTGGAGGGAAGACAGAGAACTAAATGGGGTGGAGTCAGGGGAATGAAAGGGCTGAAGAGCCTCATGGAAGTCTCTTACAGAGGAGCAGAGCCAAGGAGCTCAGGCCTCTCTTAGCAGGTGTACTGCAGACCTTCCCTCCAGAGCTGTCCATGCTGAAGCGCCTGTCCCTCCCCGCCTCCCCCCACTATTCCTACCCAACCTCACTCCTTCCCTACTTGTCTCTTAGCTTGCTGGCCTCCGCCTCCTCACCCCCGCCCCCAGCCCCCGCGTCCCCCATCATTTAAGCAGCTCTGATGAAAAGGGAAGCCCCGCCCAACACCCAGTCCTTGGCGCTCCGAGTGGGGAGGGGCCAGTTTTGTAAACCTGTCACGGTCTGTTTTGCATAATTATCTCCTTCGCTGGTTTCCCATCGTTTCTGTACAGTTAATTAATCAAACTTGGTGGTGTGTGCTGCTATCTGCAGACGCTGCTTTATGGATTAAAGTGGCGCGGCGGGGGGGGGGGGGGGGGGGGGGGGGGGAGGTAGGTGTAGGGAGAGCAGAAGGGAAGGGATGGGGTAGAGAAGCCGGCCGGTTCCGAAGCACAAACCATACCTGGCAGGAGAGGCGCCCTGGTGCCATGCCAAGGCGGCAAGGATTACTGGGGGTGGGGGTGGGCAGGAAGAAGCTGGCAGCTTGGAGCCAGCAGCAGAGGTGTCCGTCTAGGAGGGAAGGGCTGATGGGGTGGGGCCAGAAAACGTCTTTAACCAGTCCTGTCCCCGAGGGCTTCAGACACGCCTTCCCAGCCACCTCCTGGCTGCTTCCATCCTTTAGACCCCTCCCCCAACCCAAGGCCTGGGCCCGCGGCCAAGCACCCTGCCCTCTGGAGCTAGAAAACCCCTCCATGCCCTGCGTCCTAAAGGGTTTCTTCCTCCACGCTGCCTATGTTCCTCTAGCATGTAGGGCTACTGGCTTCAGCTCTCAGGAGTTCAGGAAGGCCCCACCACTGCCTAAGTGTCCACCGCTGTCCCAAAGCATGGCTGTCCTCATCAGCTTGGAGTGTCATAACAAAATGCTGCCAGCTGGGTAGCATAAACATCAGACCTCTACTTCTCCGGCTTCTGAAGGCAGCAAGACTGTTGTTAGCTGTGGAACCGGGCTTACGGTGGTCCATTCTCACCAATCCCTTCAGTCCCCACCACTCCTCGTGGCAAGGGTTTCTTCCATTCTGTGGAAGAAACTGAGCCCTAGAATTGCAAGGTCCCAGGTCCAGGACAGTCTCCCAGTGTTCTTATTGCTTCATGACCCAGATTCTCTCCTCATGACACTCTGATCCTCACACACTGGGGTCTAGCCTAGCTCCCCACCCCACCCCACCCCCACACACACAAGAGGAAGACATACTGACAACTGTTGGTTAATACAGCATCTAGATTATTTTCGAAGCCAGACTTGGGCTCCTACGTCAGCCCTGAGTAGCAGCTGAGCACATGTGACCAAGCTTCAGTGCAGAGAGGCATTTTGAAGGTCAGATGCATGTCCTTTAGGAATTTAATTATAGAGGGACACTGCTGGTTACAGAGAGGCACGGCTGAGGACGCCAGGCCAGGTGTGCCTCCTGACCACCGTGTGGTGCCATGGACTTCAGGAGTATGGGGACACTCTCCCCTTGTTCCCAGGAATAAATGAAGACCCTGAGCCGGGCAGTGGTGGCGCACGCCTTTAATGCCAGCACTTGGGAGGCAGAGGCAGGTGGATCGCTGTGAGTTCAAGGCCAGCCTGGTCTACAAAGTGAGTCCAGGACAGCCAAGGCTACACAGAGAAACCCTGTCTCGAAAAACCAAAACCAAAACAAAACAAAACAAAACCAACAACAACAAAAAGAAGACCCTGCTCATGAGCATTCAATTCAGACCCACGGTGGCCATGAGGGCTAGGCCTGAGCAAGGGTCCCCTGTGACAAGCCGGCCAGCCCTGGAGGGTGAGAAGGCTGTCCTCTGGAACTATCTTCCCAGAAGGAAGATTATCTTGGGCTGGAATATTCCATCTTAGGACCTGCATCAGGGCAGACTGGAACCCACTCCCTCCCCTCGCCTTCCCTAAGCAGTTAGTTATGAAACATGGCAGGGGACATCTGTTCAGCTGAGTGGGCTGAGTGAGCTGCCTGGTCTTTTCCAGGACAATCTTGCAAAGGAGTTGTCCTGCAAGCTGCAGTTAACCCCCCAACATGCCAGGTACACTCGTGGGGATCTGGGACTTCAGGCAAGAGAAAGGATCCTAGTCCAGTGAGAAGTCCCGAAAGGTGTCTGGGAGAGCAGACAGCCCAGTGGAGTCTGCAGAAGACAGTAAAGACGGAATGATGGGCAACAGGCCAAGGTCCTGTCCTTGGGGAAACAACCAAGCGGTTCCAGGAGATTGGGGGCAGAAGAAGGGAGGGGGAGCCGGGAACCCATTCAGACATTCCACGTGGCTGCCGGGTCAGTGAACGTGGCCCTGGTCCTGACCATCACTCCTGTACCCAAGTTAGGGACAAGGAACAACACACAGGAGAAATATCCCTCTATACTGAAATGCATTGTATGTTGAGTGCTTTGAGGGCAATGAACCAAAAAAGTAATACTGAAGGAGGGGGCAACCTAAACAGATCAGGAGAGGCAGCCCTGGGGGTAAGCAGGAAGGAGCCCTGACAACATCTTGCATTCCCTTGTACTGAGTGCTCCCTTTATGTCCACCCCTGACTCCCACCTAGACAGTGTTGTGCTCCTAGCAATGCACGAGGTCATTCATTTTTTCGGCGTTCCTCTGCAGGGATGTTGCAAGGACCTCATTCCTTCTGTGAGACTGCCACCGTGTGGCGATGAGAGGAATGACAGCTAGGGACCACGTTGGCCAGGGTATCCCGCACCAACCTTTAGCAAAGCTCTCAATCAATACCCTCTGGTTTCTGAGGACACCTGCACACATGTAGTGTGCATAAACTCACATGGGCACACGGGCATACACATAAAAATAGAAAATAAATCTTTTAAAGCCTTTTTGCATACCCATAATGTACACATTTCTTGTGCAAAAGTCTGAGGTATGGCAGTGAGGCAGCGAGAGCAGCCTGGGCATAAGAGCAATCTGGGTTTCTCTGACTCAGAGATGAGCCAATGAGGGAAAGGCTGAGCCACAGCTCTGCTTTGGGACAGAAGACATCTGCCACTCTATGAGTGGATCCATGAAGGCGTCTCATCGCCCTCCAACAGGAAAAGGGACCAAAAGGCAGCAGGCAGGAGGACAGGGGAGGGGATGGCCAGCCTGAGACTTTGAGGGGTCCTGGGCTCTGCAGAGGTAAACCTGCTATGTGTGTCCCTTCTCTGGACACTATCTCTTTCAGTTTTGGTCTGATATCGTCTATGGATTTTCCTTTTGTTCCCGTGGTCCTCTGCTGTTCTTTGGGTCTGTCTGTCTCTCTGCCTTATTGCCTCCTTCCCCACCCACTTCTGCCAGACTCTGTGTGTGCATGTGTGTGTGTGTGTGTGTGTCTGTCTGTCTGTCTGTCTGTCTGTCTGTCTGTCTTTGCCTGAGTCTCTTGTCTTAGTCACTCTTTCTGTGTGTGTCTGAGTTTCTGTCTTTGTCTCAGTCTCTCCCTCCCCATATTTCTCATCCTTTCATTGTTTCTTCTTCTCTATCTTTCTCCTCCACCCCTTTCCTCATTGGTCTCCGTGGCTTACTTGTCTACTTCCTTTCCTGTCTTTTGTCCTCTCCGCCACTCATCTCTGATCCCATTTCCACATGCCCCTGCCTCTGACACTTTCTTCACTTCCACCTCCCTCTGGCTGTGTCTCCTTCTTAGCCTGTCCAAAGCCGCGGACCTGGACCATCACTGGGTGGCCAAGGCATGGCTGAATGACATCGGCCTGTCCCAGTATTCCCAGGCCTTCCAGAACCACCTGGTCGATGGGAGGATGCTAAACTCACTGATGAAGCGGGACCTGGAGAAGCACCTGAACGTGTCCAAGAAGTTCCACCAAGTCAGCATCTTGCTGGGGATCGAGCTGCTGTACCAAGTGAACTTCAGCAGGGAGGTGAGGGCCAAAAGGGGCGGGGCAATGACAGACCTCTCCTACAAGCCTTCACCACGTCCACCCACCCACTGATCCACCCATCCATTCACTTATGCGTCCATCCATCTATCCACCCACCTACCCACATATCTACCCATCCATCCATCCATCTACTCATCCTCCACCCCTCCATCCACGGTCCATCTACCTCCATCTATCCACCTACCCACTGTCTATCCACCCCACCTACCCACCCAGCCATACCTTTACCCATTGTCAATGTTCTCCCCATCTATCCACCTATCCAGTTATCTTCCTACTAACCTCATCCATCCATAAATCCATATATACACCCATCTATCCATCCACCCATCCATATATACACCCATCCATCCATCTATCCATCATCCACCCATCCATCCATCCACCCATCCACACCCATCCATCCATCCACCCATCCATCCATCCACCCATCCATCCATCCATCCATCCATCCACCCATCCATATATACATCCATCCATCCATCTATCCATCCACCCATCCATATATACACCCATCCATCCATCCATCCATCCACCCATCCATCCATCCAACCACCTACCCCTTCATCCAACTGTCTCTTCCTCTCCCCCCTTCTTCTAGTAGACAAGAACCTATACTCCGTTCAGGGGGCCAGGAGAATCCTCATGTTCAGAGAGCTCACTGCTCAACAGGGAGACCACGGAAGTCCATGGTTACAGTGCTGTGGAACCCAGTCAGGGCTCTCTGAAAGCTCTGAGAAATGCCTTCATAGGGATCACGGAGAGTTCCTGAGGTAGTGAAGCTAAGCAGAGAGTTGTTGTTGCCGAGATCAGCAACAATCAAGAGAACCATGGGGACTGAGTTCCAGAAGTGCAGGTCTGCAGCAGCAGTGCAACAGAAGAAGAAAGTGTGGGCAAAGGGATTGGGATGAGGATGGAAACCAGAGCCCTGGTTGTTGTGGTAGTTTGAGCTCTGATGCATGCATGCTAAGCCAGAGAGCACAGGGCCCTCAGCCTCTTCTCTCATAGCTTACCTTCCTACATGTCCCCTGGGGAAGGCCCCTGAGGGGCTGGTCCTCAGGGTTGGGTCCATATGGTTGATTTTTTTTTCTCTAGAGCCATATCAGAGCATAAGCAGTGTTGAGAGAGGAACAGAGAGAAGGCTGTCAGCCCTGTGCACCTGTCACCCACTGCATGACTGGGCAGAAGGAGAAGATGGGGACCCAAGCTTTGGCCTCTGAGAGCCCCAGTGTGATGAAGAGGGTAGACATGGGTGTCCTGACAGCAATACAGGAAGCCAATGCACTGCAATGGGGGAAGTAAAGGGGACTGTGGGCTGGAAGTCCTAGAGGGAGTGTCTTAGTCACTGTCCTATTGCTGTAAAGAGACACTGTGACCAAGGCAACTTATAGACGAAAGCATTTAATTGGCGCCTTGCTCACAGCTTCAGGGGGTTAGTTCCTTTCCATCACAGCAGGAAGCATGGCAGCAGGCAGGCAGGCATGGTGCTGGAGCAGTAGCTCGGAGCTCACATCTTATCCACAAGCAGAGGCAGAAGCCTGGGAATGGCATAGGCTTTTGGAACCACAAAGCCTACCTCCAGTGACACACTTTCTCCAACAAGACCTCACCTCCTAGTCCTTCCTAAACAGTTCCACCTGCTGGGAACCAGACACTCAAACACATGAGCCTATAGGGGACCATTCTCATCCAAATGCCTCCTCTGCAGGAGATCTTAGCCTGGGAGTCAGTCCCCCAGAGCAGCAAGCTGATCCATTCACAGGACCCCAAAGGTGGTAATTTAAACAAGGATGCACAGACTCTAAGTGCCTCTAACAAGGTCTCCACAAACATCCACTGAGCACCTGCTCCCGTTGCTGGGGAAGGGCCACCATGGACCTGAGGACACAGCATAGGCGGAGTGTGAGTCTCTCTCTAGCCTCTCCACCTAATTCCTTACACCTTAGGAGGCGGCACCTTCTGTTTCTCACAATACAGATGGTATGGCTCAGGATGCTGTGAGGGCCCTCATCACAATAGCTCCCTGAAGTCCCCACTAACACTATGGAACTTTCATGTGACCTTCATGTGTCCCTCGTCCCCTCCACCGACTCCCTGTTTTCCATCTCCCAGGCCCTGCAGGAGCGCCGAGCCCGCTGTGAAACACAGAACATAGACCCTGTGGTCTGGACCAACCAGCGGGTGCTCAAGTGGGTGCGAGATATTGACCTGAAGGTGAGGGGCGTTGCTGGTGGAGGCATGGGGGTGATTCTCTAGCAAATATGCAAATAACATGCAAATCAGTTCCCACTTTGATGTAAGGTGGCAGGGGTGGAGGTGGGGGTGGGGGGTGGATAGGGGCGGATACCTAGCATCATCCAGCCTGTCACTAGAGAAGGATTCCTCACAGCTACAGTAGACCTCCTACTGAAAGCTCTCATCATGGAGGCAATTCTTAGCAATGTTTTCCCACAAATATCTATGGCTACCACCAGGGTCCAGCAAGTGGCAGTGACAAGACCCCTATGTTCACAACTCTTAGAATGATGAATAGCTCTTCTTCACTCTCAAATCAGTTGTGTTGCCCTCCCCCACCCGCATCGGTAAAACCCTCACTGTTGGGGGTCGTATCTCTGCTTAGCTCTAATGGTCTCTGAGACCCACCCAACTTCACTCTTCCCGCTCTCAGGAGTACGCTGACAACCTGACCAACAGCGGCGTCCACGGCGCTGTGCTGGTACTGGAGCCCACGTTCAATGCCGAGGCCATGGCCACCGCCCTGGGCATCCCTAGCGGGAAGCACATCCTCAGGAGACACCTTGCAGAGGAGATGAGCACCATCTTCCATCCAGCCAAGTGAGTGGGGCCTCAGGATGCGGGGCACAGGCTGAGGACACAGGCCGCTGGCAAGGGCACAGGCTGAGGAAGCAGATGGTCCCGTCACAGCCCTGGTCCCTGACTGGCTGAGTGCCACCTGTCCTTGCACCACACTGGTCAGAAAGCTGAGGCTCTGACCAGATACTACAAAGAGGGAGTGGTGTATCGGGTCCAGTATGTGTTAAATCCACGCCACCAGGCACTTAGAGTAGGGAGAGCGGACAGTTCTGAGGGAGAAAGGCTGTGTGAGGTGCAGCTTGAGCTGGGGACAGTGTGCACTGATTTTCACAGAACAAGATGGCCACTCTGTCAGGTGTGGCCATGGAGACAAAGGTTTAGAGGCAGGGATGGGCATATAAATGGTGCTTCTGACCCAAGGGGCACAGAGTATAGCCACCCACCTACCTTGGTCCACTTGCCTAGAGAGTGACACCCAGGCACCCCAGACCCACCCTGTGGATGCTGCTCTTACAAGTAGCTCACCGGGGTCACACTTGGGATGGGACCAGCATCTGTGCTGCACTTCCTGGAGGCATACTCCATCCTGTCATCCCTTCACAGGTGACAACATGGTTCTGCGAGCCACTGCTCCCCAACACCACCCCAGCAGCAAGTGGCCACATCCGGCTAGGTCTTTTATTTCAGTGATTCTGTGAATCACAAGGCTGCTCGTAAGTAGAGCCAACCTTGCACTCTTGGGACAGGTCTGTCTCACTTGGTCAGAATGTACAGCCTTTCCTGTGTTTTTCTATATGACTAGTTTGGTAGAAGATCTTTACACTTATAGTCATAAGGCTAACTGGTTTATACAGGTTTGATTTGGTTTTGGCTTTTTTCTTTCCTTTAAAGAAAAGTTAGCAATTATTAAAGGACTTTTTGTTTTTGTTTTTGTTCTCTAAGACTGGTCTTCTCTGTGAAGCCCTGGCTGTCCTGGACTTCCTTTGTAGACCAGGCTGGCCTCGAACTCACAGAGATCTACCTGCCTCTGCCTCCCGAGCACTGGGATTAAAGGCGTGTGCTACCACATCCTGGCTTATTAAAGGACATTTTAAAGCACAAAGGTTGAGAAAGAGGTACTTCAAAGGAAATAAGAGCTGGTGTGTGAGCCTCTCAGGGAAGAGCTGGCTTGTTTTGTTTGGGAGGATTTGAGGTGAGCAGGTCATTGTTGCTGCCTTTGAGACAGGGTCTCATTATGTAGCCCAAACTGGCCCTGAATCTGCCATTGCAGGTACACACCACCACAGCTGGCCTGTGGTCTTCCTGCTCTGTGTGCCTTCTGTCTGGCTTTGGTATCAGTGCAGTCCTGGCCTGTCGGAGTGAAGAGGGGGTGCTTCCTCCTCTTCTGTTTCCTGGGAGGGGTTGTAGGGTAGATTCTGTTACTTTTGAGCCGTTGGGGAAGCTATCTTCCTCTAGGCTGTCTCTGTGGGAAGTGTTGTGGTCACTAATTCAATCTCCACTTGGAGGGATTTATCTAGACTCTATATCGCTTTTTCAAGATTTATTTGTTTTCAACCATGCGTTCATGCGTGCATGAGTGTGTGCGTGCGTGCGTATGTGTGTGTGTAGGGATGTGTGTGTGTGTGTGTGTGTGTGTAGGGATGTATGCGTGTGAGTACAGAAACTCAAGGAGTACAGACAAGGATTCTGGATCCCTTGGAGCTGGAGTTATGCGTGCTGACAAGCCGCCTCATGTGGGTGCTAGGACCCTAACTGAGGTCTTTTGGAAAAGCAGTGCACATTCTTAACCACTGAGCCATCTCTGAAGCCCTAGGCTTCCTGTTTCTTCTTAGTAGGCTGACTCTCCCTCCTTTTCCCTAACCACAGATTTTAACAAGCTTAAGATACTCAGAGTCCTGAAGGGGCAGCTTGGGCCAAGCATCATTAGACACTGGTAGAACTGCTTAGACCTTGACCTTGGGGGGGGGGGTAGCAGGTGTTTCTGGACTACTTAGGGTTAATGGGTGGGCATGAAGAAAGTCTGCAGAGAAAACAGGAGGGTGGTCCTTTTTGATCGGTTTGGCCTGTAACACCGTGGGAGCTACATAAAAGCTGTGGGATTTCTGGGGACAGAGAGGCAGTGCAGCCTCCAGCCAGAGCCTAGAAGCTTGCTGCCACCTCCATCCACACTCTACTGGTGAAGCAAGGTCCCTGAGCTGGGTTTCAGAAAGCTTTGCTGAGCGCCATGAGCCCAGGGGACAGACTTCAGTCAGTTGAGGGGACAAAGAACCCCAAGAATTCCTAAGGCGTTCAGGGACCACTTCAGTGGCAGAGAGAGCCCCCCCCCCCCCCCAACAACGGGAGGCAATTATCCCAGGTGCATGGTGAGATGCTGAGAAGGTTCTGAGAATTGATATTAATGGGACACTTCTGCAGTGAGGCATGCTGGGAAGGCCTCAGTCTTCTGCCTTCCCTCCCTGTCACTACCTTCAGCTTTCAGAGAGGAGGATAAGCAGGGTCAGGGATGATGATGCTGACCCTTTGGCTCCTCCCAGTATGGTCCTCCAGGATGCTGTGAGTTGGATGGGAGGATGCCAGCTGGAGAAATGGTCCTAGTCATTCAGATCAATATCAGGGCTCTATCTTGGACAGCATCCCAGGCTGGGTGGACATAACAGTCCTTCACAGTGGTATCAGAAAATGCCGTCAGCAAGGTGCCCTCTCTTTGCTTCATTTGTACACACACACACACACACACACACACACACATACACACACACACACACACACACACACACACACGGATCACTGATGTTTATGTGATGGAGCTGGAATTCAGAACCCTGCATATTCTAGATAAGCACTCTATTGATGAACTATTCCACAGTCTGTTTATTTATTTATTTATTTTTATGTGTATGAGTGTTTTGCCTGCATTTGTGTGCACCACATGCATGCCTGGTGCCCATGAATGCCAGGAGAGGGCATCCAAAATCCTGGAACTGGAGTTATATAAATCCTTGTAGGTCACCATGTGGGTGCTAGGAACCAAAACCCCAGTCCTCTCTCTGAAAGGAGCAGCCAGTGTTCCTAAGCAACAGGAATGTGGCAGTAGGCTGACTCTCTCACTAACTCTAACCTGCGAAATGTCCCAGCTCCGCAGGCATCCGGGAGTCTGAGCGCTTTGGGACACCGCCTGGCAGGGCTCCCAGCGTCACCAGAGCTGGAAAGGAGGAGAATAGCAGCAGCAAGCACAGAGCTGGCCGGGTAAGAGGCTCTTCCTGTCCCTGGGGCCAGGCGTCTTCTCCTGGATATATGTACCCATGGCTCCTTTATCACCTGTGAACCTGGAGCAGCCTCAGTCACAGGTGCACACAGGAAAGGCCAGTGACACGGGTCCATACAAAGTAGAGTCTATGTCAGAATGGCTCCTGGTTGTGGGATTCTCTCACCATGACCTCCTAAAGCTCTGGTATGTGGAGCACCTCCTATAGCTGGCTGCCAGAAAGAATTGGGGAGCCGTAGACTCTGAAATCTCTGGGTTAGATTCTGAACTCCTTGGCCAGCAAGGAGCTTCTAGTGTGCCCAGTAGGACAGCACAGAACAAGGACAGCTGAATTCCACAGCCAGCACGGACCCTCTGGCATACCCAGGGGCAGCAGAGAACAGGGGCAGCCTGGCCACAGACCAATAGGAACTCTAGATGGGGTCAGCCTCATGGTCACCACATGCTCATCTTCCCTTTCACTTGGCGGCACATGGTCCTAGGTAGAGCACAGGAGCGGCATTGCAGGAACAGGTTGCCACTGGCTTCTGAGGACACTGTACCCTGGCTAGCCATTCTTGGGTTTGCTTTGGTTTCGCTTTTGTGGAGCTGGGAGTCGATGCCAGGGCTTTGTGTGTGCTAGGCAAGCACTCTAGCACTGGACTACAACCCCAGCCAGTGTTCCTTCCCCCAACCCCCCACCCCCCGTTTTGTTTGGTTTTAAAAATCTTTTTGTTATATGTGTGTGTGCACCACAGCATGCACGCGGAGGTCGCATGACAACTTGTAGGAGTCAGTTCTCTTTTACCGCCAGTGTGGGTTCCAAAGACTGAACCCAGATTGTCAATTTTGCCATCAAACACCTTTATCTGGCCTGAAACTCACCATCCTCTGGTCCGGCATCCCACGCGCTGGGACTAAAGGCATGCACCGTGTTGAGGTTCTAGGGATTGCATTCAGTTGCAAGTACCTTAACTCCAAAGGAGTGAAAATCTTTTGGGAGGGAGGAGATGCAAAAAAAAAAATTGTTTTTCTCTTTTGTCATGTCCCTGCACAGATACACACGAGCTGCCTAAATAGACACATGGCGGGGGAAATTAGGAAGGCCTGTAGGACAGTGACTTTCAAGCAAGGACACACTGGTCTAGAAAGACAGGCAATTGAGCATACAACTGCTAAGTGTTGTGGGAACCAAATTAAAGTCAGAACCAAAGGCTCCATCAAGGGCCCAGTGTGTGTGGGTACAGCTCCTCAGGACATTGCTCTGAGTTGCCCAACTGCTCCCTCCCCATCCCATTACCAGCCTCCAGTGCCTTACAGATTTGTATTGTTCCCAACAATCCATCAAGGGCAATACCACTTTCCCTGTCATGTAGCTGAGAAAATCAAGGCTTAGAGACGGGCAGTAACTTATCTCAGGTCCCCCAGGCGGAAATATAAAACAGGGACTCTAACATCCATGTACAAGCCCCAAGCCCCCACTCGTGGCCATACCAAGGTGGCTCTAGATTATTCCTTCTGGATTAAGCACATAGTAGGCCCTCCTACACATGCTTACACACACTCACAGGCATGGTCCCATCTACCCGATATCAATGGGAGAGATGGGGGGGGGTTGGAGATTGTAGGGTCGTTAGTCCAAAGTCACCCTTGGTAACTAATTGAATCTCTCTAGCTGGAAATTCAAACACTGATTCTTCGTGGAATTCCTGCAAATTCCTTCCACGTGTCTGGGCAGTAGGGTGGTACTAATAATGGAGGAGGCCAGAGAGGTTCCGGGAGATACTGAAGGTCACACAGCAATTAGATTGGAGATGCCACACCTCCCAGTTCACATCTCTCTCTTCCTCTGTCCTTTTGTTTGTTTCTGTCCCCCTCAGCTGCCCCTGGGAAAGATAGGAAGGGGCTTCAGCAGCAAAGACCCTGATTTCCACGATGATTATGGCTCACTCGAGAACGAGGACTGTGCAGATGACGACCTCCAAGGCAGGTCCGAACAGTGCCGCCTTGAGGGGTACAGCAGCTTGGAGGTCACCAATGTGTGAGAAAGCCACATGGCTCAACTCCAAAAGAGCAGGGAAGAAGAGCAGCCCAGTGTCCTTGTGTCGTCCGTCCATCCCCACTGTACAGAGTGACCCAGGGCTGGGGACAGACGCCGTGCCAGGACAGAGTTCCCAGAGATGGTCACAACTTCCAGTGGGCACCAAGGACAGAGAATGCCCACCTAGGTGTCCTGTATCTTTGAAGGCAGGCCCTGAGGACACGTCACCCCAGCCACGACCTGGCACAGGACCCTGGAGCTACGCTTTGAAGAACAAGCTTCATGGGACTTCGAAGGAAGGGTGGGGGGAGCATCAGTCTCCGGGCCAGGAGGAGCAGGAAAGTCCCCCAGCCAGCTCTGGCAGAGCCACAGGCACTGAGACCCAATTGCAAAGCCAGCCAGCAGCAGCCGAGTGGGTGAACACCAACCGTCAGCCCACTGGGCAGAGAACTTGAGTTCTAACCTGGTCACTCACTCCGGAAGGGTGCCAAATGGCCTAGAGATCTCTTCCATGTCAACAGCAGGGTGTCATGAGGTGGACAGGATGCAAGGCAGAAGGGCCTGGCATCAGCAACCCCAGGGGCTGCAGCCATCCTGTCACTAGAATGAATGTGACTTCAAGCGCGGGAGGCGGGGTAGTTACTGAGTTCTGCCCCAAACAGCTATTCCAAGTGTGGGGCATCAAATGGGAGACTGGCTGTCATTAACCCAACAAACCTCTGATGTGATATCTCATGACCTAACAGAGGCGTAAATCCCACAGAACAAGGTCACTGGGTTGTCTGAGTCGGCCGGGTGGGGGGGGGGGGGCCGTTCTAGCCCCTTTCTTCATCTGCCGCTGTTTTGCTGTGTGGCTTCCTCCCAGTGGCCTCACCTCTCTGTGCCTCAGTGTCTTACCTAGAATACTTCCCGGTTCCTCCCAGGGGAGCTGTAGGGAATTAACATTTGCTAACACTTGTCACAAGCTTTGGACCTCTCAGGAAGCAACTGGAAGGGACGGGATCCTTCCATCCACAGCATTTGGGGACACTGGGTGAGTTCGCTCCATGTCAAATGGGGGCAATAGGCAAGAGCAGGTACAGAATGCTTAACACCGAGAGTTTCCAAATGCCGGTAGCAAGGCCTGAGAGAGCCAGAAGTACAGCCTGCAGTCCTACTGGGTGCAGGGTCCAAGCTGACTGAGGACACCAGGGAGGGCTGGTGGGCAGCTGGGTTCCGCACCAGCGCTCTCGGAGGCCATTTGCAACCAGGAGTCCAAGAAAGGGTCACACTTCCACAGATGACAGCAGAGGCAGCCTCTGAGCTACCAAAGCCAGTCTTTCCAAGTAGCATAAGCAGTTTCCCTGGTGGAAAGAGCACACATAAAGCCCATGGACTTGAGAGTTGCTGGTCCCCGTATTGAAGACATCTCTCTAATGATCTCATGGGCACAGTCTCCCTCACAACCCTCGTCCAGAGGACTTGGGCACTGGGGAGCCCCTCTCTGTCTGAGTGTCGGCCTCCAAAGGACACGCGGCAGATGCCAAGACTCGCAAGGTGAACCTCTGGCATATAACCCAGCTTTGCTCAGGTTCCACACCCACGAGTGTTTTCGTTTATGATGTGCATTTCCCCGACCCTGGAATCCCAAAGCTACTGAGCCTGTAGCCCAGCAAGGAGGTGGTGCTCTTTCAATTGAAGCCAACTGTCACTCTCAAGCCAAGTCCCTAAAGGGTGACACAGCTTCTGGTCCCAGGAATATACTGACAGCTGGCTCCTTGCATGGGGAAAGTCTAGGTAGGGAGAGACACCACACTTTCTTCCTAAGGGCTGGGAGTCCTAAAGCATCAAAAGGCTCCTTCCCCGTGGACTGTGGGCTTCTACCCCAGGCCCCTCTGCCAGTTTCCATCCACACCCAGTGGTCACTTCCAGAAAATTCTCGGTCTTAATCCCTCGCCACAGGAGGTAGGGGTTGTCCAGCAACAACTAGATCCAGAAGTGAAAAGGGGGGGTCTCTCCTAAGCCTGGCCAGCATGGGGCACTCAGAATAGGGAACCCCCCAAAAGACTGAGGTCATGAAGATGAGTGGGGTCCTAGACTTTCGGGACATGGAAAGAGACAGCCCTGTGAGGGCTATGACACCCCTTCCCAGGAAGCCGAGGACCACTTCACAGGTAGTAGGGAAAGTGCCTCCTGCGTGGTCTCACTTTAGGAGAAGCCAGTGTGGATGGTGGTGATGCCCCTGACCCACGAAAGGCTTATAAATGCAAGGCGAATGAGCCGTGAACAGCAGTGCCCCGCACCCGTCCCAGAGGGAATTCTAACAATGTAACAATAAATGCTTGGCCTTGAGGCAACCCTTCTATCTGTTGGCTTTCTCTTTTATTGTCCCAGCAGCCTCTCAGAGAAGGGAGAGTAGGAGCCCCTGAAACTGATGGGGGGGCGGCGCTTATTAGAAAGGCTGAGAGGCCAGCTTCACAAGGTGAGGAATTGTTGGGTAAGGACTTGAACCTCAACATCTGCCTCTATACTCACTGCTATTCTCCCCTCCTCCAGCCCCTGCGCTGCTGGTCACACTCCTTCAACACACACACACACACACACACACACACA
>OU015754.1:75530062-75543569 GCA_907169655.1 Acomys percivali | reverse complement strand
ACACACACACACACACACACACACACACACACACACACACACACACGCATGCAGTGGATGTGAACATGTTTTTGTTTTGATCCCAAGTGTGGGATGTGAAACGGACTTGTGTAAGGGTGTGCGATGTTGTTCCACTGAAAACAGACTTGTGAGAGAACAGGTGATGTTTGTCTACTAGAAAAGGAACCACTTCTTGTGGAGGGCATGGTCTTTACCAATTGATAAACATCCTAATACGGACTCTGAGGAAAGATATATATGCCTAAAACAAGAGGTGGGCTTTTTGGTCATGGCTATTCATCACTCCATTTCAAGACACTCCTAGAGAGAAGGGCTCTAGCAAACGCTTCGAGGTGCCGGGTTCCTGCTGCTCCCGGGTCCAGTTACCTTTGCTGAAGTGCTGGTTTGCTGTTTAACAGATCTACTGGAATCCTGCTGACTACACCAGTGGAATCGCTCCAGGGAACTGAGTCTAAAAAAGATTTACTTCTCCTGTTCCCATTAACCTCTTTTCTCTCCTATCTAGGGTAGATGGGTTGGAAGGGAGGCATAAGCATTAAAGAACCCCCACTAATATTCAGAGACAGAAGTAGGGAGCTCTCCACACATTCTAGGCTAGCCTGGTCTACATAGTGAGTTCTAGGCCAGCCTGGGTTACATAGGGAGCTCCAGGCCAACCAGAGCTACATAGTAAAACCTTGGCTCAAAAACAAAACAAAACAAACAAACAAACAAAACAAACAAAAAACAAAAAATCAGAACAAGAGAAACTCTACCAAATGTTAGGATTCCACCCCCTGTGTCCTCCCTCCCCCTCCTCCCACCTCAAGTTCCATTCTCAGCTCTCTGGCCTGTCCCTACTGACTGGCCCAGTGACTCTGGGAGAGTAGGTGGAGAACATGTTTCTGAAATTAATTAATTTTTTTTTTTTTTTTTTTAGGAAATGAGGCAAAAACTGTTTCCATTAAACTGACAGTCCCATCTCTGATTTTGCACTGCACCATATGAGCCCAGCTTGTCTGTTACAAGGAGCTGACTCAGCCTTCAGAGAGGTTGGGCTAGTATGTCACTCCTGAAGCTCACATGCAAGCCACATCACTTCCTGGTAAACAGTAGGCATGGTCAGCCCAAGGCCAGGGTGCACACATACGTGACTTACTGCTGACTGTGCGAGAGTCAGCAACATGTAGTGATGAGCCCTAGTAAGAGAGTGTGGGAAGCTACACTCAGGAGGCTGAGGCAGGAGGATGATGAGTTGGAGGACAGCCTGAGTACCTAATGATTTCGGTTTGGAAAAAAAAAAAAAGAAAAAGAAACCAGTAAGTGGGAATACCAGGGACCTTGGAGGGGAAATAGTGACAGATGGCAGAAGCCACAGCCAGCAACGCAAGGCACAGGACTGACAGCTGGCTCCTGACCAACTTCTAAATATTTATAAACATTAGACATACTTCATTACATGTATTTATTTGTGTGTGTATGCTCACACGCTCACACACATAAGGAGGTCAGAGGGCAACTTTTGTCAGTCTGTTTCTCCTTCTGCCATGCAGGTCTCTAGGATCAAATTCAAGTCAGTGTATATTGCCCTCCTGTTGGCCCATGAGCACATAAAACAATTATTATTATTCTGTGTGTGTGATGGGAGCATACCTATGCCACACTGCTCATGCGGAGGGCCAGATAACAACTTGGATCTGGGAATTGAACCCAAGTTCTCAGGCTTGCCCAGCAAGCACTTTATCCACTGGGCCATCTTGCTGGCCCATAGGCACATTTTTTATTAAAGAGGTATTTTTCAAGACAGGGTTTCTCTGTGTAGCCTTGGCTGTCCTAGACTCGCTTTGTAGACCAGGCTGGCCTCAAACTCACAGAGATCCACTTGCCTCTGCCTCCCGAGTGCTGGGATTAAAGGCGTGTGCCACCATGCCCAGCTGTTAGACTTTCATTTTCAGGTATCACTTATCTACTCAGCCAGAGTTCAGGAAAGGGCCTAGCCGACAGGTCTGCTCTAAAGGGTCCTATGTTCTGGAGTGGGCAGTTCAGTGTCCCCTACAACTGCAGTTTAAATAACACAGGGACTCACACAGAGCTCCATCCAATCCTGCTGCCTCTGATACTCATATTGATCCTGCAAGGGCGTATTTTTAGCATCACTATTTTTATTTTGTTTTTCTTCTTGATGTGCTGGGGATGGGACCGGGGGCCGCACACAAGCTGAGCATTCATCATTGTAGTCATCATCAGGAAACAGGATATCATGTAGCCCAGGCTGGCCTCAAACTGAGCTATGGACCTGGGGATGACCTTGCAGTTCTGAGCCTCCTGCCTCCACCTTTTTAGTGCTGGGCTTCCAGGAGTGAGCCACCTCACTGGGAACACAGGTAAGGCAAACACTACCCATTGAGCTACATCTTTAGCCCCTACTTTAGGAATTATTTAATTAAGTTAATTAATATTTGCAGTTTTGGAGAGGGTCTCACTGAGTTGCTCAAGCTAGGACTTGGGGGGTGTAGTTTAATGGTCAGTTTCTCAGTTCACACACATGAGGCCCAAGCTTCAATCCTCACCGGTAACAAAAAGAAGGCTGCCCACAGTGGCCTCAAATGTGTGATCCTCCTGCCTCAGCATCTCAAGTATCTGGGACCATTGACATATGCCCCCTATGTGCGCAGCCAGCATCACTGTTTACGTCTAAAGAAAGAAACTGAGGCCCAGAGAGGATAAGACATTTCCCCCAAGGTCACACAGTTAGCAAATGGCAGAGAAGCAAAAAAAAAAAAAAACCAAAAAACAAAATACTACTAATAAAGACAAATCTGATGAAATCTTACCCTCCTTCTAAATCCATGAGTCAGGCTCTATCCTGTGTCTCTTGAGAGAAGAGCTTTACAGTGGACAGTCAGCAGAAGGGTGAAATCCCCACTGGCCTGCACAGCTGAGAGAGCTAGATGTACTCATTGGGTGGGGCTACTGTAACAAACTGCCAGGAACTGCTACGTGGCTTAGAGCAACAAGGTTACAGTTCTGGAGGTCAGGGACCAACTTCTCCCAGGCTAAAAAATCCATGTGTCACAACAGGCAGTGTGGCAACCCTTCTGGCCTTTCTGCCACCTAATCTAGCCTACTTTTTCCAGCTCTCCCAGGCTGCTAAAATCCCTTGGCTAACAGCCCCGTTTCAGATGCTTTATCTGACGCCTTGCTTCCACTGTCACGTCTCCTAGGAGACTGGCCCTCCTAGCTTTATTTATAAAAGCCCCCGAGACCACTTTGAGTGAGCCCTGGTCTCCAGACTCACAGCCAGATCGCATCTATAGTCTCTCTGCCATCCAAGGTTTTGGATTCTGGAGACGACAGATGCGAACAGCTTTGGGCAGCCGTTATTCTTCCAGGACTTGGAATTCCTGGGATAGTTAGTTATTCAGAGCCAGGATCCTGCAGAGACCTTCAGTTCAAATCCTAACTCTGTCAGTGCTGGCAGGGCCAAGAATATAACTCATTTCATTGTCTTGTGGCCTTTCCTGAAAGGCCAGAAGAAGATCTTCCTTTTATTTATTTATTCACTTGTATTTTTTTATTTTTGGTTTTTTCAAGACCGGGTCTTTCTGTGTAGCCTTAGCTGTCCTGGACTCACTTTGTAAGCCAGGCTAGTCTTGAACTCACAGAGATCCGCCTGCCTCTGTCTCCCGAGTGCTGGGATTAACGGCGTGTGCCACCACAGCCCAGCTGAAGATCTTCCTTTTAGTGCTGTGTTAAGGTCAGAAGTCTGCAGTGCTCAGTCCATGGTAACCATTATCCAGGCCCGGTGCTGATGTCCTAAAGTAACAGGTATCCTTGTTACAGTTTCCATACAGTTACCATGGTGATGAAATACCATGACCAAAACCAAGTGTGTGTGTGTGGGGGGGGGCTGTTATTTGGCTTATGCTTCTACATGACTGCTCATCATTGAAGGAAGTCAAACAGGGCAGGAACCTGGAGGCAGGAGCTGATGCAGAGGCCATGGAGGGATGCTACTTACAGGTTTGTCCGTCGTGGCTTGCTCAGACTGCTTTCTACAGCACTCAGGGCCACCAGGCCAGGAGTCCCCCACCCAAACTGGACTGCTCCCTCCCCTATTAACCACTAAGAAAATGCCCTACAGACGTGCCTATAGCCTGATATTATGGGAGCATTTTCTCAATTGAAGTTCCCACCTCTCAGATGACTATAGCTTATGTCAAGTTGACATAAAACTAGCACAATAGGAAATAGAAAATCACTGTTTGAGATCCCTGTATTGGATCTTTTCACCTAAGGACGAGTCTCCTGCCCTGGTGAGCTGGCGTATAGTGGGATAAGTAGGCAGGCAGCTCCTGTGTGGGATGATGCAGGAAAAAGGACGGCACTGAGGCGGAGGGTTGAACAGGGGAGGCGCGGGTTGCAGAGCACACTTCCTTTGCTACTCTCTTGGCTTTGCTCGCAGCTCAGCGTTGGCTGTGAAGTTCTTGACCTCTTCCTGGTTGGAAGATGGTTTTCTGAGATAGACGGACCTGCCCAGCTGGATTAGACACAGAGTGGGGCGGGTCTGGGGCTGGATCTCGGCATGGAAAAATACCAGTATTCCTTGCTTCCACCTTTGGGACTGTCTGAATGACGTCCCTCAAGTGTGTCAGGGTGAGCAAGCACCTAGAGGCGTGGGCTTTGGGTGTTATCAATAATCGCCTGCAGGTTTGAGAGGGGCGGAGGGAGTATGTTCAGGGAGTGGGTGGGAACCCAGGCGGGGTACAGCGTGAGGATGCGAGATGTAGCCCGTTACTCTTGTGCTCCAAGCCTCTGTTTCCAAAAATGTCTTTTGCACTTCCCTAATCACAAGCCATCCCCAAATTAATCTCTTGCTAGCTTTTTGGGTTTTTTTTTTTTTTTTTTTTTTTTGTTTTTGTTTTGTTTTGTTTTTTCGAGAAAGAGTTTCTCTGTGTAGCCTTGGCTGTACTGGACTCACTTGCTCTTGCTAGCTTTAAATTGCAGGTAAGAGGTAGCAGTGTATAGTGTGGAATACACAGGAATTCGAAGTGAACTTGGCTGCAGCCAAGCTGTGCAGCTTATCCAGAAAGCCGTCATCCCCAGTAGGAGGCGCCTTTGGGCCCCAGCTGACTTCTCTGATGCCCGGTTGCCCAAGGACTTCTCAGGCCTTGAACTTTAAAGAGCTGGAGGCGGACCCACGAAACCACTCAGGTTGGAATTCAGAGCTGGCAGATCCGTGCCCGAAGTCGCGGGGTTCTCAGGCAAACTTCCAGACAGGTGAGACGCCCGTTCAGTTCGGAGCACCCTCCTCTGCTCCAAGCGGAGGGAGAAGGCAGCTTGTGATTTGCTGGAAAGTTTTCTGCCAAGCTGGGAAGGCGCCCCTTATGGGGAAACACCCGGGCTAAGGCTAGAAGCGGCGATCCGGAGAGCAACCGGGAGACCCGGGAGTGGGAAGCAGACCGGGAGCGTGAAGTGAGAGGCAGGGAAAACTTCGCTTCCTTCCTCCTTCCCTTGGCGGCCAGGAGTAGAGAGAAGGCAGCGGCCTGGGCGCACAGGAAGGTGAGTTTACGGCCAGGTGAAGTCACCGAGCAGGTACTCCCAGCTCCCATTACCCTGCAAGTGCCCCCCAGACAGCCATCCCCCGGCCGCAGAGTACGACGCCCTGGAGCCTGCACTGCGTTGTGCGCTGCCAAGCCTTCTAGCCTGCTCCGCCCCGGGGTCCCGGTCCCCGCCTGGTGGCGTAGGGCGCTGGGTGGGCAGGTGGGCGGCGCCTCCTGCGGGCGCCCTCGGTCCCTCCCTCCCTCTCTTGGCGCTCTGGACCGTGCTGGCTGATCCCCACAACGGTCGCCCGGCTGTGCGCCCTCTCAACGCGGAGCTCCCCGTCTCCGGCTCGCGGATTGCCTGGGGTGGGGGTGTCGCGGAACCCCCAGCCCCGGGCCTCCGAGCAGAGACCCAGCGTGACCCCGCTGCCTCTGGGGTGAGTTTGCGCCCTCGCGCTGGGAAGTGTTCCGTGCCGCCCGGGTCGGGTATACGTGTGCCCAGGAGCATCATGCCGGACATGTTTCCTAGGGGACTCCAGGCCCCGCACCCTCCGCAGCCGCACCCGGCTAGTGTGGGATACTCCCGCCTCTCCACGTCGCTCTGACTTTGGTCTCGGGGGCCCCCTATTGGCGAGGAGAGGTGCCATCTGCCAGCGCCTGGACAGAGGTACCTGGGCACTGGTCCTTTTGAGAGGAAAGAACTCGCTGGCCGCCTGTGAACCCTTATCCTTGTATGTGAGGTGGACACCGTCTGCTCTTAATTCTTTCGGACTGTTACCCGATTAAGATTCGTGCTTGTAGAAGCAATCGAGGGGTGGAGAGCCAGGGGTCCTCTGGGATCCTTGGTTTCTTCGCCTGTAAAATAGAAGAGGTAAGTTACGGGGTGCAGGGGAGAACACATTACCTATCAGAAAGCAACTTTGCTCGTGCTTGGCGTGAGTGTTGGAGGTGTGTTTGAGGAGAGAACACCAAGTCTGATTACCAAGTTGGCCACTTTAAGAGAGATTTTTTCTCTCTCCCTCAGCCACAGGGCAAGAGCAGGAGACCTGTTCTGGGAGCGGTTATGGTGGACCTTGCAAGGTGGTGGGTTGCCCCTCACATGGTTCACGCATTCCTGAGCAAGGTCCTTGGCCAATCTGGAAACTTAGGAATAGAAGTCAGGAGCAGAGTGAAGGGGCAGGCCCTAGGTAGGCGAGGGGCCCCACCTCTCCCCTCCAGGGCCTCCCCTCTGGCTTTTGTTTTGAAGGCCAACTTGAAGGCTGGCCTCTTAAGAGAAGGGTGGAACAGTTTCGCCCCCACTGAGACCTGTCACTCAAGAGTCCCTGAGGGGGGGAGTCACTCCTTTTCAGATATCTCCCTCAGAACTGATCAAAGGTTCCCCTCGAACCCAGACCAAAAGAAAAGGAGGGAAAGAAAGGCTGGTGGTGAATCTGTTGGCCGTTGGGTATCACCCAAGGCCAGGCCTGCCTAATCAGGAAATCAAGGAAGTCAGTGGTAGATACCACAAGGGCTCTAGCGGGTGACGATGTTGCAGGGCCACTATACTCCTGTTGGCTGTGTGTGGGATGGTGAACAGTCACCTTGCCCCCTCTGAGCCTGTCTCCTTTTCCAATATGGGCGTGCTGAGCTTCTAGACTGCAATGAGGCATTGGTGACACATACTCTGTATTTTGTGTGTTTGGGGTTGGGGGGGGACCTTAGGGAGAAAAAAAAAAAAAAAAAAAGCAAAGTACTGGTGTAGTCATCAGGGCACTGGCATCCCTGGGGGACAGCAAAGGAGGGTGTCAGAGCTGATGAGATGACAGAAGCAATAATATGACTGTATTACAGGTATGTGGATGTGTTGGGTGGGGTGCCATTCAGGTGATGAGAGTGCATATGTTGGCGGGTTGAAGGCGAAGTTAATGGTTTGGGGGGGGCCCATGATGAGACTGACTGGGCAGGCAGGGGTTGTATTGGGACATCTTACAGAGGTGAACAGAGGTAGACTTAGCATTTCCTGTAAGCCAGGGGCTGCCCAGGGTGGACAGTGTAGACACGGATTCCATTCTACGTCATAAGGCAGGGGACCACCTGATCACAAGGCTCTGATAATTCTGGCATGGGGAGGAGGCAGGTCTCAGTGGTAGAGGGCTTGTTTGTCACCTGAGGCCCTGGGTTCAATCCTCAGCACTGACGTCACCAGAGCGGCAGTCAGACTTTCTCAAACTTAATTTTAAAAGATTTTGGCTGGATAGCAGGGACCCTGAGGTGCACTGGGTAGGAGACCATACAGGAGGCAAGGAGTGACTTGTGACCTTCAACATATGACTGATGGGCAAGGGCAAGGTTCCTGGGCTCTGCGGGAGGCCCAAATGGCTGCTCTTGTTCCTACTAGAGGGCCCACGAACTCCCAGGATGTTGGCAGGGCCCTGGACCCTCCAGATGTTGCTGGGTTCCAGACATCACAGGCTCAAGGCCTTCTCTGTTTACACTGAGAACAGAAGAGGTGGCTCCTGCTGATGCTCTCTATGGACAGTTTGCCCTTTTGGGTGTGTGTGGGAGGAGGGGGGAAGGTGGCAGTCTAGATTTACGCCATCGTGTTTCTGCATTTTTGCCCTTCCCTGTTTGGAGGCTGGCACGGAGCCGCTCCCATCCCTTGGACTAGAGGAGGAATGGCTTGGGCTGTAGACTTCTCTTGTTGCCGTTAGAGATCAAAAAGAGATTCTAGGGCGGGATGCTAGGGAGTCAGAGGCACTGGGAAAGTTCCAGATGCTTCCCCATGGGGTATGAGGAATCTGTATCTGGCTGCTGTTTTCCTTTCACTTTTACAGTCAGCACTTAGGGAAGTACATGCTGCACTTAGCAGCCTCACGGACACCCTCCGCGTCTTTCACTGCCTGGAGGCTGACAGGAGGACTCTGCAAGTGTGGCAGGTGGAGGGGAGCTTCCGGCTGTCCATTCAACACATTCACGTGACCCGTGTGACACAGGAGGGCCAGAGACCTGCTCAGCAGGTGGAGGCATGCTGAAGCCCAGACTCCCTTCTGGGGTCCTTCGTGTGATCCTTGGGGCCTGGCCACATGGAGGTCAGGGTTGGACGGTTCTGGACGTTCCATGGAGCCCTGCTTCTCCTGAGCCTGGACAGGTGGCTCAGCCTAGCCTAACCTGGCCTGGCAGTGTTTTTCCAGCCCTTGGCACCAAGCCTCCTCTCCTGGGAGCTCTCGTTTGGTTTCCCTTCCCCGCCACAGGCCAGGCTGCTTTGACCACTTCCAGATGGCCCAAGACAGGGGCCAGAGATCTGAAAGGTGGGCCTATGCTAAGCTGTCCAAGTCTCCACTCTTAATCCACCTCACTCAGATCCCTAGTCCCATCTCAGAATGGCTGATTGGCCTTGGTGTGCTGGCCGCCTGCTGCTGTTCAGCAGTTCACTCCTGTCTCCCTTGGCCTAGATTTGCAGGCTCAGCCGCCCTCACATTTACATGCTGGTCACTTTTGGAACTAGCAGGGGCCTTAGCATTAGAAGTTCAATCTACTAATCTGACAAATGGGGAAACTGAGGCCCAAAGAAGGGGAAGGATTGCCTGAGATCAAAGCCAGGACCACGCTTTGACTCTCCTAATTCTGTCTAAAATGATTTATTTTATTTTATTTATTATCAGTGCATATGTGCAGGTGTGTGCGTGCTGAAGCATGCGTGCAGAGGCCAGAATACATCTCTGGGGAGTCAGCTGTCTCTGACCTTGGGTTCTGGGATGGTAACTCAGGTTATCAGCCTTGGCAGCAAACACCTTTCCCAGCCAGCCATCTCACCAGTATCATGTTTTTTTTTTTGTTGTTGTTTGTTTGTTTGTTTGTTTTGTTTTGTGTGTGTGTTGGGGGGTGTCCTTCTGCTTGTTTGTAAGTTAGTCAGTTTGTTTGTTTGTTTGTTTGTTAGACAGGGTCTCATTTAGCCCAAGACAGCTTGGAACTCCATACGTTGCTAAGGATGACTTCTGATCTACCTGCCTTACCTCCTGAGTGTAAGGACCACAGACACCCCACACCATTGCCCAGTTTCTGTGGTGCTGGGGCTGGGACCCAGCGGGCTTGACATTCTCATGTCCTGCCTGCTCATTGCCATCTTGGAGGGAGCTGCTGGTGACATGTGTTTGACACTCCCTTGCCCACTGAGCCGTACAGGTGTCCCCGCACCTGCAGACTAAGGAAACAGCTGCTCCTCCAGACGGCAAGCACGCCCTGTGCCTTGTAAGAACAGGGAAGGACTGTGTCCTAGACCCAACAGCGGCTGGCTGTGGGGCTGATTGACAGCTAGGCCGCAGCCAGATTTTAGTCTGGCTTTGCATTCTAAGGTGCTGCGCTCCTAAGGGACAAGTTCTTCCCCGCTGTGGGTTCCTGCACGTTAGACTCATTTCTACATGATGGCCACCAGGAATTCAGGAGTCGGGCCTTTAGGGTCAGTTCAGCCAGGATACTGTCTTGACCCAGATCCTTGAACACAATGAGAGGTGCATGGAGCTTCCGGGGTCCGTGCCTCTGTGTCACTGTGTTAAGGAGACTGGGATATTGGGGGCTGGGGAGGTGGCTTAGCGGTTAAGAGCATTGGCTATTCTTTCAAAAGACCCAGGTTCAAATCCCAGTGCCCACATAGCAGCTCACAACTGTCTGTAACTCCAGTGCCAGGGGATCCGACATCCTCACACAGACGTATGTGCAGGCAGAACACCAAAATACATAAAATAAAAATAAATGAATTAACCTAAAAACAGAGAGGGGGGATTGTGTTTAAGACACCTGATCCTCATGAGGTTCTTAGAAAGAGGAGGCTGGCGTCTGCGTGGGACTGGTGGGAACCCAAGTTCACACAGAAGAAGAACCTAATGTAGGCTGTGTTCAATAAGCCAACCAGTGCCACCATCCCTGGCCCCATAGCTTCCCCAGACTGAGCCTTGTGTGCAGCATTGTGGTGTCTCAAAAGGAGACCCCTAGCAATGCCTGCTTTGGGCTTGTTCATTTCAGCTCCTCTTGGGAGTGGAGGCTAGAGAGATGTCTCAGTGGCTAAAGGCACTGGCTGTGCAAATCAGGATTTCAGAGCCATGCTTGCAGGTCACGGGCTGGCTATCTCTCCATTGCCTGGGACCCCAGCTCTGTGGAGAACTAAGACTGGCTGGATGATCCCTGGAGTTGACTGGCTTCCAGCCTAGCTGAGGAGAGGAGGGCCCAAGATTCAGGAGAGACTTTGCCTAAAAGAATAAGGTGGAGAGTGCTAGAGAGTGCTAGAGACCCTCTCGTGGTCTCTGCACATGAGCACTGGTGTACACACACACACACACACACACACACACACACACACACACTTACATCGACATACACAAAAGGATCAAAGGCAAAATAAAATGTGCAGAGAATTTGCTTCCTATGAAGTGATGCAGTGAGGTCCTCCTGGGGACAGACTTCTGGGATGGGACATGGGTAGCACATTGGGAGTCCTGGACAGAGAAGGAGAATCTTCCAGACTAACATTTGCAGACTGTGGGTACCATCTTTTTATTTGCTTGTTTGGGTTTGTTTTGGTTTTTGAGACGGGGGCGGGGGGGGGGGTCTTGTATCCCAGATTGGCTTTCATTTGCTATATAGCCATAGATGAACTTGAACGTCTCATCTTCCAGCCTCCACCTGCCAGCTCTGGGATGGCAGGCACGTGCCATCAGTTTATACAGTGTTTTGTCAGTGGGTTTGATTGGCAGCCAAGTGTTCTTGCCCTGTCTTTTCAAAAGTGAAAGAGAGGAAAGACTAGAAATCTATATGCATAATTTAAAAAAACATTTTACTTATTTTGTGTCTGTCTCGGAGGGGTTGGAGAGAGGCTTTTAGGAGCCATGTCTCGTAGGTGGAGGTGTCATCAAGGGATGACTTATAGGAGGTGGCTCTCTCGCTCCACCATGTGGGGCCCAGGGATCGGACTGAGGTCAGTGGGCTGTGCGGCAAGCACCTTTAACTTCTGAGTAATTTCACTGGCCCATAGAAAGTATTTTTATTTAATAATAATAATAGTTATTATTATTTTTTGAGACAAGTTCTCACTATATAGCCCAGCTTGGCCTCAAACTCATAGAGATCCTCCTGCCTCTGCCTCCCTAGTGCTAATATTAAAGCCACCACACCCTGTGTATTTTTTAAAAAATATTTATTTATTATTATGTATACAATGTTCTGCCTGCATGTACACCTGCAGGCCACAAGAGGGCATCAGATCTCATTATAGATGGTTGTGAGCCACCATGTGGTTACTGGGAATTGAACTCAGGACCTCTGGAAGAGCAGTCAGTGCTCTTAACCTCTGAGACATCTCTCCAGCCCCGCCCTGTGTATTTTTTATCAGCTTTTTAAAAATCACATTTATTATTTCTCTCTCTCTCTCTCTCTCTCTCTCTCTCTCAGTGTGTGTGTGTGTGTGTGTGTGTGTGTGTGTGTGAGAGAGAGAGAGAGAGAGAGAGAGAGAGAGAGAGAGAGAGAGAGAGAGAGAGAGAGAGAGGGAGAGAGAGAGGCGGGGTATACTTGTGCCAAGGTATGGCTGACGAGATCAGAGAACAACTTGCCAGAGTTGGTTCTCTCCTTTTGCCATCTGGGTCATACAAATGCAAGATTCGGTTTCACAGTGTATATCACCAGATATACCCTGGGTGTAGAAGGTTCTTTTAAAAGAATTCAGAGACCTTAAAAGTAAATGTATCACAAAGTGGTCCACCATCAGGTTTGGCTTCACAGCGCATGCGTTTTTACCTGTTGAGCATATCTTGGGCCCACGGGAAGTCTGTGCGGCAGCCCTGTTTGTCTCTGCAGTGAAAGCTTTGGGCAGCCCTCCTCCCCGACTGCTGGGTTTTTATGCTGTGATCCTGGGAACTCAGGATCCCTTGGATAGTTCCCAGAAGCAGCTCAGGCTTTGCAAGGACAGAGCTCAGGGGTGGGAGGCAGGGCCAGCCGGAAGGAGGGACTGCTTACAAATGCTCCAGATATACCCTGGGTGCCGACGGTCCCTTTCAAAGAATTCAGAGACGTTACAAATAAAAAGTATCACAAAGCGGAAAACCGCCCTTTACACGGCCTCTTCAGTTCTTCTTAAAAGAAACAGAGGCAGAGGCAGGTGGCCTCACTCCGATGAATATTTCCAAGAGGAGACTGTGAGGGCTCTGAGCCATCACTCCAAAGGCGGCTAGGCAGTGGTGTGAGGTAGCGGAGCTGGCCTGGACCCACATCCACAGCACAGACTGTACTGGCTGAAGGCCACACTGTGCGTGCACGAGGAACAGTCTTTAGGAATGCCCATTGCTACCTGGCAGCAGCCCTGCTTAAATGCTGACAATAAAGCATCACTTTGTCGGGGCCGGGGAGATATTTTAATGTTAAGGGCACTGGCTGCTCTTGCAGGCGAGCTGGGTTCAGCTCCCAGAACCCACAAGGCAGCTCATAACAGCCTGTAACTCCAGCTCCTGAGGATCTGATATCTTCTTCTGGCTTCCTTGGGTATCCACACCCACATGGTACACACATGCATGCAGGAACTCACATACAAATACAGGAAAAATAATTTTTTTTTTTAAAGCACACATGGGCCAATGGCAGCACTCATCTATCACTCAGGAATAATAACCCTATCTCCTGTGTCATCATTTCCTCCATCCAAGGCTGGCCTCAAACCTGCCAAGTTGCCTTGCATGACTTTGAACTCCTGATCTACCTGCCTCTACACCACTTCAGTGCTGGGATTACAGGCATAACCTCCACACCCAGGTTAGGAGGTACTGGGGCTCGAACACAGAGCTTTGTGCAAGCTGGACAAACACTCCTCTAGTGAACTGCATCACAGCCCTTCCTCCTCTCCCTCTCTCTCCTCTGTCTTTCTGTTCTGTCTCTGTCTGTCTCTCTGTCTGCTGTCTGTCTCTGTGTGTCTCTGTCTCTCTCTCTGTCTCTGTCTGTCTCTGTCT
>OU015754.1:75518064-75530052 GCA_907169655.1 Acomys percivali | reverse complement strand
TCTCTCTGTCTCTGTCTGTCTGTCTGTCTGTCTGTCTGTCTGTCTCTCTCTCTCTCTTAGCGTGTGTACTACAAGATGACTGACATCTCCCCAAAGCTGGCTTCCTGGCCAAAGAGGACCAGGACCAGCCTAACTTCACCCCACATATGTTGGCGGAACCAGAACCCAAGCTCGCCATGGTTGGCCAGTGCCTTGAGGTCTCAGTAATGTGTATTATATGGTTCTGGAAGTCTCCAGAAGTTCCTGAAGTGTCCTCTGCAGGAGACTATGGGTGGCTGCTGGGACTAAACTCCGGGCCTTGCATATGCTAAACCACTAAGCTGTAGGCCCAGATAGTCTTTGGTGGAACCTTACATTTTTTTTGCCAGTTTCTTCTTCAAATCAGCTCTAGAGAGGACTGGGAACTGGCTTGCCTTCTTTCTGTGTGTTTTCCCTGCCCCCACTATCTGCCCTGATTAGGGTGTGAGCCTGGATCGTTGATATTTGGTGGACGAGACATGATGTGTTTGGTTGGTTAGTTGGTTTTGTTGTTGTTATTGTTTTTTGAGATAGGGCTTCTCTGTGTAACCCTAGGAAAATGGTTTTTTAAAAAAAAAATCTCTCAACCTCCCCCTAGGAAAGCATCCCGAGGAGACCTCAGGTCAGTAGCAATGTGAGCTGCAGGTTGGAGTTGGTAATTATGGGTTGCAACTGCCTCTGGGCAACTCTTGTTCTCAAGTGATCAGCAGTGCAAATGCTTGTGCCTTGGTCTCCACACCCAAGCATATATGAAAGTATTTGCATAAACAAATTGGTAAACAAATGCACTGTTCCGGTCTTTAGTTACTGAGTCTGCTATCCATGGAGAGGCAGCCATGGTCCTGAGGGAGACAATGGGGACTGTATGATCAGGGGACCCAGGCCTAGGAAGGACGAAGGGGTTCACTCAAACTCAGGGTACAGGAAAGAGTTTTATTTTATTTTAGTGATAGCACCTCATGTTGCACGGGCTAGCCCAGAACCATATAGCTGGGGATAACCTGAACTCCCCCAGAGTTATCTGTTCCCCAGAGTGCTGGGATTAGAGAGCTGCACCTGCACACCTGATTAATGCAATGCTGGGAATCGAACCCAGGACCTCACCCATGCTAGACAAGCACAGTACCCACTGTGCTACATTCCCCCAGCCTGAGGAAAAGGACTTTTTAAAGAAATAGAGTCTGAGTTGAAGCGGGAAGGGGAACAAAGTTCAAGTGGCAGCAAGCCCTCCTGGTGGATGTGGCAACCAGGGTACAAAGTCCCTGGAGGAGGAGAGTTATGTTCTCAGGCCCAGAGAGCTGTGGGGGTGGGGTGGGGGAAAACTACAGAATTTCCTCCTAGGAGCTATTTCAGTGGTAGCAGTTCCCTCAAAAGTTAAAATGACCTGCCTTTCAATCCAGCAGCTGTGCTTGAATATGCTCAAAAGTTTTAGGCTCAGGAGAGACAAGTGTATGCTGTGCTTAGCGCTTGTGAGAGCCAGAATGTGGAAGGGGCGTCCACTGGTGGATGGACAGACAGACAGAAGGTGGCCCATACACAGAATGGAATATCCTTCAGTCTTCATATGCCTGCCAACTAAGGACTTTATGCTGAGAGAAAAAAAAGACAACCCGAAGGGGGCGTGGTTAGTGGGTTGAGCTTGCCATGCAAACTTGAGGACCAGAGTTCAGATCTTCAAGGCAGTAGGGGACCGCTGGTTTCCAAGGATAAAGGGAGGGGGGGCAGTGAGTGACCATGTGCCAGGGAGAGGTTCGGTTTTACAAAGTAAAGAGCTGAGTGGATGGTCGTGCAGTCAGTCAGTGGCTGTTATCCTACAACAAGAGTGTCCTTGTTACCAAACTGCGGATCACTTAGAATTTGGCATCGAGGCTGTGGAGATGCTCAGGAGGCTACGTGCTTACCTTGCAATCTTGACAACTCCAGTTTGATTCCCCAGAACCTATGAAAAGGTGGAAGCCGAGAATCCGCTCCACAATGTTGTCCTCTTACCTCCACAAGTGCACCCCTGCTCCATAATATTTTTTAGACATGGTAGGATAATAAAGTTTATACCGTTCAGAACAAATAGGATTGCCCAGTAGAATTTTATCACAATAAAAAAAATCAAGGGGCAGAATCATTTTGGAAACACAGCTGTGTACTCAGTGAGATTTTCTACAGATTAGGCATGATTCTTGGTTTTGGGGTGCACAGCACACAGGAGATGCAGTTCCTGCCTTCATGGGGATTACATCTTATGGGGGGGAGGAGGAGTCCGTGAACTAGGAAGCAAACTGATCAAATTAGTAAGCAAGAACCATATAGAGAGCTGAGCTAACATTTTCATTGCTTTCCAGCTGCCTGCAGACAGGCCACTGTCTCTTTCCCAGCTCTAGGAACTGGCCTCTCCAGAGTCCCTCTGCCTTCCTTCTGTCCTCCCAAGTAGTGACCACTGCCCAACCCTTAACTCCAGGCCTCAGTTCCCAAGGAGCCATTTTCCACTTCCTTCTTCCTGCTCACCCCTGGTCAGGAAGTCTAATGGCTTTTTACTTCCTGTGTGCTCTGTTTTTCTGCCCAGATTGTCCAAAAACTTTCTCTGTTTCTGTCTGTCTGTCTCTGTCTCTCTGACTGTCTGTTTCTGCCCCTCCCTCTCTGTCACTCTCTGTGTCTGTCTGTGTGTGTGTCTGTCTGTCTCTGTCTCTCTGTCTGTGTCTGTGTCTGTCTGTGTCTGAGTAACAGCATGCACTCCTCCGTCTCTGCTTTCTGATTGTGGATGTGAACTGCTGCTTTGTGCTTCTGCAGGCCTGACCTCCCCGCTGTGATGGGGTGTATCCTGGAGCTGTTGGTCAGAACCAACCTTCCCCCTTTTCCATTGTCTTTCTTAGGGTGTTTATCACAGCAAAGGAAAAAGAAACAGGGTCTTTTTGTTTTGTTGTTGTTGTTTGTTTTGGTTTGGTTTGGTTTTAGTTTTCAAGACAGAGTTTCTCTATGTAGGCTTGGCTGTCTTGGATTTGCTTTATAGACCAGGCTGGCCCCAAACTCACACCTGCCTCTTCCTCTTGGAGTGCTGGGATTAAAGGTGTATGCCACCACACCTGCCTAAACAGGGTCTTCTTTAACAGCACAGACTACTCTGTAACTTGTGATCCTCCTGCCTCTGCCCCCCTGAGAGTTGGGATTAGAGGTTTGTGCCCCGCCCTCGGCTGACTCTCTAGATTATTTATACCAACCACAATTTTTAAACATTTTATTTTATTAATTTATTCAGATTACATCTCAATTGTTATCCCATCACTTGTATCCTCCCGTTCCTCCCTCCCTCCCGCTTCCATGCTATACCCCTCCCCTAGGTCTATGACTGAGGGGGACCTCCTTCCCCACAATATGGTCATAGGCTATCAAGTCTCATCTTGGTAGCCTGCTTATTCTTTCTCTGAGTGCCACCCCAACCACAATTGAAACGCTACAAAATTATTTAACTGATTTTTTAAAGGGAATAATGAATGAGAAGGGAAAAAATAATTTACATGTCCAATACAGACCCAGCTCTATGCAGCTGGTTGAATCGTAGTATACAGTTCCCATGGATACAGAGGGCGTCTGCTCTGTCCAGATATAAGTCACAGACATTATTACCATTGAAGCTATGGGATGTATTTGGATGCTCTTGCCTTCCCAGTGCCATCGTTTGGCTATATCAACCTAAAACAGTTCAGTTGCATTTGATTGTCACAGCTCTTAAGTCTCTTCTGGTCCTTCAGAGTCTTCAGATTTTCCTCGAATTCTCTGATCTTGAAAGCCTGGACATGTGCTGTCCGGCACGTGTAGCTATCTGTGTGTCTGTTTGTCTGTCTCTTCCTCTGCTTCTCTCAGTCTTTTTCTCAGTGGAGAAAAGCGTTTGAGAAACAGCATGCGCCCCTCTGTCCCCATTTATTGTAGCTATCCCTCAAATTGGGATTGTCTGCTGTTTTCTCAAAACTGGTGAGGACCTTTCTAGTTCCTGCAGGGAAGAGGCGCCCTCTGCACACTGTGTCGGGATCTGTGGGCTACTCACACGGCCTTATCAACCCCGGTGACCTTGAACAATGGGCAAGAATGGTGTCTTCCAGGTTATTGCAGCCCCCTTTGGGAAGGGGCTTTTTAATGTGGTGGTGATGAAGGTGAAAGTATACAGGGACTGGCTTCTAGATTAGGTTTCTAAAATTAGAGCATTTTGACAGACCAGTTGGTAAACTGGGCTAGTGTTCGCCACACACGCCTGGAAGGAGTTGTTTTCTAAACACTCACAGGAGCTTTCTGGGTCATCAGGGAAAAGTTGATTGCTCCTGCCCAGGGATGGGCTAAAGATGAATTGTTGCTTCCCAGTGGGCACAAGGGGAAAAGTGGAATGGCATTCTACCTGCTGTATTCAAGGGCATGTCAATTCAGACTATCTTCACATAAGATATGGAGAATGTTTTAAATTTTTAAGTTAATGGGCAGGTAAGGTGGCTCAGTGGGTAAAGATGCTTTGCCGCCAAGCCTACTGACCTGAGTTTGATCCCAGAGACTCACAGGGTAGAGGGGAAAAAAACAACTCCTGCAAATTGTCTCTCTGACCTCTGCACACATTATGCCATTTACACGCCCTGATATGCACATGCATGTGTGGGCGCGCACACAGTAAGTAAGTAAATAAATGAATAAATAAATGGAATTTTAAAATCTTAAGTTAAAAATAATATGGTTGGCTGAGCATGGTAGCACACACTTTTAATCCCAGCACTCAGGGAGACAGAGGCAGGTGGATCTCTGTGAGTTCGAAGCCAGCCTGGTCTGCAGAGTGAGTCCAGGACAGCCAAGGCTACACAGAGAAACCCTGTCTGGAAAAACCAAAATGATGATGATGGCGATGATGATAATGATGATATAGGTGCTTGGAATGTGGCTCCATTTATCAGAGGGCTTGTCTAGCTGAGCCCTGGGTTCCGCCCTCAGAGCTACATGAACCAAGGGTGGCTGAGTACGTATGCTATCCCAGTGCTAAGAAAGAGGGGGCTGAAGAATCACAAGTTCAAGGTCAGACTGGACTACCTGAGACCCTGTCTCAAAATCAGGAAGAAAGGAAGAAAGAAGAACTAGAAGGTGGCACTTTCATGTATTCGTGGTGGGAGTGTAAATCCTTAGGTATCAAAGGTAGAAAAATTAGATGCCCTATCACTGGGGTTAAGGCTCAGTGGTAGAGGGTTTGGCAAGCATGTGCAAAGCCCCACACCCCAGTTTCTCACACACACACACACACACACACACACACACATACACACACACACACACACACACAGAGACTGAAAATATTTCAATATAAATATTAGATCTCAAACCATGTTGTAATAGGATCCTATTATGGGAAGAAATAAAAGGTGTGTTTGTTTTCCATATACAAGAAAGTCTGGGGACTCTCACAGATCTTATTGATAATTAAGGATTGCAGTGTAATTAGGCTTGGATTCCCCCCCCCCACTTGCTGGTCTAGATTTACTAATTGGTATTTAATAAACAAGGGTCATTTTGTGGCTAGAGAAAAAAAATTTTTTTTTCTTGAAAACCTCTCTGGTTTGTTATGGATCCTGCACAGGTTACTACTAGGTAGTGTGGCCTTCTGTACAGGCCTTTGTGAATATTCCCAGGGCTCCTTTAGCATTCAACCTTCAGTCCTCCTTCAGAGGCTCAGGGAGTTGGGGTACAAACACGGGACGAAGCTGGAGCAGTGAGCAAATGCCCTCCTAAAATCTCCTGACTTTGCAGGTGACTGTGTGTTTGTCTTTAGATAAAATGAACAAACTTGCATGGGTTTGGCCAGTTCCTCTGGTCAGTATTATTGCTTATGAAATACTGTCAGCATGCATCCGTCCCTCATGGAAATTTAAGGACCCACAGAGAAGACCCCACAGTGACCGTCTTGAATCCTTCCTGGTCTTAAGTCTTTGCCTTCCAGTTGGTGTGAAGGCCCCAAGTCCCCACTGAGCAGGAATCTGGCCTCCTCATTGCTAACTGCTCCCTGGCCTGGAAATAACAATGGCTTGTATATAGTTCTTAAACAGTGTCTTATTAACTGTGTTTAATGACAATATACACATGACATAATCAGTGTCAAAGGCCATCTAACACTAATACTAAAATTTCCTTTTTTTTTTTTTTTTTTTTTTGGCTGTTAACCACAGGGGGTCCAGGTGGTTCTCTCCTCCCACACCCTTCTAGAAATCCTCCCTCTGTTTAGCAATACTTTTAAATGATGCATTCACCTGATCAAAGCAATAAATTACTGCAGTTGTCAGGAGCGCAGCAAAACTGTCAAGTCATTTTAAACATGCGCTAGCTAACTCATATCCAGGTCACAGGGCCACTAAGGACCTGGAATTAACAACCTGGAATTTTTATGCCGAGACCTTCACATCTGTGTTTTAGAGAGTCAGGTCAGAAGTTTTCCTCAGATACCGGAAAGGGGTCTGTGCACCAAAAGAAAAGAAAGATCAGGACCAGGCCGGAGGTTTGAGGAGCAAGTTTACATGTGTAGAGGTAGGGGGTCGTTTCACTGGGGTGACCTCTGGACTTTTCCCCAGTGGTTTGTGTTTCTCTGCTTGCCAGGCAGAGAGGCCATGGATGCAATGATAGCTTTGTCACGAGTGACAGCAACTCCGGCTGCTACCTTTGAGGTGAAGTTCACAGGCTTCCTCCGCCACCCCACCCCACTTTTGCACTGACTCACTCGTGTAGAGAATCATGCTGACAGCCCCAGAGCACGTGTGCTCTCTCGCCCGGGATGAGCTGGTTACCAGGAACTTGAAGAGGCTTCCTGTAAACTGGCTGAGCACTATTCAAAAAGTAGTGAGGGAAATTCCTGGGGGACAGAGACACATCCGGGTGCTGATGCAAGCCACAGACCGTATGGGGACTGTCCTGAACAGGATTGATATGTGGAGCAGAGAAATGCCTTTCCAAGCAGCCCCTTCTATGTGGAGCTATTGATTGTTTTCCGAACAATCTTATGACTGGTGGGGAAACTGAGGCAGCAGGACACTAGCCACTGTGCAAACAATCCCACATCTGCAGGGCTCCAGTAGATCTTAATTTAAATAGTTATAATTTAAGAAGGGATGGGAGGATCCTGGCTCCACATGGTCATTTCTCACCGTCAGTACTTTCATTTCTAAGGGATTGGCTAATACTAATCCCAGATGGGCTGTTTGCCTGCATGTAGTATTGCTGAGTCTCAAGGTAGTTAAGAGTGACCAGCCTGGGCTACATAGAGAGACAATCTGCCAGAGTAGATATTTTATTTCCAAAACGACATAAATAAGACATCTTAAACCATATTTATTTAGTCTTACTGCCCGTGTGCGTGTGCACGCTGAGCATAGAGGGTCCATGCACGGGACACAGCTCAAAAATGGAGAGCAGAGGACAGTGGTGTGGAGTTGGTGGAACTCAGGTCTCCAGGCTCGCAAGCTAAGCTTGTTTACCTGCTGATCCACCTCGCCGGCCCTGGAGAAAGAGAACATATAAGCTCCTTACTGTAATGGCTCTGACAGTAATTGCTAATGGGTTATGTGAGGTTCCTATTCCCTCCGCTCTCACCTGTGCTAAATCTCTTACAAAGAAATACAGATTACCTTGGGCTAAAGTAACAGACTGAAACGTGAACCTTTGACCTAATGGCTGTGCTCAGCCCCTCTGAGTGGAGAGAGAATAACGGGGAGGATTCTGTGAGAACTGGGCATGGTGGCCTGCACGCCTGTGATTCCCAGCACTCAAGAAACTGTGGCAGGAGGCTAGGGAATTTGAAGCCAGCCTGGACCAAGGGTTGGAAGAAAGGGGTCAGTTTTGTGAGGATCAAATGAACTGACCGCTAATCATAAGTTTAGCTTGAGGATTGTTCATCTTACTGTTGCATTTTTAAAAGACGGAATCTCACGTAGACCAAGGCTGGATTCTAGTCCACTATGTAGCTGAGGGTGACCTCGGCCTTCTGTTCCTCTTGTGCCAGTCTCCTTGGGGCACCACCACACATCATTCTTGCAGTGCGGAGGGAGAACCCAGGGCCTCACCCAAGCTAGGCAAGCCCTCCTCTACAACTGAGCTACATCTGCAGACCCCAAAGCTTTTGAAAACTTTTCCCTTATGATGAGCCTGTTCTCTAATGGAAACCAGCCATGTGGCCGGGCAGCGGTGGTGGTGGCGGCGGCGGCGCACGCCTTTAATCCCAGCACTCGGGAGGCAGAGGCAGGCGGGATCGCTGCGAGTTCGAGGCCAGCCTGGTCTACAGAGTGAGTCCAGGACAGCCAAGGCTACACACAGAGAGACCCTGTCTGGAAAAAACAAAAACAAACAAACAAACAAAAAGAAGCCAGCCATATGTAGCAGTCCATGGGCCTTCACCTCAGAAGGGCCAGGGTTGTGGGCCCAAGAGTGATCTGGTTCCCTCCCGCCTCTGGGCGCAGGTGCTAAGAGACTGCCTTCCTCCTTTGCCATGTCACCAAAGGCTGCTCCGACTGACATCTGGTTTCTGTCTCCTGCACGAAGAAGCAGTTGGGTGTTCTGACATAGCGACAAATAAGAACAATGGAGTCAGACAGTCTGAATCCTCATATAGTTTATTACCCAAGGAGAAGGGTACTGCCACCTGCCCAGGGTGGGTCTGAGGGTGCCGTGTTCCTGTACGGAGGAGCTGGAGGAGGGGGCAGGCTTGGCCAGTACTGACGCAGATGACATATCACAGCTCAGAAATTCACATGACATCAAAAATCACTTTAAAGTAACTGATTCAGTCAGGTAGTATATACATAATGCCCTGTAGTCTCCTCTTTGTCATCCCACACTCTTCCCCCCCCCCCCCACATCCCCAGTGCACTTATTTCCAGGTTTGGGCCTGGCAGCAAAGGCCTGTGATCCTAGCTACTTAGGAGGCTGGAGCTGAGCATCTTAAGTCCAAGGACAGCCTGTCCCAAATTTAAAAGTGAAAAGGGCCAGGTATGGTGGTGTGAACCTTTAGTCCCAGCATTACACAAGGCAGAGGCAGGGCGAATTTCTGTTAGTTTGAGGGCAGCCTGGTCTACATGTAGAGTTCCAAGCCAGCCAGGGCTACATAGAGAGAGCCTGTCTCAAACAAACACAAAACAAAAAGGGAGGGGCCACGGATACACGCCATGGTAGAGTGCATGCCTAGCATGTGTGAAACCTTATGTTCAACTCCCAGTCTCCTCTCCTGAAAAGAAAACCCCAACTCTCTTAAGCAAATATTTGAAGTTCCCCTAACCCATTTGTGTCGCCGGCAGCCACCACTAACCCAGTGTCTGGACATTTCATTTAAATGTGTGGGAAGCTTCTTTTTTAAAGCATGATTATTTGTGTGTGTGTGTGTGTGTGTGTGTGTGTGTGTGTGCTGCTCAAGTGGAGGTTTAGAGGACAATTTTCAGGAGTCAGCTCTCTCCCCAGAATGAACTCAGGACCTGGGGCGTGGCAGCCCTCTGAGCGATCTCACTGGCCAGTGTACTTAGTTTAGTTTCTTTGCAGCACAAACCTCTGTCTTTCTGTTATTTCACACAGCAATGCATGCTGGCTTCTCCAATGCCCACACATGTGTCTTTTAGGTTTCAATATGTGTTCCACTCCCCAGGGGCCTGCTGAAGCAGACTGCCCTTCCCCAAAGTCACCACAGCCATAGATAGAAAGGCCTGCTGGCCAGAGAAGAAGGTGAGGTCATTAAGGGCCATTCGGGGAAGCTGGGACCAGGAATGGGAGCAAGGTCATATTCAAATGTGTGGGAGGCAAACACAGGGCTGTTGATGGTAAGGTCTTCCATGTGGGAGAGGCCAGCACATCCACTTGCAGACACGTAATTCTGCAATTCTCCAGGCAAGCAGAGCAGCCTGGGCTAGCCATTGTCCCACTACACATACCCAGCCAAGTATTCCATAGTGGACTTGGGACTGTTTGTCCACAACTGGGCTTCGAAACCCTGGCATCGTGAAAGCCACTGCCTCACACTTACCTTCTCATTGTGGCCACATGGATCCTCTTTGGCCAATTCTCACCCAGAACCAGATGGGAAAGGAATTCTGGGAACTGGAAGTCCTCCAGCCCTTAAGCCACCTACCTAAGCCCAAGGGCAGTTTGGAGGGCTCTGCTATGGGTCCCTAGCTCTCACAGCAGGACTGGTTGGCTGGTCCAGATGTGATCCATCCCTGTAACTTTCTGCCAAGCTCCTTGGCTGGACCAGCACTCTTCAAGGAACATTATAGAAACGGGTTTGATCCAGTCTTTGGAATCAGGCATCAGCAGGCAGCCATAGCATCAGGACTATTGTCAAGCTCTCTTAGCTGACCCCTGCCTCCTTCTCTGACAAGGTCTTTTGTAGCCAGGCTGGCCCCAAACCCACTAGGTAACTGAGAGTTAGCATCTGAGTGCTGGAATTACAGACATGCACCACCAGGCCATGTTGATACAACCCGGGGCTTTGGGCACAGTAGGCACTCCTCTACCATCTGAGCTGCGCCCTGCCTCATCTACCCTGAGTTTGAGGATGCCAATGCCATGGAAAACAGAGAGCTATGGAGCTAAGATGATGTGAGGTACACTTCTGATTCTGATACTTGCTACTTTCATGGTCTTGGGAAAGTGATTTACCTGCCCTCGCTGATTTGATGCCTGAGTGCGATGCCTGCCATCCTTGCTGAAGTTGTGTGGATGAAGGATGCCATGTGTGTTACACTTCTGGTGAGTTACTGCGTAGTCAACAGTGGACAAATGGGCCTACAAGTGTCCAGGGTTAAGGTCTTCACTGTCCTCTCAGCAGCCAGCCAGACTTGGCCTTGACCCAGTGTTCAAAACAGGAAAGCCAGACTTGCTTTTCCTGCCTCCCAGCTCACATTCCAGGCATTGTTTCATATAAATATTGTTCGCTTGTTTCTACTTTAAGCAAATCTCACAAACTCCATCGTAAAAACTAAATTCCCTGTATGGACCTAACGTTCAGCCCTGCTGAATCTGAAAGCAGTTTGTTTGTTTTTAGTGAGTCTGTGTTGCTTGTTTCTTGATGCTTTCTACTTATCTATATAATGGGTATGATGTCTGCTTCCTCACTGTAGCTGTGCGGATGAAAGATACCAGGTGAGGTAGCCCAGGCTGGCCCCATGAACTTAATAGGTAGCCAAGGATGACCTTGAACTCCTCCTGACTCTACCTCCTCAGTGCTGGGGTGATAGGTGTGTCCCATCATGCCTGTTATAGATAGTCACTTATGATCTAGCCCCATGTTGGAAGGCTCTGACTTTTTTGTACCTGGTGTTCTGTGACATTGCTGTCTGTGCTGGCTGAAGGAGCTACTTTTCCAAAGGAGAAAATTAGCTGAGTCTTTAATCCCAGCACTCAGGAGGCAGAGGGAAGTTGATCTCTGTCATTTCAAGGCCAGCCCTGTTACAAAGCAGGTCTAAGACAGCCAGGGCTACACAGAGAAACCCTGTCTCAAAAAACCTAAAAACAAACAAACAAAGGAGCAAATTGGATGGTTTCCTCAGACTTGTTACCCCAGCAGATCAAAGCTGTGTCCCTGGCCAGCTGGGGGCATAAGGAGAGAACTGGCTTCGCTGTGGCTACCGAGGAAGCTGTCACTCCCAAGATGTACATAGCAGCTATGAGGGGAAACACTGTAGTTCAGCTGCTTAGAAGTGGAGAAGGGAAGGGAAGGGGAATCTAGGAGCCAGTGATAGAGAAGGAGGCTGGGAAGATGCTCACTGGTACAGTGCAAGCAACACAACCATGAGGACCTGAGTTTGATCCCTGAGCACAAGTGTCAAAAGCCAGATGTGGTAGTTTACGCTTGCAATTCCAGCGCTGGGGAGATCGCTGGGCTCATTGGCCAGCCAGGATTGTCTACTTGGAGAGAGAGAGAGAGAGAGAGAGAGAGAGAGGGAGAGGGAGAGGGAGAGAAAGAGAGAGAGAGGGTGGGGGAAGGAG
>OU015754.1:75497138-75509927 GCA_907169655.1 Acomys percivali | reverse complement strand
TCCAACTGACAATCTCCAGGCCTGACATCTGGGTGATTTGCAGCAATGCTTAATGTGTGATAAGACAGGGGCCTAAGTGTATGCCTAATTCCAGCTGAGTGGTGTCCCTTCTCGGTCTCCACCGCAGTGACCTTAGTTAACAGTCACTTGTACAAGCAGAAAGGACATTGTGGGGACAGTGAGGACAGCTGCCGGGAAAGTCCAAGCTCCAAGCAGCTGGACCGTGTTGGTTTGGCTTTGCTCTGTTGTCCTTATTTGGGTCACAGAGTGGAAGCAGCCTCAGGTCTCCAGGAATTCCTGGTTCCAGGTCCTCTCTGGCTCCCCCTTCCCCCACCTCAGCTATCATTGTGTCCACGGGACATCCCTGTAGGAGTGCCAGTCTCTCCCCTTGGGATGTCACGACCCTTCCCAGCAGCTCCAGACCCCACTCTGTCTTCCTGTGAACCCAGAGGACAGTCAGGGCAGCCAGGCTGGCCACGCCCAGTCTTAGAAACTGAAGTAGACTGGATGTGTGCAGGAGCATCTGAGGGCTCAGGGGACAGCCCTGAGCAGCCTGCTCTCCCAGGCTGGTATGGCAGTCCCTCAGCCTTCAGAGACCCTCCCTGGGCACCATTTGTGTGACAAGCGCAGACAGCTCCATGCTCTGCAGAGATAAGAGCCATATTTGAAGTGTCCCCACAGTGGCTTGTTTCCTGGTTAACAGATGTCATCCCTATTTGCCTGTCTGTGATCTTTCCCTCTTTGAAGTTTCATAAAGACGGTCATATTTGTGTGATGCTGGGTTCTGGCTTGTCCCTCTGAGAAGTCATCACTGGGTCTCCAGCACCTGGATTCCTGAGTTTGTGGGTGCTCAGTTGGTGTCTGTTGAGTGTGTGACAGAGAAGCCACCAGGCAGGTGGCAGCTCCTTTGCTTCATGACTCCCAGGGCCCACTTCACCAGGCAGCACCACTCCTGCAGTCAGGAAGCAGCAGCTGGGTTTTAATCACCGTGGCTATGTTTGTTCATCCTGGGAGATTTTTCTCTGGGTTCTGAGGTCTCTGGGGCTCTCTGTCCCCTGCTGACTCCCATATCCACTTCTCAGGATCTCCAGTTTATGCCAGAACGTTGGGAGTTCTGCTTCTTTGGGTCAGATTTTTGGATCTAAACTCCCTGAAGGGATGAAGTGATGATGGTGTTTCCAACCCAAAGGAATGGGAACAGGCAAGAGCCCTGAGCCTGCAGTTAATCTCAACCCCTGGCCCTGTGCTGACGTAGCTCAGCGAGGGCAGAGTCCCGGGATACAAGACAGACTTCAGGCAGCCCCGTGAGTGTGCATGAGCCCCAAGATTGAAGGATCATGAGCCTGGAAGCAAAGAGGCCCCACTCAGCATTCAGTTTGGACCCTTGGCTTGAGGCGGCTGATCTAAGGCCCTGGCGTTCATTTTTCATTATTGCATGTTTTGTTCAAGCCCTCATGCCCCTGTCATCGGCAAACGTCAGCTTCTGCCACTGGCCAGTGCAGTTTGCTGTTCATGGGAGCTGTGGGTAGAAGGTTTTGGGGGGTGGGGTGGGGACTAACTTGCAGAGCATGGATGTGGGGCACGTGCGGGGCGGGGCAGCCAGATAGGGAGTGGACTCTGGACTCTGGCCCTCTGAGTGTTTGCCACCAGGCTCTGCTACTTATTAACAAGCTTCTTTGGGCAGAGTAAGGTGGTTCTTGGGGCCTCAGAGTCCACCCCAGTGTTGTGGGGGTGAGGGCCACAGTGTCTTCATTTAAGCCTGAGGATGAAGGTGACCGCACGGGGCTGGTGACCACATCTGTGCACACTAGCCATTCCAAAGACTTAGAAGATTCGCTTTGGGAACAGAAGCCCCATCCCCAGTAAAGTGTGTGACCCTTTACTTGTAATGTGTGTGTTTTTTTTTTTTTTTTTGGTTTTTCAAGACAGGGTTTCTCTGTGTAGCCTTGGCTGTCCTGGACTCACTTTGTAGACCAGGCTGGCCTCGAACTCACAACGGTCCGCTGCCTCTGCCTCCCGAGTGCTGGGATTAGAGGCGTGCGCCACCATATCCCGGCCTATAATCTGAAGCACACTATATGCAGTATAGCAGGAGCCCCGAGGCCATTTGGGCTGGGTGAATAGCACCCATGCTTCTCCCGGATGGCTACATCATTGCCCCAGAACCACATCTCTGTTAACCTTCAGCTTGGTGACGCAGTGTGTCATCTATAAAGTTTACTGTTGAGAACTGTGCGGTTATTATTTTCTTAAGTCTTAAAACCATCACATTATGTTTAAAGTTAGTTTACAATTTTGTGTTGGACCAAATTCATAGCCATCCTGGGGCGAACACGGCTTGTAGGCCATGGCCGGTCATGCCTGTGTGGTGACAGTGCCTTTGCACATGGTACTGTGTCATAGGTCTTGAAGAGAGTGGGTACCCTTGACTCATCTAGTTGGCCTCAGCAGGTCACGGAGTCTTCTTCATAAATGAGAGGGGCGAGGGGCTGGGGAGGTGGCTCAGAGGTTAAGAGCACTGTCTGCTCTTCCAGAGGTCCTGAGTTCGATTCCCAGCAACCACATGATGGCTCACAGCCATACAGAATGAGATCTGGTGCCCTCTTCTGGCGTGCAGGGGAACAGGCAGGTAAAAATATTGTCTACGTAATAAACAAATAAATCTTAAAAAAAAAAAAAAAAAAAAAGGGGGGGGGAGGGCAAGCAGGGAAAGCCGGAGTACCAGGAGCATGCTCAGGAGACAGAGGAAAGAGCGAAAGCCTTGCATCATACTAGTGACAGCAGGAAGCTGTGAAAAGCTAGACAGTAGGTTTTCATGGGACGGTGTCCCTGCCTCGAGTGTAGGCTTTGATTTAAGTTGCCCCTGCCTCAATTGTAGGCTTTGCTTTAAACTGCTACGTTCCTGGATGTCTGACCCGCCAGCCACAGGACACATCAGACTTTCTCAGTGGCAGGGAGCTGGGAAAAATCCTATGAGTGTCCTGTTTTCACTGTGGGGACAACCAGGTCTGTCCCTGATGCAGAACATCCCTGGACACTCCTGTTGCACTTCTCTGCCTAAGAGATGCTACCTGTTAGTTCTGGAGGGACCCTCGGAGCCTTGAAACGTGGTAGCTAAGATGAACAGCGTCTGCTCTCTACTCTCTCTTGAGTATAAAGCAGGGACAGAATAGCAGCTCTCAGAGCGTCACCGTGCATGTTCGTTCCTGCCCTGAGCGCAGGGACTCTGTATTGGCTCAACCCATCTGTGGTGAGAAGGTTTACATCACAGTCATTGGCCAAGGCCACTGTGGTAGTCATGGTGAGACTGAGAAGGGAGGGTCAGAGGACACACTTTCTGCATATCACCGTCCATGGTGTCCACAGGGGGCAGAGGGAGGGGGAACTGGTACCAGATTCCATCCCAATGATGCTTACAGCACTCCTGTCTTATTTGCACTGAGCCTGACACGTCCTGCCATGCACACATTACATCCCATTGGGATGACTTGGGATGACTGACCCACTGTGAAGACTGTGTTAATAGTGGCTAAGCCTCCTTCAGGGAACAGTAACAAGGAAAAGCCTGCTGCACAGGCGCAACAGGATCTGCCCCCAACCCTGTGCACTCCAGGGGATTGAATTTGGAGGCTTGTGTGTACTAGGCAAGCACTCTACCCCTGAGCTACATCTTTAGCCCTCTTTTTACTTTTTATTTTGAGACAGGACTTACTAAGTTGCCTAGGCTGGCTTTGAACTCACTCTGTAGCCAAGGGGTTGTCTTGAACTTGCCTGCCTCAGCCTTAGTAGGTCTGATTGCAAGCCTGTGCCACCCAGCCTTGCTTACACAGTCCTCTCCTCAACCTCTGCAAAGCTCTTCACTTAATGGTTGATTAAAGCCCCAGATTTAGAAGGGAGGTTTTAGAGGGCTGCCTGCATCTTTGCTGCTGGAAGGCTTTATTTTATGTGTGTGTGTGTGTGTTTGTGTGTGTGTGTGTGTGTGTGTGTGTGTGTGTGTGACTGTGTGTGCAATACTCTCAGAGGCCAGAAGACAGCATCAGATCTCCTGGTGGTGGAACTCCAGGTGTCTGTGAGCTGCCCGATGCTGGAAACCCAGCTGAGGTCTGGTAGAGTCTTAATGTTGAAACATCTCTCCAGCCCTGGGAAGGACTGTTATCATTTTGAAGATGAGGAAGCCGGGGCCTTAAGAGGCACAGAGAACACCTCCAGTGCAGCAAAGAAAACTCAAGCTTTGTTCCAGAGTCAGTAGCAGTAACTGCCTTCTCTGCTTACCGGATGTTCGCTTTCCTGAGGCCACCAACCTGTGGGACTATAAAAACCATTGTACCTTCTCCTCTGGCTTCTGTCCCCAGCGCCCTCCAGCCTCTGTTCCCACATTATCAAGCCCTTTGGCCCCACCTTCCCCCAGTTTGCCTCAGGCTCATTAGTCGGCATTTAACATGTTGTCATAGTTTGAGGGGCTCAAGTCCGGGCACGGCCTGGTCCATCCTTCGCTGTGACCAGAGTCCTGGAGACCAAGGTTGTACACTCATCTGATAGTGCAGCTTGGGATCTGCTTCTAAGCTCACTGGGGTGTTGGAATTGACCCCGACCCTACCCCCAGACACAGGTGTAGGAAGACGTCTTTGAGGCTTTCTTTGATCCCATTAGGTGAATTTCCTCCCCCAGATGGCCACCTGCTTCATCAAAGCTACACACTGAGCAGCGGACCGTCTCCTTGGTCGTAATGCCACCCACGTAACCTCCTTTATCTCATCCCTTTGGCCATGTGTGTGCCTGGTGCCTGAGGAGGCCAGAGGAGGCCATGGACCCCAGGCTCTTCTCTCTTGGCTCTGTCACTTGTTACCTCTGTCATCTTCTACCACCCAATGTGGCTGCCTGAGCTCCAGCCATCACATCCACACTACAACCAGGAGGAAAGAGGAAACATATCCTTTTCATTGAAGAATGCTCCCTGAATGGGGGGCCTCAGCCCGCTGCTGCTTGGATCTCATTGGCCAGAACCCAGTCATATGAAACAGCTTCCTAGGAGGCTGAGTAATGCTGCCTGTGTCCTGGGAAGCCCTGGGGAGCCGAGGGTCAGTTTTCTTACCGTGGAGGAAGGGGAGAGTAGGCATCAGGAGCGCCTCACTGACCCCATGAGGACCCCAGCCAGTGAGCCATGTCACCGTCTTGTCTCCAGCCCCGCCGCAACTCAGGTCAGAAAGGGGACAAAATGACCAAGCTCCTCAGCTTCGAGGTGAGCTGGGCTGCACAGGCTTCCTGGGTCCTGCTGCGTCCTTCGGGCTGAAGAGGGCCAGGCAGCCAGTGATGCCCCAGTGGCCCTCTGAGGTTGTTTTCCAGCTCAGGAGTTCCACCAGGCACCTGAGGAGATTCAATGAAGTGTGCAGCACAGCTGGAGAGAACTCAAAAACAAGTGACCACAGGGGTCTGGAGCATGAGTGGGCCTTGGGCAGCCTAGGCGAGGCCACTGGTCCTGCCTTCCCTGCAGGTCTGTGTCTTGGTATTTCCTGTGTAAAACAGCCACTCACAGCTGGACACAGCTGGGCTTTCATCCTCTGAATGTGGGGTGTGCAGATGGTACCTTTCCAGGACTGCTGGAAGGGGCAGGAGGTGAGGTGGGGAAGACATTGGCCTCGGAGGCTGTCAGTAGGAGAGAGGTGCTGCGTCAAGGGAGGCAGGCCCCTGCTGGGGTGGGTTCTAGCTTGACTGGGTCCTCCAGTCCTCCGGGACCGTGAGTGGAGTTGTGTTTGGGGGCGGGGCCTATGAAGTGGAGACTAAGCTGACATAGAATCCTGTGGGCACCTCTCTTCCTTCTACACAACTAGTGCCCTTATTCAAAGAGGAGAGGCCAAGCCAGGCATGGTGGCCCATGTCTTTGGGAGGTGGAGGGAGGAGGTTCATGAGTTCAAGATCATCTTCAGCTATATACTGAATTTGAGGCTAGCCCGGGCTCCTTGAGACCCCTTTCACAAACAAAACAAAGCAGGAGCAGAGGACACAGACACACAGAGAGGGACCACTAAGGAAAGTGGCCTGAGAGAAACCAACCCAGTCAGCACCCTGGCTTTGGGGAAATCCCCACATGTGTACCTGGCCATGGTGACCAAGCAGACTAGTCCCAGCCATGACTCTTGCTGCTCACTCAAGCCCTCACCTCAGCCTGCTACTAGGTTTATAATTAAACAACCCTGAACAGGTTACTTAAACCACAGCCAGAAAGGACCAGAGCTGTGGGGACAGAGTGACTCACAGCTGGAAACGATTCAAGGGGAAAGGAATTTTACCTTCTGATCTGGCAAGGGTTTTTTTGGGAAGGAGCTGTGCTTGGTGTCAGGGAGGCCTTCAATGGATGGAATATAGGCTTCAAATCGCCTGTGCCATTCGCTGTGTGTCCTTGAGCAGGTGTCTGAGCTTCTCTGAACTTCAAGCATTTCTTAGAAATCATTCCTGAAAATTCCTCATGGAGGTTTGAAAAACATGAACACGATCATGGCTCCTAAAAATATGATTCTGGGGCTGGAGAGATGGCTCAGTGGTTAAGAGCACTGCCTGCTCTTCCAAAGGTCCTGAGTTCAATTCCCAGCAACTACATGGTGGTTCACAACCACCTGTAATATGATCTGATACCCTCCTTCTGGCCTGCAGATGTACATGCAGGGAGAACATTGTATATATAATAAGTAAATAAATATTTTAAAAGTATGAATCTATCAGAGGAATGATGAGTTGTTGATAAAGGGAAATATGTAATGAATAAAAATATAATAGAGGCCATATATAAAGCAAGACAGTGCTTTTCAAACAATAATAAGTAGGTCATAAATGACAAGGAATACCCGGTGCCGGGTGTTGCATAAGCCTGTCAGACACCTGAGGGAGCCCAGTCAGAGTCCCAAGTGAGCAGTTAAAGAGGGAACCCAGCCCACCAACTGGCTCCCTGTGCATCAGGGCCCGGAAGAGCCTGAGCTGGTGGAAGCAGCTGAGGTCCACTGCTCCAGTGGCAAAGGCAGGGATGAAGCTCCAAAGGGAGAGTGTTGCTGGAGGCTCTCCCTGCCTCCACCCTGCACAAGAAGGTTTTTTGGAAGGTTTTCAAACTGCTTCCATTATGGAACAAAAACCAAACAAACAAACAGAAACCCAAAGTCCAGATGTTGGAGGACAAATGTGCCCCGAGTGTGCCCTCAGGTATAGAAATAGCCAAGGACTGCAGAGGGCTGGCTCTGGTGGACAACCTCAGCCAGCCTAGGACCCCTTCTCCCTGTGCCTGAGTTAGGGTCATAACCCCTTCGTGTGCTGGGCTCTTTGTTTTCTTTAGTCTCAAGTAGCCCAGGCTGGCCTTGAACTCACTACTCAGCTGAGAAATGACCTTGAACTCCTGGCCCTTCCGCCTCTGTCTCCCCAGCATCTACGCCTGGTCACTATGCCTGGTGTATAGGGAACTGGGGTTCAAATCCAGGGCTCCTTGAATACTAGGCAAGCAATCTACCCACTGACTTGTGCCTGGGACTCTGAGCCCAAGAAATCAGAGCGGCTATGGATGAGGTACCTTAGTGCTCTTCTCCCTCAAGCCTTTGCCCCATGTAGGAAGGAGTCAGAACACATGCTTTGTCTGGGTCATGGCAGAGCCTGGGTTAAAGTGCAAACCCAGAGAGAGGGCCACTTGCTGGGGCCTGATGCCCAGGCTCAGGAAGGAGTGGCTGCATGAGGTCACCAAGACGTCCTGTGTCAGGAGGAAGGCGTTATGTGGTGCCCAGTGACACTGACTGCTGTGGAATGGAAGGTCATGTGGTGGCAGGTATAGGACACGGCCCATAGCCACATTCTATGGCTCTCAGGAGAAATTCCCCAAAGGTGCCAACTGAACCCACATTCTCTTTTGGTTCCCAGAGTTCAGCAGTCTAAGTTAGTGTCAACTGTTGACGTCAACCAGTAGGGCAGGCTCTTTTCTCAGGTTCAGAGTAGAACCAGTTTCTTTACTTTTTCTTGCTTCTAGAAGCTTCCTGCACCCCTCAGTGTGCCTCCCTCACATAATACCACCCTCTTAGATGTCACTTCCTCCTTTGACCTCTTCACCTCTGTCATATAAAGGCATGTGTAAGTCGGTTGGACTCACCTGACTTGTCTGGAGATCCTTGGCTCAATCACGGCTGAAAAGTGCTTTGGCCATATAAGGTCCCAGTCTGGGGTCCCACGGATTGCTGGGGATGTGGCTCAGTTGGTAGAGTTCTTGTCTAGCATGCATGAAGCTCTAGGTTCGATCCCCAGCACCACATAAACTGGACATGGTGGTACATACCTGAAACCCTGACACTCCATAGGTGAGGACAGGAAGATCAGGAGTTCAAGGTCATCCTTGGCCATATAGTAAGTTGGAGGCCAGTTTGGGCTGCATAGAAAATAAAGAGAAAGCCAGGTGTGTGGTGGTGCACACCTTTAATCCCAGCATTCGGGAGGCAGAGGCAGGCAGGTTGCTGTGAGTTCGAGGTCAACCTGGTCTACAAAGTGAGTCTAGGACAGCCAAGATAACATAGGAAGACCCTGTGTTGAAAAACCAAAACAACCCAACAACAAACAAACAAACAAAAATAAAAAGAAAGAAAAAAGAGAAAGAAAAGAAGAAAAACATCCTATTACTATCTTGGAGGGTCATTGTCTGGGCTACCATGTGTCACCTCTCAAACTCTAAGAAATATAATAGTGAGTGGTGCAGCCACCAGTTGAGACACACCCAGATGCCCTCTGCCTGTCATAACATGGCCTCCATTAGGGCTGCCCTCTCCTCCTCTGTGCCTCTCTGAGGTGGACAGATAGTCTGGATCTTATAAGACCTCCTTCCTGCCGTCCTCTGCTCCTCTGAGTGACATGACTTGGGGAAGATCCATGAGGAGATGCAGGTGCTCTCTGAAGCCACCACACGCCCAGGACAGACACTCTCAGCAGGAGTCTCCCCAGGTGAGCAGGATGTGTGGACAGTTAAACAGACCATGTGGCCTCCCTCCCGGTGGTCCCCATCCTTCACCTCCTTAAACCTGGCCAATGACTCAGAAAGTGTCACTCCTATTCTTGGGGACATGTCCTCCTCATCTCCAGATATCCAGAAGGGTCCTTGGAGGTAGGCCTCTGATCTGTCTGCTCTCTGTTTCTCCCTGTGAGTGGAAGCCCAGGCTTTTGCCCCCAGAAGTGAGGAGGTCTGTGGAAAGGGTTGTAGCTCCTTAGGGAGGAGGCCCACACAAGCTACTCAGCCTCCATGAGTGAGCCCAACGCCCTCCTCCATTTATGAGGAGAGTCGGGACAGCGCCTCCTTTAAGCTCACGGTTGGGTAACAGACTTGGCTGCTCAGAGCAGGTAGCACTCTCCATAGCTGGGGCAGGAGCTCAGAGCCAGCCTGGCCATGGCATTCACCCATCTTTGCCAGGGTGGCAGGCCAGCCGTGGCTCATCTCAGAGAGGCTGATGGATTCAACCAGAGTAGGTCCAAGTGTCGGAGTCATTTGGAGTATCCAGTAGAAAAGTCTGGCCACTGCCCTGTGTCCATGGGCTCTGTCCCCATGGAGGAAGACAAGGCCACCGGAGTAATGGTTTGCAGGGAACACAGAATGCTCCTGGGACTTAAGGGCTGGGTCTCTGGTGCCAGTCTTGTCTGTAGGGCCATACATCAGCCGCTTGCTGAGAGAAAAGCTTGAGACAAATTCCCATGGGAGATATGGGTTCCTGAACCTGCCTCCTATGGCCAGCACCCAGAGGACTGCAAATGGAGCTGACCTCTTTAGCTTGAGTTAATGAGGGACCTAGTGATGCTGGCTCATGAAGTCCATCAGTGCCTTGTGCCAGGAGCCTGCAAGAGGAACTGTGTCTCTTTCAGGCAAGCCTGGTGCATTCTGGGATATGCTCGCTTTTCTGTTCTCTGGAATCAGGCAGATTGTTCCTCTCCGGGACTGCCCCATCTCCTAGCTCAGATTCCATCACAGAAACATAAACAGCTCAAGATGCTGTAGGGCTGGTTTTTTCTACTTCTAGCTGCTCATCTATCATTCTTTTTAGAGATGCCACCTGGGGTGAAAATCACAAGTCATTGAACGAAGCATACTTCACCCTCAGCCCTGTACTGGCTGTGTGACTTTGGAAAAGTTGCTTTGCTTCTCTGGACCTGAGCATCTTTATTATAAAAACCAAAGTGCTAAGACGGCCGTGGTGGGGCATGCCTTTAATCCCAGCACTCAGGAGGCAGGGGCAGGTGGATCACTGTGAGTTCGAGGCCAGCCTGGTCTACAAAGGGAGTCCAGGACAGCCAAGGCTACACACAGCCAAGGAAACCCTGTCTCAAAAACCAAACCAAACCAAACCAAACCAAACCAAAAACAAACAAACAAACCCAAAGTGGTAACTATTAAATGGTTGCTGTGGTTTGAATATATTTTGAACATAGTCCTTGAAGGTTCTTACGTTAGAAGCTGGTTACCTAATGCAGCAGCCTTGAGCCCATTGGCTCCCAAGAGATGCCTAGGGTTTATTTATAAGCAAGTCACTGGGAAAGGACCCATGGTTCTCACAGGAGCTGGTCTGGAACTTACAGTGATCTTCATGCCTCAGTTTCCCAAAGTGCTTGGGAGCCAGGGAAAGAATCTTGCTGTCACTCACCCACAAGCTTTCCCCTATTAGGGATTCGCTGGTTGTTCTGGTGGGCTGTGGACAAATGTTATGTGCCTGTGCTTCTTCCCCTGAACTAAATCACATAGAATGGGCCCAGTAATCGTTTAAATAAAAGTCACCAAAGTCAAAGAAACCTTGACCTGCCCCTCTCTGTGCTTCTGTGGTGACAGACTGCAGAACCTGTCTGCCTAGGCCAGGGAGTGGCCCTGGGGACTCAGCCATTGGCTGAGCCACACAGAGGGTGGCTTCGGAGTCAGCCAGATTTGGTTGTGAATTTTGACCCAATTGCTTATTGGTTGTGTGGCCCAGGCCAGAGGCTCTGGGATGGCACAGCTCATCGTACCTTCGGGTGGCCGGAAATGCTGAGTGAGCACCCGTGGGTGCCCAACTCACACTTGAGCAGTAATGCCATGGGTGTCTCTAAGATCGCCAGCCAGTCTCTTTCTCACAGACTGCTCCCCTGGCTTTCTAGTGCCCACCTAGCTGTCCTCTGGCACAGCGCCCTCCTTCCCTCTCTCTCCTCAGTTTTCCCAGGTGCCTATCCAAGAGACCTCCTCTGTTGTGCTGTTGAAACAAGCACCTGATACCTTAGGCCTTAGGCCTTGGAGATGGTGGCCCAAAATTCCCTGACAGGTAGGACCCCCCACCCCCAAGAGCAGCGGCAGCTCAGAGGTTTTCTTTCACTCCCACCAGGTGACAAAAGTGATTGTGGGTTGAGCTTGGCAGGTCCGGCTAGAACTCTTCGGTGGTGTCAATGTAGCACAGCCTGTGTCCCTGGAGCGAGATCCGTTTCCCAATTGTGCAGCTCGGCAGGCAGTGTGTATTGTCAGGCAGTGGCCACCTTGCTCTGGCAAGCCCTTTCTGTCAGCAAAGCTGACGGTGGCACCACGGAGCCTCCTAGATCCTATGCTGCAGAGCAGCCCAGCCAGGCCCAAGAGACCAGCTTGGGCCATCTGCCCCGCTGCAGCTTTCTGGGCCTGTTGTTTTAAATTCACAGTGCTGAGGCATGGGATATAGCAGTGGTTCTCAACCTGAGGGCCAGCCTGCAACCCCTCTTTGGTGTCACTTTTCAGATATTTACATTACGATTCGTAACAGTAGCCAGATTATAGTTATAAAGTTGCAACGAAATAATTTTATGGTGGGGGGGGCACTGCAACATGAAGAACCGTATTAAAGGGTCGCAGCACCAGGAAGGTTGAGAACCCCTGGGGTATAAGGAGGCAGGGGCCCTACCCCTGAGCCACCTGCCAGGCTTTCCTATCTGGATTCATTTCATTGTCTTGAAGTTGTAATCCACGGGGACTGGCTCCGGCTGAGAACGCGCAGCCATGACCCAATCTGGCTGCAGTCAGACAGAGGGAGCACTCTGGTATCGGAGCAGAGACTTTTTCCCTCAGCTGGGAGGCTGATCTCTCCTGGGGAGGACCAGAGAGCTGGACTACGGCAACCTCGGCCCCTCCAGGGAGTGTGATAAGATCACTTCCCAGGCCGCAGTGGCAAGCACCATCCTGGTTACCAGGGGGATATCATTTGCATATGAGAACAAGACATGGGTACCCGGTGACTCCTGAGCTACACCTTAGGGATCCTTTCCTGACTGTGGCCACCTGGGCCTGGAGTTCCTCTCATCGACAGAGATACGGGCTCAACATTTAAACCTGTAGGCATTCGTTTGCTCAGTCTGCGGGTATTTATTAAGGGCCTGTTACATTCCTGGCATTGTGTGTGTGCGCTGGGAGCCAGGCAGACAAAAGCCGCCTTTCTGGAAGTTGAGACTCCTGGGATGCGGTGAGTAAGGGAGCCGAAGAGAGTCAAAACAAGACTGAGATGATGGCATCCTTCCACAAGGAGGACTGTCGTCTGGAAACGGTCACATCCGAGTAGCCTGTCATCCCTCTTCGGCACGGCCTTTAGTGGTTTCGCTATGGTGCTCATCTGTCCCCCCAATACAGTGACCTGGAGGGGATTCCATTTTCTTCTTTGGAGTTGTGGCTAGAATGCAGAAGACCATGGAAGGGCTGGGGATCAGTGTCCCTGGATTGCCAGCATTCTGCAGACCAGGGTAGTGACACAGAACATTGACTGTCTGTGTGTGTGTGTGTGTGTGTGTGTGTGTGTGTGTGTGTGTGTGTGT
>OU015754.1:75477831-75497128 GCA_907169655.1 Acomys percivali | reverse complement strand
GTGTGTGTGTGTGTGTGTGTGTGTGTGTGTGTGTGTGTGTGTGTGTGCATGTGTGTGAATGTGCACATGGATGGAGGTATGTGCTCATGCGTGCAATTGTCCATGCCTGTGTATATGGTGCGAAGACCAGCAGAGGATATCATAGATCGTGCTCTACCACTCTCCACCTTATCCCCTTGAGACACTGTCTCTCCCACAGAACCTGGAGCCATGCTTGCCATCAGTGAGCCCCCATGACCCCGCTGTCTCCATCTCCCACAGTCCTAGAGTTACAGGCATGCATGGCTGTGCCTGGCCTTTAACCTGAAGCCTTGGGATTTGAACTCAGGTCCTCATGCTTGTACAGCAAGCCCTTTTAGCGAATGGCCCATCTCCCCAGCCCCTTTGAATTCTTCTGGTATCCTTTCTTATAGAGGCCCACTTCAGGCTCCCAACCTCCAAAACAGGTGTCTCTCACCATGGGTATCTCACAGCCTCCTTAGAATGCCTTGTTTCTTGTTTTTGCAGGTGGATCCTTAATTGAAGGTTTTAGCATGACAGCTGTGTACCAGCCTTCCCAGAGCCTCCCCAGTAGCCCCAGGTATGTGAACCCTCTCCCCTATGCCAACAGTGCATTAAAAAACCCCAGACACAGTGTCATTCCTGTGTCGCCAGGCTGCCTCGTACGTGAACAGTGACGGGCAGATTCAGCTCCTGGGTCCAGAGAGCACTCTGGCCGAGCTGAACATCCCTCTCTGGCCCCGACCTCGGCTTGCTACTTGTTAAGGACATGCTGGAGGCTGTGTGGCCCAAATCGTCTAAGCATAAAATTAGCTTCTGTGGTATATTCAGCAAAGGAAAGCAAACTGGGCTAAATATACCACAGGGCCATGAGTGGTCAACAAGCCAGATATAACACAAACAGCAGACCAGTGGGAACCTGATTTTCCCAGTCCCAGGGGCCCATGGGTCAGAGACCATTGGGGTCCGAAAGCTGCTGCCACTAGACTCACAACCCCGCTAGGGTGTGTAACTCAAACAGTTGAGTGCTGGCCCAGCATGCGTGAGGCCTGGCTTCCCTCCACCTCCCCCATCCCAGCACCACAGAAACCAGATAAGGGGCTACACGCCTGTGACCCCAGCACTTGGGAAGTGGCGACAGGAGGATCGGAAGTTCAAGGTCATCCTGGGCTGTATAATAATTGCAAGGCCAGTGTGGGCCACGCGAGATCTTGTCTCAAAAAACAAAACAACAAAAAAAGCACCATGTATGTAGGATAAGCTGCCCCCTCCCCCATCCTACTGCAACAGTCTCTGCTCTGTATACCAAGAACACACACTTTCCACATGCCTGTGTTCCTATGGCATACACCATGCGCTCATACAGCATACAGCATGTGTTCATATGAGATACACAGCATGCACTCTTATACCACATGCACATGTAAACATGCATGTGAATTCACACACACCCCTGGTCATGCATACACATACATGCATGTGTGCCTGTATGTACATAGCCGTGCACACACACACACACACACACACACACACACACACACATACATGCCTGTGCCCATACACACAACTGTGAATTCTGCATGCGGGCCTTTCATACAAATGAAAGTCCCCTTAGAAGGCCAGAAAGCTCACAGCTTTCCTCCATTTCCGGTCATTCCTTGTCTGCTTCCGGAGTGTCCTTTCCTTCCTTCACCCAGGTGTCCACAGCGTCTCCCATGCAGCTTGCAGGTAGCCAGATGCACCAGAAATATTTACTGGGTGGAAAAAAAGAAGGTTCAGACTTCAAGCTGAGAGAGGATGTTATCCCAGATATTTTTAGAGTAAATTTTAACAAAGCGGAGAGTTTCAGATGAAGGTGAAAGTTTAACAAGAAAACATCTCCGAGGCATCACATTTCAAACTCCCTGATCAGCTGTGCTTTCAGAAAGGCTGGAAAGAATGCAGAGTTGAAAACAGGGCCTGTCCATCCCAGCGCCCGGCTGGGTGACCTTGCTCGGCAACGTTTCCCGCCCACCCCCGACTGAGGGCTGGGCAGATTGGGGCTGTGCCCTCTTCCATGTGCTCCGCATCTATCCTAAACTACAGCTTCGGTGCCTTGCCTCTAGGCTCCCTCAGTCACCGAAGGTTCTGGAATCCCAGATCCCACAAGATGGGTCTTTGATCATTGGACAAGGGACTTGTTTGTTTGTTTGGTTGGTTAGTTGGTTTGGCTTTGAGTTCTTCTGGACTTCTGCCTCCTTTAGGAGGTGGGGGAGATGGGATTGAGGCAAAACTTGTCTTTCTGGGCAGCCCTGCAGTCTCCATCCATTTCACTTGTCATGAACACAACACAGTGGAGACCCTGCTGTATGGAGGGTTGAGAGACAATGAAGAAACCAGTAGAAGACAGACCCCAACATAGTAGCTAGTGGGGTATCCGTAAACACCCAAAAGGCGGTAACCTGGTAATTGCAGAGGTGCTGGGGGGTGGGTGTGCAGACCAAGGTGGTGAGGCCAAGTGCTAAGAAGGCCAAGTAGGACATACACATGAGGCATTTTCTCCTCCAAAACAATAGGGAGCCGGAGAGGGTTGGATCGTGACCCCAGCAGGCTGACTATATGGGTCTCCTCATTAACTGCTGCATCCCCCCCCTCCCCAGGTGACTACAATCCAACTGACCATGGCCCAACAATGCTCCCTACCCCGACCCCAGCTCTCCTACGAGGGCTGAGATCAGACCCATACTTCATTAAACTTCACAGCATGTTTCAGCTGCTCTGAGCCCTGACCTCGGTGGCCTCCTGCAGGGACAGATCTAGTTTTCCCTTTTAGCATAGGGGTGGTGGCTGGGACATCTGGAATGTATTAGAGGTAAAGGCTAGGGTGGAGCCTGGTAGCTCAGCCCTGCCTGGCACCTCCTTCACAGGGAACCTCCCCTCCCCAAATCTGAGCTGATAATTTCCCATTCTCTCTCTTCTTTTAGACATCTCATCTGTTCGGTCCACCCTGGATGCCCGGCACTTGAGAAGAGCCATCTCTTGAGGGTCTGCTAATGACTCTTCACTGTGGCATAGAAGAATCTCTTTGTTGCCCAGAAGGAGTGTCTGTTGTCACTACTGCTTTTTAATTGATCTTCTCTCTTTGAGCCGGGTCTTGCCCCTTGCCGCTGCCATGATGGCCCAGTCCAAGGCCAACGGCTCGCACTATGCACTGACAGCCATCGGCCTGGGGATGCTGGTCCTTGGGGTCATCATGGCCATGTGGAACCTGGTCCCTGGTTTCAGCCCTGCAGATAAGCCATCGACTCAGGTTAACAAGACAGAGGGAGGAGGTGGCATCCTCAAGAGCAAGACTTTTTCGGTGGCCTACGTGTTGGTCGGGGCTGGCGTGATGCTGTTGCTGCTGTCCATCTGCCTGAGTATCCGGGACAAGCGGAAGCTGCGGCAGAGCGAGGAGCTGGCCCGCATTCAGCAGGAGACAGGAGCTGTACCCTCCACCCAGGAGGAAGACAGGTGAGACCCGGTGACTGCTCCCTCCAGCTTAGGGTAGGGACACACTTGCACACAGGCTTGCTGAGAGAGTACTACAAGTCTGTATTTCCATTCTCCTCCAGGAAGGTGCCTCAAACCATTTGACAAATACCTCTGTGCTTACTTAGATGCAGGCTTTCCAAATCCTGTGGCTGAGGTGGATTATAAAGTATACCACAGAAACTGGTCGGGTCTTGGGGGACCAGGGCTCTAGGTTGTTGGTTTGTCTCTCTGTCCCAGATGCTGTGTGTGGGGTGTGTGTGTGTGTGTGTGTGTGTGTGTGTGTGTGTGTGTGTGTGTATGTGTACTTTGATTTTAAAAGTTCAAGGCACATTTTTCACTTGGCCCCAAAATATCACAAACATATTTAAATGATAGATGGTAGATGGGAGATATGTAATAAAAGTTGGCATCCTTTTAAAGGTTCATTTCTGTTGCTGTGATTAAAAAACAAACAAACAAAAAAAAAAACCACTGTGACAAAAGCAACTTAAGGGAGAAAGGATTTAGTTAGTTCACAATTCCAGGTCACTGTCTATCGTTTTGGGGGAGTCAAGAAGGCTGGAACTATCACCTCTCACCCCCACCCCCGTCAAGAACAGAGAGCAGTGATTTAATATGTGTAGTCTATCACTCAGCTCTGTCTTTTTTTTTTTTTTTAATCTAGTCTCAGCGCCATCCATGCAATGCTACCACTCACATTCAGAGTGTATCTTTCCACCTCCATTGACATGATAAAGGCAGTCATCCCCACCCGCCTCCACTCCACCTGCACACGCAGACACAGGCATTCTCAGAGGCTCGGCTCCCAGGTGACTCCAAATCAGTGGTTCTCGACTTGTGGGTCGAGACCCCTTTGGCAAACCTCTGCCTTCAAAAATATTTGCATTACGATTCGTAACAGGAGCAAAACTGCAGTCATAAAGTAGCAACAAAAAATAATTTTATCGGGCTGGAGAGATGGCTCAGTGGTTAAGAGCACTGGTTGCTCTTCCAGAGGTCCTGAGTTCAATTCCCAGCAACCACATGGTGGCTCACAATCATCTATAATGGGATCTGATGCCCTCTTCTGTAATGCAGATGTACAGGAAGACAGAACATAAATAAATAAATCTTTTTAAAAAATAATTTTATGGTTGCAGGGGTTCACCACAGCATGAGGAACTGCACTAAAGGGTAGCAGCGTTAGGAAAGTTGAGAACCACTACTGTAGATTGTGTCGAGCTGACAAGTACAGGCAGTCAGCACAGTGCCCGGACTATATGTTCTGACCAAACACAGGAGTCAGCCATACCCTCCCTTCCTCCTCCACACCCAGCCCATGGAAATTGTCCACATTGTCAGGGTGGGTCTTCCCTACCCTGTCAAACTTCTCTGGAAACACCCCTGGCTTCAACCTGCATGGCTTTGGGTTTGATGGGGTCACAGGGAATGAAGAAATAACAAACACACTAAAGCTGGCATTGGGTGGGCCTTGTACACGCAGATGGAGAGGCCCCACCAACAGCCCAGGAAATTCATCACATTAGGGGGGGTCTCTGTAGGTGAGTAGCCTTAGGCGGCAGACAGTACTTTCTGCTCCTACTGGTCAAGCCTAGATCAGGAAGGCCTGCCACTCCTGAGTCGGAGATACTGACATTCTATTGTTGTTGTCGTTTTTGTTTTTGTTTTTCGAGACAGGGTTTCTCTGTGTAGCCTTGGCTGTTCTGGACTCGCTTTGTAGACCAGGCTGGCCTCGAACTCACAGTGATCCATCTGCCTCTGCCTCCAGAGTGCTGGGATTAAAGACGTGCACCACCATGCCCGCCTGACATTGACATTCTTGGCATGGGCCTTGCTCATGTCAACAATACACACTTACTCAGGGCTTCGTCTACTCCCAAGATCCCTCACAGACATCCCAGAGATGTATCTCTTAGGTGATCCCAACCCTCAAGATGACAATGAAGAGGAACCCCCTCCCCACATCATAAAAGAACCCTTGTGAATAAAACAAAAGACCAACATACTAATCAGAAAATAGACAAAGGTTATATGATTTTATTATATATATTAATCCTGTGGTTAAAAGCCCCCTGTCTCACCTATGTTAGCCACGACAGGCAGTCTTTGACATCAGAGGACAGTGTGCTATGGACATTATGGAGCCAGCAAAATGGTTCAGTGGGTAAAGGAGCCTGCCACCAAGCCTAAAAACCTAACTTTGATCCCTGGAGCCCATATGAACATCGTCTCTGACCTCCATACGTGTACCATGACACAGCACTTGGGTGTGTATGCACAAATGAAAGAAGGAAGGAAGGAAGGAAGGAAGGAAGGAAGGAAGGAAGGAAGAAAGAAAGGAAGGAAGAAAATTAAAACAGGAGAACTTAGGAACAACCTCGTTATTCATCAGCCAAGTGGCCTCGGGACATAGCTGTCCTTGCAGTTCTCCTAACCACAGCTGGCCTGTGTGACATGGCCTTTGGGAAGGTGTCAGCGTGCCCCACACCGTGGGTGGGCTAGAGAGGGACTGCAGCGGACAGTCAGGTGGCCACAGTACTCACGACGGTTGCCTCTGGTGGAAGGATTAAGGGTTTGGTTCAGGGAAACCGTCTACTGGGAGGGTTTGCAAAGTTTTTGTTTTCTTCCCTCAAATTATCTACATAGCAAGGAAGGGGGTTGTTTTATGTCAGAAATACTGCTGTCATTTTCTCTTTCTTTTTACCCCCCTCTTGGTTTTTTTTTTTTGTTGTTGTTGTTGTTGTTATTTGGTTGGTTGGTTTTTGTTGTTGTTGTTTTGTTTGTTTATTTTTTGAGACACTGTGTAGCCCTGGCTAGCCTGGAACTTGCTATGTAGACCAGGCTGGCCTCAAACTCACTGAGTTCCACTTGCCTCTTCCTCCCCAGTATTAGGCTTAAATCATAGCATGGCCTCATTTTTTAGCCATAAACATATGCATGCAGGCTAGGCATGTACCACAGTGGCAGAACACTTGTCTAGCGTGGGTGAGGCTCTAGTTCCCAACCCCACCACAGAAAGAAGGAAAATACATAAGATAATATTTGCTATATTAGTGTTAGTCCAAAGAAACAGAGCCAGCTATCTGCTGCTGAATGTCAGGAAGACGTTCCAAGAAATGTGGGGTCGATGCCTTGTACAAACTGAGACAGCTACACTGCCACTAGGTGATAACGGCCTGTAAGACCAGCACTCCGTGTGCTGTCTCCTATTGAGCCAAGTGTGATAGCGTAAGGCGAGCATGACCGGATCTGTGACTAAGAAAAGGGAAGTCTGGAGTATATGGCTCAATTGGTAGAGTACTTGCCTAACATGCCTGAGGGCCTGGGTTCAACCCCAGCACCACATAAACTGGTGGTATACGGCTGCAGTCCCAGTACTCTGGAGGGCAGAGGCAAGAGGATCGAAGCTCAAAGTCATTCTCTACTTCGGAGGGAGTTCAAAGCTAACTCAGACCACTTGAGGCCACCTTGTCTTCAGAAGAGGAGAGAGACCTACTGTAAGGAGTTAGATCATGGGTTTATAGAAGTCAGGAAGTCTCCTCATCCTGTCTGCAAGATGGAAGGCAGGGAGGCTTCCCAGAGGTGCCAATCAGCCTTACCTCAAGACCCTGAGATCCAGGGGAGCCCTTGCAGACCATGCCCGGTCCAGGGCATGAGAGGATGTGAGCTGCCCCAGTCAGTAGGTCCGAACAAGGGCAGAATTCCCCTCAACCTCCCTTGTTCTATTGAGGCCCACCCACTGTGGGTGGGATGAGGCCTGAGACCTTGGGGAGGGCATTTTCTGGGATTCAGATGTGTGTCTCATCTAGGAAGGTTCCTCTATGCTAAAATACTTACTGATTACATCTAGGACCCACGTGTGGTTTGCAGAGTTGGTATGTATGGAGCTAGTACTCACATGCAACCCTGAGTGCACCTTTTGTGGACTTCTGGTGACGTGTGTGCTGACACTCTGTTTGTCATCCTGCAGCCAGGAGGAGGAGGAGGAGGCCTCCTCACGATACTATGTACCCAGCTACGAGGAAGTGATGAACACGGGCTACTCAGAAACCAGGGAACAGGAGCAGAACCCGAGGCTAAGCATCTCTCTCCCCTCCTATGAGTCGCTAACGGGGCTTGACGAAACGACCCCCACAAGCACCAGGGCAGAGGCGGAGACCAGTCCAGGACACGCTCCCGACAGGCAAAACTCCAAGCTGGCCAAACGCCTGAAGCCGCTCAAAGTTCGAAGGATTAAATCCGAGAAGCTTCACCTCAAAGACTTCAGGATCAATCTCCCTGACAAGAACGTTCCTCCTCCCTCGATCGAGCCTTTAACTCCTCCGCCTCAGTATGATGAGGTCCAGGCGAAGGCACCCGATGCCCGGCCACCCGACTGAAAGACCCTTCTGCCTTCACTCCCACCTGTCTCACCCTCCACACCAACAGACTGCTCCGATGCCACTTCAGCCCCAGACGAGGGGTCAAGGCACACTTAGCCACTGTGATGGGGATTCTGGGTAGAGGGAGTTACTAAGGACGATTCACGGAGCTTCACAGCGCAGGCGCATCAGGTGGATGCTGGGAGCTTGTGATGCTCCGGAGCACAGCAAGGCAGTGTGGCCTTGGCATCCCTTCCATCTTCCTTCCCACCTCGGGATGATTAGCCACACACTCCTCTCCCGAGCTGGGATAGGATCCCTGGTGACTGTGTTTAGATGGAGGTTGCCTCTTTTCGCTTCCACTAGAGTTGCTGTGTTTCGAAAAGAAACCAAGTTTTGTGTTTGCTTTCTTCACTGCAGCCTTGAACCAGTGGCAAACATGGCTCAGCTTTGGCCAAAAGGGCACGAGACTGTCTTGTGAATAAAACGATGCCCGTGTGGGGGTGAGCTGTGGGGGAGGCCCCTACGGGCCGCTGGTGCTGTTGGTTCTTTGAGGGTCCAAGGCCTGATGACCTTCAGCGTGTGACACATGAGGTGACTGTCTGAGTCTGTACACTGGTCTCCTGTGGGTAACAAAAGGCAAGAGGGGGGGGGAAAAGCCGCCATTCCGTGTCTTCTCAAAGGCCATGCGACTGGGTATTTTATAATAAAGTGTTTTTATATGTATCATACCTGACCATTGAGTCATTTTAGCAGGAAGCTGTTGTCAACGTGGACACTAAATTTGCAGGGAGCTGGGCTCCAAGCACCAGCTGTGTTATCCCATGTCACCTGTACTCAAGTCTGGTGTCCATGTTACTGTGCGGCTTGGCTCACCGGCTTGGATCCATATTGCACCACTAACAAGTAGTTCTGATCTCTGACTGTCTGGCTCCAGAATCTGAGAGCTTTCTCTCTCTCTCTCTCCCTCTCTCTCTCTCTCTCTCTCTCTGTCTCTGTCTCTGTCTCTCTCTCTCTCTGTCTCTGTCTCTCTCTCTGTCTCTCTCTCTCTGTGTCTCTCTCTGTGTCTCTCTCTCTCTGTCTCTCTGTCTCTCTCTCTCTGTCTCTGTCTCTCTCTGTCTCTGTCTCTCTGTCTCTCTCTCTGTCTCTCTCTCTGTCTCTCTCTCTGTCTCTGTCTCTGTCTCTGTCTCTCTGTCTCTCTCTCTGTCTCTGTCTCTCTCTCTCTCTCTGTCTCTCTCTGTCTCTCTGTGTCTCTGTCTCTCTCTCTCTGTCTCTCTCTCTCTGTCTCTCTCTCTCTCTCTCTCTCTCTCTCTCTCTCTCTGCCAAGTAACTTGGTAAAAGGCCATTTATCTGACCACTCAGAAGGAGACCTGAGGCTGCCCTTGGCAACCCACAGGCCACATAGAAGGCCCTGGAAATTTAGAACAGCACCTCTCCCAGACCCCAAGCAACCCAGGAAGAGGCTGAGCCTGTCATCTTCCCTCCCCCAGAACTGCCTGGAGGTAGATATGTCCCCTCTGGGAGGGGACAGGGTCTACTGTGCAGTCCATACCACTGTGAAACACCCCAGGGACCGCAGAGGAAGGAAACAGACACCAGGATCCAGATCTTGGCCTTGGAGGAAAGCTTGGGGGAGACCTGAGTCCAAAGGACTCTTTCTGTCATTCTTAGCATGGAGAAGCCTGAGGGGAGCCCGGGGCTCCTTGGAGTCTGTGGAAGAGAAGCTGCTCCCCCTCTCAATGTTTCGTTTCGCAACAAACTCCAAGAAGATACAAGGCAAACTACAGGCTTAGCCCCAGGCAAGATAGGTTGACACTAAAAGGTAAAAGTCAGTGCAAAGAGCTAAGCAGGAGATCTGGCTCAGATGGAAGAGGGCTTCCTTCCCATGCAGGAAGCCATGAGTTCGATCCCCAGCACCACATAAACTATTGGTTTTTGCTTTTTAAATGTTTTAAAAGAAGGGGTCGAGGAAGACTAAACAGATAAATGCAAAAGAAAAGCCCACGTCCTTTCCCATTGCTTCTTGTCACTTTTGTCTTTGGGTGCTAAGGATCTAACTCACCCACCGCCCCTGGCACAGCCAGACAAGGCTGTTCCTCTGAGGCCCAAACCCAGCCTCAACCCTCTTCCTGTCACAGTCTTGTTCTTCAGGCAAATAGAAGAAGGCAGAGATCAGGGAGGAGAAACACAGAAAAAGTCACCCAGGTGTTCATGGGCCTTAAGTGGCCCCACGACTGAGGAACTGCAGAGGGGGGAGGGAATCTGATCCAAGGCTCTTTAATACCCCATTGCACACTCTCCCCAAGCCATGAGAGGAGGAACCCCAACCCAGCCTTGTGGTTGTCAAGTGGCCTCCATATTTTCAGGTCACAGTGGATGGAACTTGAGAAAACCAATGAGGAGCTGAGCTGAGTGTGGCTCCTTCCCTCTGGGAATTTGGTCCTGTACTGTGAGAGTGGAGAACACCAGCTGGAGCTGAGCACCAGCACACACACACACACACACACACACACACACACACACACACACACAGTTGTTGCTTTAAATTTTTTGACTGCAGAGCCCTGCGACCTGCCGTGACCTCCCTCCCATGAAGTGCTGTAACCTGAACTTCAAAGCAGCTTACGTTGTTTATATTTTAAAAATACACATATGTATGTGTGTACGTGTATGGTGTGTGTGGTGTGTGTGTGTACGGTGTGTGTGTGTGGTGTGTGTGTATGTGTATGGTGTGTGTATGAGTATGTGTGCATGTGTGTGTGAAAGTATAGTGTGTGCATGTGCAAGTGTGTATGTGTACGTGTGTGTATGAGTATGTGTGGTGTGTATGAATATGTGTATTTGGTATGTGTATGAAATGTGTGTACATATGTATATGAGTGTGTTGTGGTGTGTGTGCATGTGTGCATGTGTGTGTGCATGTGTGTATGAGTGTGTGGTGTATGTGTGCATGTGTGTATGAATGAGTGTGTGTGTGCGTGCACATGTGTGTGTGTGTATAAGTGTTTGTTGTGGTCTGTGTGAGTGTGTATGTGTGTGTGTGTGGTGAGCATGCCACAGTGAACACGTGGAAGTGGGAGATAACTTGCGAGAGTCAGTCCTCCCCTTCTGTGTTGTGTCACAGGGACTAAGTTCAGGTTGTCAGGCAGGCTGTGGAAGGACACAGCGTCTTTTATGAAACTCCTAGCTCCCCCAGGGACAAGGACTGAGGACCCTCAACTCAGCAGAGGCAGCTTCCTTCACTCTCCAGGGCATGTACCCCTCACCTCGACCTGCATGAGGGTCCCTAGAAACCCCTGATCTCCGAGGTCCCCTCACCCATCATCTTGTCCATCTTGTGCTGGGCATTATAATAAATAAAGAGAAGGATTCTTTTGTTTGTTTGCTTGTTTTGTTGCTGTTGTTGTTCAAGACAGGGTTTCTCTGTGTAGCCTTGGCTGTCCTGAACTCGCATTGTAGACCAGGCTGGGCTCAAACTCACAAAGATCCACCTCCTTCTGACTCCCAAGTTCTGGGCTTAAAGGCATGTACCACCATGCTAGGCTGAAGAAAGATTCTTTTTAAAAGAAAGGACCTTTCTCTCGTTCTGAGCGATCAGTCTAAGTGTGTCACTTAAAAGTTTTCTTTAAGGAAAAAAAAAGTAACTTTTACGAAGCCTGTTTTCCTGTTCCTCCCCCATTCTAGGCTTAAAGTCTAATTCCCTGTGGCATCATAGGGACACACTCTTGTCCCTTTCTTCCTATCTGATTGGTCCCCAGCCCGCCTTTAATAGAACTTTACAAAGTTGAGATCACCTGGAATGTATTAACATTCTATAACAGGTACAGCAAAGATAATAGCCAGTGATGCCTACAAAGTCAGATGCACTCTGGGAATCTGTAGATTATTTAGCAGCATACTTGGAGCCAACAGAGGGCATGTGACAGAATAGAGCAGCCAGAATACAATTTTGGAAGTGGAAATCATAGCATGGCTTTTCTGGGTTATAAATCTCCTCAGGAAGAAGAAAAGAAAGAGAACCGCAGATAAGACAGCATGGTGCCCAGAGATAAGCCCCTCACTGTGGAGAATTCAAGAACTGTGTGAGACTTCAGAGCCAGGTAAATGTTCTAAGTATCTGTCCTTATGCTGCTGTCATAACTGAATGTGGCCCCCTCTCGCCCATGACAGCGCTGAGCCAAAAAAAAAAAAAAAAAAAAAAAATCGTCATTAGGATCCAGGAGAAAAAGAATACTTTAAGGAGACTGCAAAGTTTTACTTCTTGAATAATAGCTGATAGGTGGGTTTGCTAGTGTTTGCAAAAGGGGGATAAGCTAATGTATAAATGCACCTGTGACATCAAATTTTCTACTTCTTTCAAAATTAAATGAGAGAGGCTGAGAGCTGCATTTCCTTATTTCTGATAAATTTCTTTTTAAAATCAGATCCCAAGTTCTAGTCCACACATTATTTCATTGGTGTTTTTGTTTGTTTGTTTGTTTGTTTGTTTGTTTGTAGGTCTGAATGAGCACACCAGGCAAGCCTTTGCTAAGAGTAAATTCATTTTAGCATCAGAATCTGCACAAAGGCAGCAGAGAAAGGGTTACAGAAATACACAGCTTCCTGGAACGACTTGCGGGATGAAGACAATCATTTTAATGACTTTAAAGGATATGCAGGGGTGGACAAGACGGCTCAGCAGGTAAAAGGCCTGATGACCTTCGGTCCACCCGTGGCTCCTGCACTTTGTCCTCTGACCCTCATAGCATGGGCTGTAGCAAGCATCAGGCATACATGTGTGCACATTAAGTAAATGAATAAATGTACTTTATAAAAACCCAAAAAGTTTTAACAGTAATACAAGATCAGTGACATAGCTCAGCTTGTAAAGGTGACCTGAGCTCCATCCTCAGTGTCTTCGTTAGGGTGACTATTGCGTGTGACGGAACACCATGACCAAAAGCCAAGTTGGTGAGGAAAGGGTTTATGTGGCTTACACTTCCATACCACCATAGTCTACCACTGAAGGAGGTCAGGACAGGAACTCAAACAGGGCAGGACCCTGGAGGCAGGAGCTGATGCAGAGGCCCTGGAGGGGTGCTGCTTACTGGCTTGCTCAGCCTCCTTTTCCTATAGAACTTAGGACCACTAGCCTGGGGATGGCTCCACCCACAACTAGGCTCTCCCACATCAATCACTAATTAAGAAAATGCCCTCATGGAATTGTCAACAACCTGATCTTATGGAGGCATTTTCTCCATTGGAATTTCCTCCTATCAGATGAATCTAACCTATGTCAAGCTAACATAAAGTTAGCCAGCACACCCAGCATCCACATAAGCTGCTCTCTAACCTCTATACACAAGCCGTGGCATGTGCTCTCACCCATGCATTTCATGCACACAAACACACAATAACAGTTGACTTTTAAATATAATGCTCAGTCAATTAAAAATATTCATTTCATCAATCAAAATGTAAAAAAACAAAACAACAACAACAACAACAACAACAAAATACCGCAACCGGAACCACACATTTGTAGACTTGATTTTTATGTTTATTTTCCAAGTTTAAAAAAAAAATCTACGATTTAAAATGTTTCCATTTGATGAAACAGTAAAAATTGCCCATTAATCTTTTCCTTGAGCCAATAATAAAAAGGTCTCAAGAGGCTGAGGCAGAGCCAGAAATAAGACCAAAGTAGAGGCTGTGGAGGACTGTCAATAGCTGCATTCCATAAATACACTGAAGGCAGGCTGTCCCATGGGTCTACTTTCTGGAGACTGGAATACTTTGATATGTACTTTTCCCCCTCTGAGACAGGGTCTCATATATCCCAGGCTGGCCTTGAACTTGCTACATAGCAGAGGGTGACCTTGAAGTTCTGGTCTACTTGCCTCCACCTCATGAGTGCTGAGGTTACAGACATGCCTCCTTACATACAGACATACAGAATGCCACCTTACCCAGTTTATGCCATGCTGGGGATCAAAGCCAGGGTTTGGTGCGTGGGAGGCGAGCACTGTAAGTGACACACTCACTGAGTCACAGCCACCCCCGGCCTCAGATGAGTCCATTTTTACACACGTTTTCATTGAGTGAACACTGAAACCAACAAATACAAGTTTATCTCCACTGATTGCTTTACACTGACCTTGTCACCTTTGGGGCTGGATGACACTGATGTAAGGGTGTTCACTGAAGGACTGATAGCAGCATCTTCGGCTTCTACTTCTGAGATGCCAAGAGCTCCTCCCAAGTAGGCTGTTAATGTTTGGGTCTAAGCTGTCCCCAAGGCTTATGAGAAGGCTTGGTTGCCAGTGCGTGGTACCCTTTAAATAAAGCTGGGGCCTACCTGAAGGACATCGAGTCACTGGGGTTTTGTGGTTTGAATCTCCCACAGGTTTATGTTTTAAATGTTGGGTCCTTGGCATGTGTCACCACTTGAAGACTGTGGAGCCTTTGGAAGATGGCACCCGGCTGGCAGAAGTCAGTCACTGGCAGGAGGTCTTTTGAGGTTCTATCTACCACAATGGTTAATGTTGATTGTCAACCAGACAGAATCTAGAATCATCAAGGAGAAAAACCCCAGGGCATGTCTGTAAGCAAGTCAAAGCAGCCCAGTCAAAGACAGTCCACCCTGAATGTGGGCGGCGTCACCTCATAGGCTGGGATGCCAGAGTGAATAAAAAACAAAATGGAGCTGAGCACCCACATCCATCTCTCTCTGCTTCCTGACTACGGAGGTCATGTGACCATCACGTTCCTGTTGCCATGCTGTGTCCACCATGATGGATTGCACCCTCAAAACATGAGCCAGAAAAACAAAAAACAAAAAAAAAAAAAAACTCCCTTCCTTAAGTGGTCTCTATCAGGTACTCTCCACAGCAAGGAGAAAAATAAATCAATGCAGCAGGCTGCAGACATGGCTCAATGGTTAAGAGAAGTCAAGACTGTCCTTCCAAAAGTCCCAGCTTTAATTCCCAGCATGCACCAACATGGCAGCTCACAACTGTCTGTAACATCAAGATCTGACACTCTCACACACAGACATGCATGCAGGCAAAACACCAATGCACATAAAATATTAATCAATCAATCAATCAATGGTGTGTGCCCTCAACAGGAATTGAGACACTTGGACCCCCTCTCCATCCCCCTCCCCCCACTCTCTCTCTGGGATTGAGACACTGGCCCTCCCTCTCCCCCTCCACCCCTCTCTCTGTCATTGAGACTCTGACCCTCTCCCCCTCTGCATCCAGCCTCTCTGGGATTGAGACCCTGCCCCTCTTCCCCTCCCTCCATCTCTGGGGTTGAAATCCTGATCCTCTCCCCCTCCCCCTTCCCCCCTCTCTCTCTGGGATTGAGATCCTGGCCCTCTCCCCCTCCCTTTTTCCCCCTCCCTCTGTTTCCTGTCCCCCTGAGATGAGCTGCCTCCTTTTCCACAAAATGACCCGTGCTACCACAGGCTCCAAACGATGGTGTCCAGCAGTCACAGACCAATATCTCTGAAAGGATAAGCCCGAATAAGCATTCTTCCATTTAAATTGATTGTCTCGGGGGCATTTTATCACAGCAACAGAAAGATAAGTGACACATGTGCCAGTCCAGAATGTCTGCAGGTATTGTCAAATGTCCCCTGAGAGGAACATATCTCTGGGTTGAAACCTTCATGGAAGCATTAGGGGGGAAATGGCTCTAACTGAGTGGTAATTTCCATGTTTGTACGACGCAATTTTGAAAACAACTCTGGATCACAAGACAGAAAATCAAAGGAGTGAGCCAAGCGTAAAGAGGACCCTGAAAGCAGGGCCTTGAGTAGGAAGGCTTCTGGAGTTCATCTTGCCCAACTTCCTTGTGCAGGAAAGGAGAACGGAGATAAAGATCTTTGTCTAGAGGCCACAGACACCATGCAAATATCAGAAGTCACAGGTGAACACTCAAAGACATGGGAAGCACCCCCACCTATGGAACCCTGGGAGGGGCACCCTGGGAGCCCTAACTGTGCCTTTCATGAGCAAAGCACATCGACATAGTTGCTCCTGTTTCATTTCTGTGGCTGTGATAAAATACCCTGAAAACAAAGCAACTTAGGGAAGGAAGGCTTTGTTTTTAGTTCACAACTCCAAGCAATTGTCCATCATTTTGGGGAAATCAAGGCAGAAACAGATATTCTCACAGATAATCATGTCACACCCACAATCAAGAGCAGAGAGAGGCGAATGCATGCATGCTGGCTTGCTTGGTTTATGCACAACTCAATTTCTCCACTCTCATACAGCTCAGAGCCCCTTGCCTAGGGAATGGTGCTGCCCACAGTGGGCTGTGTCTTTCCACGTCAGTTAAGATACCTCGAGTGCACACGCCGGGTATGGTGGCACATGCCTTTAATCCCAGCACTCAGGAGACAGAGGCAGGTGGATAGATGTGAGTTCGAGGCCAGCCTGGTCTAAGTGAGTCCAGGACAGCCAAAGCTAACACAGAGAGACCCTATCTCAGAAAACTAAAAAAAAAAAAAAAAGGGAGTGCGCGCGTGCGCGCGCGCGCACGCATGCACACACACACACAGGCTTACCTACAGGCCAACCCAGTGTACACAGTCCCTCATTAAGATTGCTACCAGGTAATTCTAGGTTGTGTCACAAGTTGTATTTTATGATAAACAGTGGATGAAATAGCCATTACAGAAAATTGACGGGTGACCAAATAGGCAAAAGTGTACCACAGAGCATTACCTATCTTAAAACAAGAGGGAATTCTGACTCTTTCTACGCCCTGATGAACTTGAGGACTTTGTGCCAAATGAACTCAAGACAGACAAAGAGGCCTGGGAGATGGTTCAGTGGTGGTTGATCTGCAAGGAACAGATATTCAAACAGACAGTCACGTCACACCCACAGTCAAGAGCAGAGAGAGGCGAATGCATGCATGCTGGTTTGCTTTCTTGTGCTCAGCTGAAGCTTGATCTACAAGTATGAGCTCATTACCCATGTAAAAAGGCAGGCATATGTCACATGCCACATGCAACCACAGCAGCACTGGGGCAGTGGGGACCAGAGCTCACTCACTGGCTAGCTTAACTAAAACTGAGGGTTTTCCTGTTCAATGAGAGCACCTGGCTCAAGGCAAAATGGCGGCATGCAATAGAAGAGCGCACCCACACCCCATTCTGGCCTCTTGCACACTTATGTGCATGCAGCCTACACATATGACCTGTGACATGCCCCACACAAATAAGTTTTAAAGATGGGCACAGAGAGGCAGAGGGTGGTTGGTGGTGCATGCCTTTATCCCAGCACAGGCAGAGGGAGGTGAATCTCTGAGTTTGAGATCAGCCGGGTCTACAGAGTGAGTTCCAGGACAGCCAAGGGCCAAGGCTACACAGAGAAACCCTGTCTCAAAAAAACCAAAGCGGGGGAGGGAGGCGAAGAAGACTGGCACAGAGACACATGTTTATATGAGGAACAAATAGGAGCCAAATTCCTAGAAACAGAAAGTGAATGCCTGTGCAGTGCCCGGGAGGAAGGGGAAGAGACCTGTGTTTAAGGGGTATGGTGTCAGTTTTACAAGGCAACAGTCTTCTGGAGATTGACTACACAGCATAGAAGACACTTAACACTTGTAAAAATGTATCTTTAGTGGGAAAAACAGAGGCTAGAGAGATGGCTCAGTGGTTAAGAACACTTACTGCTCTTCCAAAGGACCCTAATTGAGTTCTCAGCACCCATATTGGATGACTCACAACCACCTGTAACATCAGCTCAAGGAGATCAACATCCTTTTGTCTTCATGGGCACCTGCACTCACCTGTGCATAGCTAAACACATACGCACACTCACACACACACACATGCGTGCACACACAAGCAACCTACATGTACCTACACACACACATGCATGCATGCACACACAAGCAACCTACATGCACCTACACATACATACACACACGCGCACACACACACACACAAACAGGCATGCACACACACAAGTGATTTAGAAATTTATAAAAATGAATTATTAAAATGGATAAAGCAGGAAATATTCCATTATGTGTATTAACCACAATTTAAGTTGAAAACAAGGTTATTAAAGAAAAAAAAAGCTGATGAGGACTTTACCATAAATCAATCTGTTATCCTTGATCCCACTCATCAATGTTGGCCTCATTAAAAATAGAATAACTGGGTTGACAAGATGGCTCAGTGGGTAGTGGTGCTTGCTGCCAAGCCGGATGACCCTGAGTTTGATCCCAGGAAGCAGTGCAGGGGCAGGGAAGAACTAACGCCCACAAGTAGTCCTCTGACCCCCACACACCCCTCTGCACAGTTTTCTGCCCACCTTAAGCCAACACACAGTAAGTAAATGTGAAAGAGAATTTTTTTCACTAGACGATGGTTGAGATGTAGTTCAGCATGTAGAGTGCTTGTCTAGCCTGGCCTCAGTCCTCGCATCTCATGAACAAGGCAAGGTAGTGAATGTCTGTAATTCACAACCCTCAGGAGGTAGGCACAAGGAGCCCAGAAGTTCAAGGTTAACCTTGGCTAGCTGTTGAGTTTGAAGCTAGCCTGGGGGCTAGAGAGATGGCTCAGAGGGTAAGAGTGCTGCCTGTTCTTCCAAAGGTCCCGAGTTCAATCCCCAGAGACCACATGGTGGCTCACAGCCATCTATAATGTAATGTGATGTGATGCCCTGTTCTGACCTGAAGGTGTACATGCAGGCAGAACACTGTATACATAATAAATAAATAAATAAATCTTTAAAAAAAAAAAGCTAGCCTGGGCTACAGCAGACTGCAGGCAGTGGAGGAAGCCCTGAGTGAATGTGTCAGGAACAGAGGACACTGAGTGGAGTGCATATGTGTTGTTGACATGATCACAGCCATGTTAAAGACCCCAATGCCTCTGACCCCCAGGAATAGCATGCCTTCCCCACATGAGGCCCAGGGGATAGAAAGCCTTCCTCAGTCTTAGTAGGGATGGTACAGATGACTGACCTTTAGCTGAACCCAGTGCGAGCAGAAACCGCCATCAGCAGCTTCCTCTTCTGGGAAGTTTACAGCCTGAATCAGCTCCCTTAGAGAGTTCTCCTGTGGAGACCAGCTTAGCCCGCCCTCACTCAGCTGTGTACAGTAAGCCTGCCTCCTCCGTTCAGATGTGTGCGGGAAACACTCTGGGCTTCTGTTGCTGTTCAGAATGCATGGCCCACCCAGTCCCAGCTTTTCTGTACGTGTGTCTGTGTGTACCTCCATCAGAGTGCGTGGCCCACCCGATCCCAGCTTTTTTGTATGTGGGTCTGTGGGTCTGCGTGTCAGTGTGTCATTGTTTCTTTTTGCCCTTGCCGCCCCAGTCTGGCCTATCCCTAAAACTGCGCAGAACATAGCAGATCTTATCTCAAGTAATAATAATAATAATAATAATAATAATAATAATAATAATAATAATA
>OU015754.1:75443960-75455976 GCA_907169655.1 Acomys percivali | reverse complement strand
TGCTATTTTGGCCCAGATCAGAAATGGGCCCGAGGTCTAAATTATAATCTCGATTTAAGTGAAAGAGAACTCAAAACTCATGAAGCCTTGGTCCTCAGGAAGCTATCAGTTGAGGCTTTTGAGGCTTTGCCATCACCCTGGTCCAGTGTTGCTTTCTAAAAAAACAAAACAAAACAAAACAAAAAAACCCGACACTTTGCCAAGGTGAAATTGTTCTACAGTGAACTACAGGTGATTCGAGGGTGTTTTGATGTATGAGCACCCCTGGAAAAACATGGCTACAACAGTCAGTGATCGTCACCAACCCCACTCCCACCTTCACCCCTGGACCTCCTAATGAGCATAGAGTCGTTTGCTTGAGAGTTGCCATCAGCAGCTTCACCCAAGGGTGAGTTACTCAGGAAAAAAATTCACCTATCTATCGCGTGGACATTTCAGTAAAATCAAGTAACTTCCCAGAGTCACGTAGCCTTCACATAGTGAGTTCGAAATCCTCTCTCCCACACCCCCGTAAGAAGCCTGTGGTGTTACGGACTCCTTTCATCATCTGTTTTTATTTCTTTTTTTAAATTGTGGCAAAATACATTTGGCGTGGGATTTACCACCTTACTCACATTCGTGGGGGCACATTTGTTTGCTTTAAGTCCGTTCTCCACATTATGCGGCCGTTCATAAACCCAGCTCCTGAAACTGAATCTCCAAGCCCCCCACCTCTTAACCCTGTCACCCCAACCACCTTTATGCCTTCCGACTCTGTGGAAGCATCTGCCTGGTATATTAGTTACTTGTCCTCTTGCTGTAAATAAGGACGTGACACGCGCAACTTAAGGGAGGGAGGGTTTCTGTTGGCTCACAGGTCAAGGGTGCACAGTCCGTTCCGGTGACTGGAGGTGGGTAGCTGGTCACATGGCATCCACAGTCAGGAAGCCGGGGAGGGATGAACGCTGGAGCTCAGCTCACTTTCTCCTTTTTATGAAGACTTGGAAGCCTGTGAGATGGTGTCGCCTCCTTTCTGGGGGTCCGGCTAACCCCTCACAGACATGCCTAAAGGTGTGTGTCTCCTAGGTTATCTCTTATAGGATGAGTGATGGGCTGGGTGGGCCCGGGCCCAGCTGCTCTCCTGTGAATTGACTTTCGGTTGGTCTGATGACCCGGACCCGTGGGCTACAAAGAGTAAACAGACAGAAGAGGATTGAGTGATACAGTGAGAGTGTCTCGTGGATCTCATCTAACATTCTAGGGACTTTTTGGTTTGTTGTCTTGTGTTGGATGCCCACGCTGGCCTTGAGCTCACTATGTAGCCAAGGATGTCCTGATCCTTGTTCCTCCACTTCCCAGGTGCTGGGGTCACAGGTGTGCACGAGCACACGGAGATTATGTGCCACGAGGACGGAACTCAAGGTGTGATTCATGCTAGAGAAGCACACCACTCAGTGGGCCGCATCCCCAGCCCTCTTTTCACCACCTGGGTTCCGTTTCCAATCTCTGCCAAGCAGATCCTTGTGAGCCATGGGCTCCTTGTCTCCTTTTGGGGGTTCTGTACATGTATGAGGACCACCCGTGCTGATATAGATGAGGTCCGCAAGGACTCAGCTTTCCCAGCTGTCCTTTTAATATCTCCCCCACCTTGTGTGTGTGTGTGTGTGTGTGTGTGTGTGTGTGTGTGCATGAACACACCATGGTACACGTGTAGAGGACAGAGGACAGCCTCAGGTGGCGTTCCTCACCTTCCACTTGCTCGAGACAGGATCTCGATTAGTCACCATGTATACCAGGCTAGCTGGCCCATACGCTTTAGAGAAATCCCCTGTCTCCACACCCTGTCTCACCTTTGGAGCGCTGGGACTGCAGATGTACACTGCCACACCAGGCTTCACATGGGTTCTGGGGATGTGAACTCGGGTCCTCACGCTTGCATGCAGCAAGCCCGTTATCCACCAAGCCACTCCGCAGGCCCCAGGTTTCCTCTCAGAAATGGCCACACGTCCTGGCCTCAAATCTAGGAAGACTTTGCCAGAACCCGGTGTAGTCTGGTGACATGAGAGCTCAAGCCACATCCCTCACTACATCCCCACCAGCCTGTAGCTCCCTTGTGCTGACAGGGCTGACACAGCACATGATGGAAAGGGAAACCTCTGTGATGAAAGAAAACACACAGACTGCTGCTTCTGCCTCGGCTTGTACCCAGAGCACTGCTGCAGTTCCCGGCAAGGCCCCGTGGCCCCCTCTCTCTTCCTTGGTTAATAATGACAGTGGTGCCTCAGGAACCAATGTCAAGGAGTGTTAAAATGTCAGGAAGGGTCCCAGGCGCTTCGGGAGCCACCTTCTAGTTCAATTCTCAAAATGCAGATAGTGACTGCTAATAGCTGAGGTGCGGAAAAGACACGCCCATCACCTGTCAAGTAGTAAGGGACAGAGGAAGAAGCTGGAGCCAATATTGCTTAGTCATAAATCCTGTCCCCTTAACCAGAGGGGACAGGCCAGCAAACTCCAGTCCCTGAGGGTAGGAAATGTCCCTGCTCCAATCATAGGAGAGCTGAAACTCAGGCTAGTGGAAGCAAGGAAGTATCTTTTACAACTTTGCACGTCCCAACATTAGCCCAGCACGGCTGACAGCTAAGTGCGGAGACTGGTTATAACCCTAATGCAAGCCCTTTCCTCATTGGCTGAGTCATCAGGAGGGTGCAATCCCTCAGCTCTTTTGAGCTTTGTCTTTTCCTTTGCTGTTTACATTTGCTGTTTCCTGCAGAGGCTGGAAGGAGGCAGCTACCCTGGAGCTGGAGCTACACATGGTTGTGGGTGCTGAGAATTGAATCCTGGTCCTCTCCAGAGCATCACTCACTGTGCCCTCCTCCTCCGGCCCCTGTCTCTCCCCCCACCACCCCACCCTCTCTCTTTTTTGAGACAGGGTTTCTCTGGAACTCACTCTGTAGACTAGGCTCTGGCCTCGAACTCACAGAGATCCACCTGCCTCTGCCTCCCGAGTGCTGGGATTAAAGACATGTACCGCCACCTCCCAGCCCCTGTTTCTTTCTTACCTGAAGACAGTATGGGGGTTCCTATGTTTCACTATTAATTGAAGACAGTATGGGGGTTCCTATCTACATTAAAACTTGTCAGGCACAGAACTTTGTCACATCTACAGGCAAGCTGGGCTGTGTATAATTTTATACTGGTTGTTGTTGTTGTTGTTGGTGGTGGTGGTGGTGGTGGTGATGGTGTTTTGTGACGGGGTTTATGTAATCCTGGAACTAACACTGTAGACCAGGCTGGCCTTGAACTCGGAGACTTGCCTGCTCTGTTTCCTGAGCACTGGGACTAAAGGTGTGTGCCACCATACCCAGCCCTTACTCTCAGATTTTGGTTCACGTTGGCAGGCAATTAGACTAGCAGAGCCTGTGTGAGGGTCCAGTGTTTTCTGCCCACATTTGGACCTAAGCTGGCTCAAGGCACTTTTGAAAATGGACCATTATTTTTATTTCGTTCACTGAGCAAAGCGGAGTCCAGTATCTGCAGCTTATAAATGAAATTTTATCAGGACGCAGCCTTTGCCTGTTCATGTGGGTGCTGCCTCTGTTTACTGTTGACCCACTGGCGAAGTCAAAAATATTTACTACCTGCTTTCTATGGGTTTACCAACCTCCACTTGGCATGCCACCCGAGCTCTGCTGGGCTCCCTCCTGCCTTCCTCACTTTCTCAAGAAAAAAATAAAAATAAAAACAAAAGCAGAGAGAGAAAAAAGGACTACCGTATTTCAGACCATAAGACGTACTTTTCCCCAAAAAAGTGTGTGTAGGGGGGTGAATTAGGGTGTGCCTTATGGTCCGATTGCTGTTTTTAACTGTTTTCCTTGCTTTACTGCTCTAAAAACTGGGTCCTATGGTCAGGTGTGTCCTATGGTCCAAGAAATATGGTAAGTGAGCTGAGCCCCTCCTCTGTTTGCCTAGGGTTGTGCTTGTTCATAGTTTACTCAGCTAACTGAAAAGTAAGAAAAAGAAAATTAGACTTTGAACACTCTTCCTACTGTCTCTTTAAGACAGCAACTGTGGATACACATATGCAAATGTGGTTATATTGCTGTGTGTGCAAATATTAGAGCATTAATATGCAGTGTGCACACCAGGATTGTTGTAAGAGGCACCTACTCGTTTGTCTGGGAAGTTTTGGGGTGTTCCCACCACGTAGCATCTGGAGCAAGAGAGAGGCTCTGTGCTCTGAAGCTGGCTGTTGCTCAGTGGTTCTCAACCTGTGGGTCACGACCACAAAGACCATGGGGAAACGCAGCTATCCACATTACGATTCATAACAGTGGCAAAATTACAGTCATAAAGTAGCAACAAAAATCATTTTATGGTTGGGCGTCCCCACAACATGAGGAACTGAATTAAATGTTGGGAACTGCATTAGGAAGTCTGAGACCCACTGTGGCTGTAGCTGATCCGTCTTTTACTTATTTCTCATTTCTTTAAATTTCACTATCTGTCTTATCTAAATCTCCTCTTCTCTGGGCCACTGTTTTACTTTTAAGGTTCATACGTGATTGCAGCATGGTGGGTCCTATCTGAGCCTGTCAGAACCTGTAGAGCACCTTGCATTGTGGGCACACACATGGGGCCCTTGTGTGAAGTCTCAGCAAGCTTATTGTCCAGGAATCGTTATTGTTATCAGGTGTCAGGAACCCAGATCAAACTGAGCAAAACCAAATCAAATCTGCATCTACTCAGGGCCTGGCTGGATGCGGGTTTTCAGATGATGCTCAGGAACCTGCCTCTTTCTGCATCTTTAGCTTCACTGTCTCAGGCCGACTCTGCACTGGGCTCACCTGAACCAAGGTCTCACCAGCAGCCCCAGAACCAGTTATGCTCTGTTTTGTTTGGTTTCGTTGATGTGTCTAAAATCACATGTCTGTCAGGAACTTCTTGCTGATGCCAGAGGCATGGTGCCCTGATTGGCCAAGCCCTCTCAGACATTTTCCTGGGATGTAGTGGATCAACTCTGCTGGGATTGTGTGGACTCAGAACTAAGAGGGAGAGGCCAGGACCTTTTATACCAAAGGAAAGTTTCAGAAACTGGAAGGGGAGGGCCTAGGACAGCAGACAGCCTCAGGCAAGGTGTGGCACTGCCTACAGACCATATAGATGTCATCAGGGCTGGAGCTGGGGGGCCAAAGGGACGGTGCAGAGCCCTGGGGATCAGCATGTTGCTTCCTGTCTCTATTTGCGATGACATGCTTAACCCAGTGGCTGCCACATGGCTCTGACAGGTGACAGTGGTCCCCTCGTTCACCCAGCCTAGCAAAGAGGACAAAAATGTAAGTTAGGGTTTTGTTTTGTTTTTTGTTTGTTTGTTTGTTCATTTTGTTTGGTTGGTTGTTTGGTTTTGTTTTTTGTTTGGTTGACCTTTGTTTTTGTTTGTTTGTTTGTTTTGGGGGGATTCTCTGTGTAGCCTTGGATGTCCTAGACTCACTTTGTAGACCAGGCTGGCCTCGTACTCACAGAGATCCCCCTGCCTCTGCCTCCCAGAGTGCTGGGATTAAAGGTGTGTGGCGTCACACCTGGCTTGCTTTTAAATCCGATTTTTTTTTTCTCATTTAGTGGACTGACCTGGGGAAGATAATTCACACTTGAAAGGGAAGGGAAAGGCTTCCACCTGAAAATTTATAAAGGAGGGGAACACCGTGAGCCTGATGCAGGGAGGCCAAGGCCAAGAGAAAGGCTTGCGAATGGCAAATTCAGCGATGTCCACTTTTTTTGTTGTTTTGTTTGGTTTGGTTTTGGATTTGGTTTTTGAGACAGGGTTTCTCTGTGTAGCCTTGGCCACCCTAAACCACTAGAAGACCAGGCTGGGCTGGAACTCACAGAGATCAGCCTGTCTCAGCTCCCTGGGTGCTCTGATTACAAGATATGTGCCACAGCACCCTGCTGGTGTCCACTTTTTTAAGATTTAAAATTTAAGGACATCATTTGCCACCTCTAGATTACACAAAATATAATCTTGGTTTCTCAGATTTAAAAATCCCACTATAATGTATCTTTGAGGGGTGGGACTCAGATATTATTACCTCTTTTGAAATTATTGACCCACCCTGGAAGGCTGTTTGCCCAGGTACCAAACAGTGCCCTCTGCTGGCTGAGCTGTGGAATTTGCACTTTTGGTGTCCAGCTAGACTTATCATTGATGGGGGGGGGAGGGGAGGTTGCACTCCACCCTCTGCTGCCCTGCATGTCCTTCCAGCTGTTGCAGTGTGTAGTAGTGAGAACAAAAGCAAAGGCAGTAGGGTTTGCCGGTGGACCCAAGGAACTCCCCTATTTTGGTAAGCTACAGTCACCATTGCAGGTAGAATTTATGCTTTTTTTTTTTGTCTTGTAACTTAAAGATATAAAAATCAAACAAACAAATGACCTGGGCCTGACAGGGCAATCTCAGTGTTTGCTTTGCAAACATGAAGAATTGAATTTCAGCCTTGTGTGGTGGCCCATGCCTTCAATCCCAACATTCTTCAAGAGGCAGAGGTAGGTAGCCTGTGAGTTCAAAGCTAGCCTGGTCTACATAGGGAGTTCGAGACTACACAGAAAGTACAGTGGTCCTGTAAAACAAACAAACAAACAAACAAACAACCCCTGGCAAAACAAAGCAGAAAACTGAATTTGATCCTCCGGACCCTCAGGATGGCCCTCTGGGGCTCACAAGCCAGATAGCCTAGCCCCCTCAGCCAGATCCAGGCCAGATCAGGTCAATGAGAGACTTAGTTTCTGGCTTACACACACACACACACACACACGCACGCACGCACGCACGCACGCACGCACTAGCCTTATTTTGACATAACTCTGGATTTACAAAAGTTTGCCCCATTGTCAACAACTCTCACAAACCGACCGAGGTCTGAGTCTGTTTCATTACTGTTTATTTTATACACTGACTTATAATTAACTGTCATTTATTTCTGTGGAGAGGGAGTGAGGTTTCAGAACATGTGTGGGTATATGTGGAAGTCAGGGCACAACTTGGTGTTAATGCAATCAACCTTATTTTGAGGCAGGGTCTCCTGCTGACCTGGAGCTCACTGGGAGGTCTAGACTGGCTGAGCAGTGAGTCCAGGGTCCCTGCTGTCTTCACTTCCTCAGTGCTAGAATTACATGCGAACCAGCTCATCTGGCTGTTGTATGTGTGTGTTAGCACTAAACTCAGGTCCCGTAGCAAGCATTTTACCAACTGAGCCATCTTCCCAACCCCTCCCTTGTCTTTTATTCTGGTCTAGCCTTGGCCACTGGGTGTTTCTTTCAGGCTGGGTGCTTGTCCCTGCAACACATTGGCAGTAGTTTCTCAGTTGCTTCCAGTATCTCTCTTTTCTGCTATTACAAGATTCCTGGCACTCAGTGTGTCTTTTCCCTGCCCAGCCCCAGAGTCAGCCAAAACCCTTTTGCGCGCACCGCTCTGTTTTACCAAGTGTGAGTCCAGGTGGGTCAGCAGACACCGTCAGTAAGTGCCAGGCGCTGTCCCAGGCGCGGCGCCCGGCCAGCAATCTGTCAGTCAGCGTTTAAACAGTAGCTCTGGGGGGAAGCGAAACCTGCATGGGTAGTGTGGGGCCAGAACGTACACCCCTTACAAGCAGGAACCAACAAATGTTGCCATTGGGTTTTGGCTAGAAACCCGGATCCCTAGTCCGGCTCACGGTGACAACTGACACATGAGTGAGTTTGTAGCCTAAATATTGGTGGGATCCGTGCTTCTTTTTATAAGTAAGATAAACATGAAGGAAGATATGACAGGGGAGGGACTTCCTGTGTCCATCAATGACCCCCTACCCCTTATGGACTTCTCTGCCGCATCAGGTACTGTTCCACATACATGAAAAACAAGCCTGCTGTTTACAGCGTGGTGGCTGCAGAGATGGCACGCGTCCTCCGCATTGCTAATGTTTTATCTATAACTGTCTTTGCAAGGGAGTGGGTGGGAGGGTGTGAGTAGGTGTGGTGTATGCATGTGTGTGCAGGTGCTCTCATTCACTCGTGTGGAGGCCGGAGACTGACACTGGCCATCTTCCTCCGTTACTCTTCACCTTCCTTGGGCCGTTCCCTGAACCTCGAGTTCACTGTTTCAACTAGACCAACTGCCCAGCAAGCTGAGGGCATCTGTATGGCCGAAACCACAAGGTTCAGTGTCAGGCTCTGTCTCAAAAAATAATTAAGATGGAGAGGCAACCGAGGAAGACGCAGGGGAAGACACGCAACGTCCAACCTCTGGCCTCAGTGCACGTGCACACAGGCACACACATGCATGCACACACATTCATATTCTCTCTCTCTCTCTCTCTCTCTCTCTCACACACACACACACACACACACACACACACACACACCTTCTCTCTCACACACTCTCCCTGTCACAACACTCCTTCTATCTCTCATGCACACACTTTTTCACACACTCTCTCACATACACACTCTCTCACTCTGTCACACACACTCTCTCTCCCCCTCCCACCTCTCTCTCTCTCTCTCTCTCTCTCTCTCTCTCTCTCTCTCTCTCTCACACACACACACACACACACACACACACACACACACACACACACTCACACTTTTTTTTTTTAAGAGCAAAGGCTGTTGTTCATCCCAAAGTGTACTCAGTCCAGTGCGCAGCTAAGTCTTTGGGATTCATGGCGTTCGGGCATCTCTCCTTATTGCTCTGCGCTTTCCCCTCACTGTTCACATCTCCATCTCTCTGAAGTCGGGGAGTACACAGTCCTCAGGCCACTGAGCCACACGCCCCTCCTGAGGGGCCATTAGATCTCATCTAGATTAAAAGTTGACTGAGAACTGACACACCATGAGTGATGTGCATTTCACTTGTTTAGAACATGTGTGTGTGTGTGTGTGTGTGTGTGTGTGTGTGTGTGTGCAGGGAGGGTCCTTCCTTGGGGTCTTACAACAGGGAACACAGAGCACCCCCATCTGACTCTACCACAGAGTCGTGCTATGGTGCTGTAACTCTTGAGGACTATGTGCTAAGAGAAAAATGCCAATCATAAAAGGCCTCAGCTTGGGGCTGGAGAGATGACTCGGCAGTTAAGAGTGTGTGCTGCTCCCTCAGAGGACTCAAGTCCCCAGCAACCACATCGGTGCCCACAATTGTTTGTCACTCCTGCTCTAGGAGATCCAGCACCCCTCACTTCCACGGGCACCTGCACTCACATGTACAGACACATACACATTATTTTGTATAATCTTTTGTTTTGTTTTTTGATTGTTTGGTTGTTTTGGTTTGTTTTGGTTTTTGGTTTTGTTTGTTGTGTTGTGTTGTGTTTTGTTTTTCTATTTTTTGAGACAGGGCTTCTCTGTGTAGCCTTGGTTGTCCTAGACTCACTTTGTAGACCAGGCTGGCCTCTGGAACTCACAGCCATCCACCTGCCTCTGTCTCCAGAGTGCTGGGATTAAAGGCGTGCGCCACCATCGCCTGGCTTGAGCATGCCGAGAGGGCGGTAGGGGTGGAGAGAGACTAGACAGAGAGAGAGAGAGACAGAGAACACAGAGGGAAGGAGGGAGGCAGGAGGAGAGAGGGAGGCTATGAGATCTAAAGCCCTGGCCCTTTCTAGTGTCCCCTGAGCCTGGGTGACTCATCCAAGAGATGCCTGGGAATCAGTGAGCCCAGTGCAGCAGGCAGCAGCCCTGTTGCCGTCATCACTGACTGACGAAGCCCAGGGGAGATGCCTCATTACAAGGTCTGCGTCCGCTCCACACTACGTTGCCTCTCACCAGGGGACAGATCCTAATGTCCCTCCTGGGGGAAGGCTCCTGTCAGCATCTTTATTACAGCAGCCACAGACAGACCTTCTCAGGGCTGTGGGGGGCGGGGTGTGTATGTCCCAGATTCAAGGTGCCTTTGTGCATCTGCTGGAACCAGGTCTTCTGGAGGTTGAGGATGAGCGCCTGGGAGGCAGCAGCGTCGCACCCCTATCCCTGAGTTCTCAGCCTTGGGACCCACAGAGGAACCACCATGGGGAGGGAAGAGTTGACGTGAGGGGAGCTGTCCCCAGAACTGGCCTGACTTTCAGTGACCTGCTCACACTGCCTTTCATGCCCCTGTCTGTGCGCTTGGCGTGAGATGCCTGGCATCCACTGTAGGAGTTACAGATACGGGGTGGAACGTTTTCACAGCATCTGCCTATAGCTCGTTCCCAGGCAGGAGGCAGGGAAGGGGTTGGGGAGCAGGGTGTATGGCCACTGGTACCCCCTTTGATGTAAACTCCCTTCCCAGGAGAGACCTTGGACCCTAGGAGTCTGTTAGGTGCCGGTCCGTGTCTGTGAGAAGGGGAAGAGGCCTATAAGTGTTAAGGCCTGAATAACTGCAGGATTCTCACATCGTATTTTAACAACATAATCTGCGGGACCTCAGATCCTTAACACTGACTGCATTAAATGAGCGAATACTTGGAGCTCTCTTGGCCAAGTATGGTGGTGACTCTAGGGTCCCATGGCAGGGTCACTGACCAAAACTTGAGGAGCATGCAAGAATGATGTCATTCCCACTCTGCTCACCCCATCTGAGAGGGAAAGGGAGGTGGGAACTGTGTGGGAGAGAGGGGGGGTGCGGTGTGAAGACCTCAAGCAGCAGGTGAGCACAGAGAGAAACAGACTTCCTGGGAGGCAGGCTTCTTTGAGCAGCTTGTTTGGTTGATGGGAAAAAAAGGCTATTTAAGCCTCTGGGGAGTGGGTGGAGGCTTTCAGGGTGAGTGTGCATCATTGGCTGGGGCCAATGCCTTATTTGCATGAAGAGGAGTTCCAGGTGCTTGCTGGACTTGACCTTATAAGGGAAGAGGAAGTTTAGCCTGAAGGGTGGCAAAGGTGGGAGCTGTAAATAACTCAAGCCACGCTGTGTCTGAATACCACCCCCGCCCCCACCTCACCTCCACCCCCCTACCCTGCCCTCCCGTCTGCCCTGCCCTTCAGGTCTCCTGCCCATGGGTGAGTGGCCCAGTACCTTGGCCAAGGCCGCAACCACCTGGGGCCTCACAGCAGCCACACCAGTCATCCTCGCCACCTCACATGCCCTTCCACCAGGGCATGGGACCAGCAGCAGCACAGAGAAGTTGGTCGCAGGGTTGCCCCAGGCCTACCATGGCCCCATCTGCTCCTTACCAGCGGCCTGTGAGTGCTAGCGGGAAGATGTTTTCCTTCGTGATGGACCCTAAGTCCCCTGTCATCAAGCAAGGTATGTGCCAGGCTCTGGGGCGGCTTCGGGCAAGGATTTAAAGCCGTGAAGATAGATTGGCCTTGTTTTTTACTTTTCTCTGGCTCTAAAAATGGATTGTAACTAATTGTAACAAACACAATTGTGGGCAAGGGAGAGGGCTGCGTAGGTAAAGGGGCCTGCCTGATGACCCGAGTTTGAATCCCAGAGCCCATAAGGTAAAAGGAGAGAACTGATTCCTTCAAGTTGTCCTCTGACCTCCTCACACATGCTATGTAGATACACACACATGCATCCAGGGTTAAAAATAAATGAAATGTCATAAAAAAAAAAATGTTTACTTAATTAAGGAGAGTGAACTGGGGATGTAGCTCAGTAGAGAGTCTGCCTAGTGTGTATGAAGTCAAACCAGGTATGGTGGGGCCAGATGCATGATGGCGCGTGCCTTTGATCCCAGCACTCAGGAGGGAGGCTGAGGCAGGCAGATCTCTGTGAGTTCGAGGCCAGCCTGGTCTACATAGTGGGTTCCAGGATAACCAGAGCTACACAATTGAAACCCTGTCTGAGAGAGAGAGAGAGAGAGAGAGAGAGAGAGAGAGAGAGAGAGAGAGAGAGAGAGAGAGAGAGAGAATGAGAGAAGTTAAACATCAGGAAACAACCAGCAACTAACTTTGCAATTCTAACACCTGGATTCCACCTTCAAGCCCCTGGGTTTGTCTCAAAGACTGCAGCTGAGCCCCAGTCCACAGTGCAGTCCCCTGTACAGGGTGTAGATTGTGTGTGTGTGTGTGTGTGTGTGTGTGTGTGTGTGTGTGTGTGTGT
>OU015754.1:75406250-75443950 GCA_907169655.1 Acomys percivali | reverse complement strand
TACTCCCTCCTGTGGCCTTTCATGACCTTTCACCTAGACATCCTCCTCCATTGCTAAAATTATACTTAAAACTGTGCGGTGCTATGGTTAGAGAAATAAGCAAATGGGTCTTTAGGCTTGCCACCACCATCATCAAAACAGCCACCCAGGGTCCAAAAGCAGCCTGTCATCTCCCCACCATCTGGACTCCATGGCTGTAGCTCAGGATAGCTCATGAGTTATGGAGATGGCTTCATCAGATCTGGTGAGTCCACCTCCAACATGGTGCTGGCGTGTGCTCGTGGGCAAGACTCCTTCCCACTTGTATCAGAGTTGCTCTCTGTTGATGGCTTCAAATGACCAAAAGAAATTCAGGGAAGAAAGGGTTATTTGACTCAGATTTCCAGTCCACCTTGGCCAGGAGGCACAACAGTCGAGGTGTTCACGTGGTTGTGCAGAGGCCGTTGGGGTGCTGGGGTCGGACCCAGGGCCTTGCACCTGCTTGTCAAGTGTGCTGTATCCCCAAGCCACAGCCATAGTCCAATTTTACATTCTGGAATTTTTGAGACCTTGAACTTACTATGTAACCCAGGTTGATCTTTAATTTGTCGCCCCCCCAGTACTTTTTCATTGAAAATAGAATTTTTTTTATATAGAATATTCTAATTAAAATTTCCCCTCCCCCAACTTCTCTTAGATCTCTACCCACCCAAACCCACACCCTCTCTTTCTCTTTCTCTCTCCCATCACAATACAAACATGCATCTAAAATTAATAATAAAATAATAATAAACCAGAGTTGGTTTTGTATTGGCATCTAGTGCTAGGCATAGACCTGCCCTTACATGTGGTACATTGAGAGTCCACTGGAGAAAACTCGTTTTTCCTTTGCAGTGTCTCAGCCTCTTGGGTAGCAGAGATAACAGGCGCAGCTGAGCCCCAGTGTACACCGATTACATCACAGAGCCACAGAAACCAAGAACAAGTATTTTAGACTCTGGCTGCGTCACCCGTGTTAAAATTATTTGTCTCTGAGAGCAAAAAAGCAGCGTCTGTAGATGGACCAGAAGCAGGTGCTTCCAGCCATGTTCCAATAAAACTTTATTTATTTTTCAGTACTTGGGAGGCAGAGGCAGGTGGATCACTGTGAGTTCAAGGACAGCCTGGTCTACAAAGTGAGTCTAGGACAGCCAAGGCTAACACAGAAAGACCCTGTCTCGAAAACCCAAAAAATAAATAAAAATAAAAATAAGATGGAGAGTGACAGAGGAACAGAGTATCAGCCTCTGGCTTCTACATGCATGCATGCTCACACACACACACACACACACACACACACACGTGTGCACACATACACACACACGTGTGCGCGCGCACACACATACATCCTTCCACAAACATGTACATAGGAACACACAGGCACACACACAGGCACACAAATTAAAACATAATAATAGAAGGCATGATGACACATGCTTTTAATCCCAGCACTTGAGAGGCAAAGGCAGGGGGAATCTCTGTGAGCTTGAGGCTAGCCTGATCTACATAGAGAGTCCAGGACAGCCAGGGCTACATAATAAGAGACTCTGTTTTGATGGTGGTGGTGATGGTGGCAGCGGCGGCAACAATGGTGGTAATGCCAGAGAAAATGTAAAATCAAGGTGTAGTGGCTTACGCATGTAATCCCAGCACTCAGAAGGCTGAGGCAGGAAGACCACCCGTTGCCACATGGTGAGTTTGGGGGCAGCTTGGGCTATGTAACAAGGCCTTGTCTTGAAAGCAACATGTAATGTGACCCCCTCAAGGGGAAAAACTATGAGTAGTTCAGGGTGTGGGGTCCCCTCCAAGCTTGGGCGCCCACAGTGCTTCTTCTTCTCTGTGGATGTCACACAGTGTGGGCCAGCGCCATGGAACTGTCAGAACAATGCGTGGTCGAGGGACTCTCCGGGACGATACCCCCTATGGAGATCTTCATGGACCAGGACCTGGGGCAGCAAGACAAGGTGAGGAGGCCATGGAGGGGAGGGGGGGACACAGTGCTCTAATAGTCAGAGGCCATGGGGGCATTTGTCACCTCTTCTCCTTTGTGTTCTATGTCCAAGGAACCGCTTGTTTTAGTAGGCAGTTGTGTCCTAAATAGTAACGCTCTCGCAGACGGTTAACTGAGCAACTACTGTGAGCCAGGCCGAGCCCCTAATTGACATTTACCAGTTCATTTCCCCCTTCATGGGCTTCAGAACAGATTTTGTCATCTCCAACCTCGGCTCAGAGAGGTGAAAAGTAACGCGCCCAAGCTTGCACAGTGCTGAGGGGTAGAACTGACTTCGCACCCAGGTCTGGCGCTTCTCTTCACGCACCTGGTCAACCCCAAGGGATTGCACAGAGGTGGGGAAAACACACGCCTGGTGGTGGGAAGAAGTGAGAGCCGAGGTTGGAGATGGCTGAGCCAACGCTGTTTGACTCTGTTGGCCAAGTGGAGCAGAGAGGTCAGCGGTTGAACCCTAAAGGGATAGGCATGAGCGAGCTTAGACCCGAGGCTGACTGTTCCCCACCTAGCCACAGCTTGAAACCAAACAAAACTCTGAGCAGATGTAGCTCAGCTCCAATGATGACGTGGTCCTAGCTTCTGTCCCCAACACTGCGTAAACCAGGCAGGCAATGCACACCTGTAATCCCAGCACTCAGAGGTAGAGGCAGGAGGATGAGAGGCTTAAAGGCTAGCCTGGGCTACATGAGAGCCACAACGGGCCCCAACGATGCCTCGTTTTCCTTACAGACCCAGGCCTGAGACCAAGAAGTTCTTGAGTGTGGGACACAGGACTATTGACTGGGTCCTTTGGCTCTAGAGACTATACACAGCCCTAGAGTGTTGTAGCTAGGGCCAGGAGGCAGTTCCGAGGGTGGTGTCCTGAGACCAGACAGTGAGGTGCTGTGGTAAGATGAGAAGCCTTACGGACACTGTCTATGACCAGCCTGTCACCCTGCAGCAGGCTACCCCGAACTCTAGTAGCTAAAAGCAGCGACCTACCATTCTTTTGTCACCCGTGACTGGACTTGCATGACATTCCTCTGCTGTAGTCGCCTCAGAGTGTTGTGGGCTGATGGCCTCAGGTGGTAGCAGCCATAGGTCTGGGTCTTCAGCCCGATGGGGGAAATGGCAAGCTCTCTGCATGCGGTCTTTCCCCAGCACAGAAGTCCCCAGGTCCCCGGGGTCCCCAAGTCCCCAGGGCCAAGATAGACACTGCAGTATCTCAACAGCTTGCTCAGAGCTCACTCTGTACCACTTCTACCTTCCATCCACCCACTGGAGTCACAGGCTGGCTGTGATCTGGCGGGCAGAAGAACTAGACACCACCCAGTGACAAAGCCACAAAGTGTTTGTCACCATGTTTAATCCGGCAATAAAATGAGAACAGAATCATTGTTGCTAGTTTGAGCCCTTTATGCCCAAGAACTCTTCAAGGACACGTGACAAACAGGGGTGGAAAATGATTTTTCTTAGTTAAAGGATAGTTGAAACACTAGCAGGCTTCAGGCGTGGCTGGTTCCAGGATCTTCGGTGATGTCACTGGAATATTCCATGGCCTGTCCTACTGTGTAGCGTCCTTGCAGCTTGACATTCTCCGGCAGGCTAGCTTTCTGTGCCGGACAGGGTGACTGTGGTGGTGGTAGAGATAAAGCCTCTACACTTAAAAGTCCCTGATCCAAAGTGAAGCAGCCCCCCACCCTTACCGGAAAGCCACACACAGGAGCACTGAGAAAACTGAGCTGGCCAGCCTGGGTCTCAGGGACATGAGCAGGGAAGGACAGAGAGTGAGGTACTGATTGGCATTCACTCCAAACAAGACCACAAGGAAGGAGTGGGTAACAGTCCCTTAAGGGACTAACGGGACCACACCAGAAAGACAGAAGCCATTGCTAGACACATCCAGGGTCCAGTGCAGCGCCCAGCACACAGTAGGTGCCCAATAAACAATGGCCACTTCTTTGCTGAGCGCAGCTGCCTTGAGTGGGCTCGCTTTGGACGAGGCAGGGGTTCCCCAGGAACACAGAAGCTGCAGCATAGGCACTCACAAGAACCCAAAGCAGGACACTTGAAGCAGTTGGCAACCCTCAGCAGGCTTCCCTATGCCGGTGACACCATCCGTCCCCAGGCATGCCGCTAGAACTCTGTTCTTCCATTCTGAGATGTGCAGGTACCTTTTCCGGCTTTGGGGAAATGGAAGATTCTTTGGTTATTGTGCTTTCCTAGTGAAATGATGCGTCGGCCCCCACCTGTGGGAGACTCTGCCAACAGCCCCCACCCCCCACCCCAGAGTTTACACGGGACACAGGCATTCAGCATTCTGTTTCTTGACTCAGTTTCCTGGAGACATTTTCACAGGGGCTGCCAGAGGGAAGCAGAGAATTCCAGAAGAGAGGAAAGGGAAAAATGACCCCTCCAGAATACATACAAAAAATATTAAATGAATACCCGTGTTGTAGGTCAAATGTGTCAGGATTAAACGCCATTCTGATTACCTATGCTGGGTCTCCAGCACCCTGGACATAAAAGGATGCAGAAAATGATTATAAAGACACTTCCTGCCACTGGCATTCCAAGGGGGCCGTGGTTTGCCACATGAAAGTATTTTTTTCTGGATAAAAATAGTTTCTGTAACTGAAAGGCTAATTTATAAGTACCCAGATACAGGTGAGTGGTTCTAACCCAATCTAGTGTTTCCAGGGCCTTCCAAGAGACCTCTCCTCTTTGCTTTTCCCAGGGTGACACCCTGTTTCCCCCATATTGTAGAAACGGGCCCAGCTTGCCACCCACACCCACTACTCAGGCACCTCCTTGTCCCCACACAGGACGAGATCATCCTGCTGCTGGGGAGAGAGGTCAATCGGCTCTCAGACTTTGAAATCGAGTCCAAATACAAAGACGCAGTGATAACAAACCTGCAGGCTGAGGTGGCCGACCTGAGTCAAAGGCTGTCAGAGATGGCCACCGCTGCCAGGCAGAGAGACAGGGGTGTCTTCAAGTTCCAGGGCCTGGATGAAGACGATGACCCCAGGCAGAAGGAGATTGAGACTATGAAAAGCCAGGTAGGTAAGACTTGGGGACAAATCCATCAGAGCGTGGAGAGGCCAGCATTAGAGGAGAGCCTGGGCACAGAGGGCACCTGGGGCATCATAGTGTATAAGGGGCAGAGGCCACCAGGGGCCAGGTTCCCGGTGCAACATATGTCTTTAGATCTGTCAGAGTCCTGTGACACATTCCATGAAGAGTCTATGGTGGTCTCAGAGGTGGCCACAAAACGGCCTGGAGTTTGCACAGCTCACTAGAGGCGGCAGACACCGCAGCCTTGGATCTGCCTTGCTTCATCGACGCCACACCCTTATCCCAGATTCTTGTTTCTACCTCAAGGCATGGTTTTCTTGCCTTAATGACAGCCTGTTACACCCATTCTGCCCCAGTCAGAAAGAGCTACAGGCAGTTAGGCCAGGAGTGAGGAGCCCCCAGCTCCTTCAATTCCAACACCCCCTGAAGCCCAGAAGATGGCCACTGGCTTCATTATGGGCAGTGTCATCAAATGTAACCTCCCCGCTTGGAAGGTCTCCGTTTACCAGGCCGCTTCTGTTCTCCGGATACTAGATCCAAATTCTTCCGTTTTATGAAAGTAGCAATTGGGCTGAGGAGATGGCTCAGCTGTTAAAGTGCTCGCTTCGAAAATGTAAGGACCTGTGTCCGGTCCCAAACCCGGGTGAAAAAAAAAAACAAAGCACGCAACGTGCGAGGGGGCCTGGGGGGGGCCCCCCCCCCCCCCCCCCCCCGGCCCCACCCCTAGATGAAGAGCTACAGGCAGTCAGCGGCTGCTGCGGGAAGGAGACTCAGTCTTTTCCAGGGATGAACCCCTGTTAGGTTATCTAATTTCAAGTGTGCCTGTGAGCAGCACTAAATGGACTCAATAGGGGGTGTGTGTGTGTGTGTGTGTGTATCTATGTGTCAATAATTTATAGCATATATGCATGTATATGTAAATATGTAACATAAAGAAGTCATAAATTTGAGAGGGAATGCAACATGGGAGGAGTCGAAGGGAGAGGGAGAAGTAGAAATGATATAAATGAAGTTCTCATGTATGAAATTCTGAAAAACAGTTTTAATGAAAAATATTTAAAATGGCATGGCGGTACACACTTGTAACGCCAGCACTAGTGAGATAAAGACAGGCTTTGGGGATCCTTGGCCAGACAGTCTAGCTAAAGAGGCAAGCCTTAAGTCCCAGTAAGAAACCCTGTCTCAAAAGATACGGTCCATGGCTCCCCAACAATATGGCCCAAGGTTGACCTCTGACCTCCACACGCACGTGCATACCCACACATGTGAACACACTTGTGCATGTGTACCTGCAGACACACCTGCATACGTACAATCCATTTCAAAGTGATAGTAACAAGGAGGCCACATTGGTTTTGTACATAAACTATTAGCGATTGGTGTGAAGGGCCCAGTTCACTGTGGCGGTGCCCGTGCCCCTAGGCTGGCAGTCCTGGGTTCTATGAGGAAGGAGCCTGATAAAGCCGTGAGGAGCCAGCCAGTAAGCAGCATCCCTCCATGGCCTCTGCATGGGCTCCTGCCTCCAGGTTCCTGCTTGCACGACTTCATGATGGACTGAGAACTGTAAAACGAAATATACCCTTTTCCTCTCCAGGTTGCTTCTGGTCAGGGTGTTTATCACAGCAAAAGAAATCGAACTAGGGCCGGGTGGCGGTGGTGGCTCACAACTCTAATCCCAGCACTCAGGAGGCAGGCAGAGGCGGGTGGATCTCTGAGTTCAAGGCCAGCCTGGTCTACAGAGTGAGTTCCAGGACAGCCAGGACTACACAGAGAAACCCTGTCAAAAAAAAAAAAAATATATATATATATATATATATGGAGGAGGAGGAGAAATCAAACTGGACAGATACTCACCTTTGACTCCATGGCAGCAGGTCACAACAGGAGCATTGTTTCAACATCTGGAAATGTTTTTTCACTTGGAAAAAAAAAAATATAGAAGCAACCACATTTACTTCTCACACTTCTAGTGTTAGTTATAACTGAGAGGGGTGTTTTATTTTAGTTTTGAATTCTGTGTGTGTATGTGTGTGTGTTGTGTCTGTGTCCACTCGTGTCTGTGTGCTGCAGCACACATGTGGATTTTTTTTTTTTTTTTTTTTTTTTTTGGTTTTTTGAGACAGGGTTTCTCTGTGTATCCTTGCCTGTCCTGGACTCACTTTGTAGACCAGGCTGGCCTCGAACTCACAGCGATCGGCCTGCCTCTGCCTCCCGAGCGCTGGGATGAAAGGCTTGCGCCACCACCGCCCGGCTTCACATGTGGATGTTGAAGGACAATTTGTAGGAGTCAGTTTTCTCCCATCAGTTGGTCCCAGGGACAGACCTCAGGTCATCGGCCTTGGTGGCCTTTGCCCACTGAACCATCTCACTGGCCCCAAAGAGAGTACTGTATAACAAGACCCGTGACATTATAATGATTGTCAACCTGACCGGATCATCTAGGAGACAGGGCAGGCCCATGAGGGACTGTGTGGATAGGAGGACCCACCTTCACTCCTTCAGTGTGGGTGGCACAAGCCCACGGGCCGGCTCCTGGACTGACGGAATAAACAGGAGAAAAGCCAGCCGGGCACCAGCCAGCATTCATCGCTCTCAGCTACATAATGGCAGGTGTGATGTGGACCCTCCTGTAGCCAGGATGGACTGTACCTTCAAAGTGGGGGGACCCAAAAGCCCTCCTCCCTTCCTGAAGCTGTTTCTGTAGGGTATTTTTATCACAGCACATCTGAACTCAAAGATGAGGTGGATTTAAATTCGGCTCGTTTTTGTTTTTGTTTTTGTTTTTGTTTTTGTTTTGTTTTGTTTTTAAGCTCTCAACCTATTTTATTGCCAGCAGAACCCTCGGGCGGGAAGTATAAGACTGTATGGCACGCTGATTAATGGCTCTGATTATTTTATGTGTTATCGAGGGTCCCCGGAAAGCGTGGAAAGCGCGCACCTAACGATTTGCTCTCAAAGCTCTTTGATCCGCCACCATGCTGCGAGAACCCGCTAGCCTCCCCTGCTAGCCGCCCCGCCCCGCGCCTGTGCTAGCCTCTCCCCGCTCCCCGCTCCCAGCTCTCCGCTCCCCGCCCAGCGCCTGCGCTAATTAGCAGGCTGCTTATTACCTCCAGGCGATCATTCTTTCCAGCCCCGTTAACTTCCTTATGATCCAATACCCGTTTTATTACGCAGCCTAACCAGGCAATAAACACCCTGGGGCTTGTGCCAGTGACAGACAATCTGGATATTTATTTAGGTAATGAAGGCCACGAAGGCGGCTGAAAACTGTTTGCAATTTGAGACCCTAGGACTGTGGTGCTTGATAGAAATATTTTCTGTCGGGTGACCTGAACTCTTAGCAGCCCTGAACTCTCATGCCTGGCCCGAGCTTGTCTTTACACAGTGCCTTTTATGTCCTGCGCAAGAAAGGCTTAGGCTAAGAATTAGAAATGTTCGTTTTTTTAATTTGTTGTTTTTGAATGTGTGTAGTGTTCCTGCACATGTGAGTGGGTGCACACACCTGTCTCTCTCAGTCTTGTTCTCCTGAGATGGGGGGGTCTCTCAGTGAGCCTGGAGCTAGGCTGGCAGCCAGCAAGCCACAGTCACCCCCCCACACACACACACAGGACAGGGCTTACAGGCTTGTGTGTTGACATTGTGGTTTGTTTGTTTGTTATCTGGGTTCTGGGATTCAAACTCTGATCCTTGTGCTTGAGCAGCGACCCTTACCCACTGAGGCATCTCTGCAGCCCCTAGAAACATTTGTTTTTGTTTGCAGGTGGCTTCTTCAGTAACCAGGCAGAGGTGAGCTTTCTTCATCCATAGTTTCCAACACACACATCTGGGTGTGTGGCTCCAAGGATGGGGAGGGGGAAGGGGCACAATCTGTGACACACACACACACACACACACACACACACACACACAGAGAGGTATTTATCCTCCCTGGTTTTTTTTTCATTATTTAGATTTTTATTAGAATATTCAATAAAAAATAAATTAAAGAAGATTCAATTTTACATAAGAAATAGTGAAAAGTAAAAAGGATTTAAATTTACATAATAAGAATGAATGGAAGGTGAAAAGCATCAAGATCCAAACAAAACCCACTGGAAACAGTTAAAAGTGTAAAGAAGCAATACCACAGCACTTTCAGCAGTATTCTTTCTTTTTAAAGATTTATTTATTATTTATACGGTATTCTGCCCGCGTGTGCGCCTGCCCACCACAAGAAGGCACCAGATCTCATTACAGCTGGTCGTGAGCCACCTTGTGGTTACTGGGAATTGAACTCCGGACCTTTGGAAGAGCCATCTCTCCAGCCCTCCGCAGCATTATTTTACTACTAAGAAGTGAATTTGAACAGTAATTCCTAACAGTGTAATGACCACTCAGGGCTTCCCATGGTTGATCTCATGACTTTTGGGGAGTTAAATGAGTTGTAGTTAACATTCACTGAGATTTCATTATAGGGTCATTTTCTGCTGAAAGTAACATTTCCTCTCTTGTGGCTCCTCTCTAGTTCCCACATGGACAGTGCAGAGAAAACAAATACAAGCTATGCAGTGGTGGTGCACGCCTTTAACCCCAGCACTCGGGAGGCAGAGGCAGGTGGATCTCTGGTTTGAGGCTAGCCTGGTCTATAATGTGAGTCCAGGACAGCCAAGGCTACACAGAGAAACCCTGTCTGGAAAAGAGGAAGAGAAACAACAGCAGCAGCTAAGATCCGCATATGAGAGATGACAAATGCTGTTTGTCTTTCTGAGATCGGGCTAGGATACCTCACTTAATAATTTCCATCCATTTTCCTGCAATTTCATTTTTGTTTATGGCTGAATAGAATCCCCTGTTGATTCTACCATGGACTTCTAATCAGGCTCAGAGAGAAGCCCAATACAGGCCTGTGGGCGCCATCTAGTGGTGAGGTGTGTGTGTGTATGTGTATGTGGTGTGTGGTGTGTGTGTGTGTGTGTGTGTGTGTGTGTGTGTGTGTGTGTGTGTGTCTGTCTGTCTGTCTGTCTGTCTGTCTGTCTGTCTGTCTGTTATCCAAATTATCTGAGTGGAGCAGGACCTACCCTTTGTCTTTTTCATGCCAGGCCTGTGACAGTCAACAATCACAGATAGTTAAGTTTGTCTAGACAAGATTCACAGGCATACACAAAATTATTATAGTCCGTCTTCCTTCCCCCAAAGCAGCCAGAAGCTAACGCCAAAACACAGCACAGGATAATCATCTAATCATAGGTAATCTGTATTGCTGCACCAGGCACTGTCCAGGTACTTTTAAGGCTATAAGCTTATAAAATCTCTCCATAGCTCTGAAAAGTCGGCACTAGCATGACCACACTCACAGAATTAAAAGCTGATGATGGGACCAGGAGTGGTCTGTCACATGCGCCTTTAGTCCCAGTACTCGGGGAAGGCAAAGTCTGTGAGTTTGAAGCCAGCCACAGAGAGATATGGAGGAAGGGACAGAGGGAGGGGAGGGAGAAAGGAGAGACGGGAAAGAGAGGAGGGGGGTGGGGGAGAGGAGAGAGAGGGGAAGGGGAGGGGGGAGAGGAAGGAGAGGGAGAAAAGAGAGAAGAGAAATTAGAGATGACCTAGGGTCTTTCCCATGCCAGCGTAGCCTGGACCCAGCAGGGACCAGATAGTAGTCACCCCCTCCCCTAAGTACAGGCTACTCAGTATAGACTCCAGTTCTGTCTGCCTGTGTGCCTGTCTGTCTGTCTGTCTCTGTCTCTCTGTCTCTCTCTGTCTCTCTGTCTCTCTCTGTCTCTCTGTCTCTGTACGTGTGTGTGTGTGTGTGTGTGTGTGTGTGTGTGTGTGTACACATGTCTGTGTGTGCATGCAGAGGCCAAGGGTGGATGCCAGGTATCCACCTCCCACCACAATCTGGTTTATCAAGACAGGATGTCTCTGTGTAGACTTAGCGGTCCTGGAACTCCTTTTGTAGACCAGGTTGGCCTCGAAATCAGAGATCCACCTGCCTCTACCTCTCGAGTGCTGGGATTAAAGGTGTGCGCTCCCACACATCTCAGGTACCTTTTCTCAATAGCTCTCTATTTTTGACAGGATCTATCCTTTTTTTTTTTTTCCGAGACAGAGTTTCTGTGTGTAGCCTTGGCTGCCCTGGACTCACTCTGTAGACCAGGCTGGCCTCAAACTCACAGCGATCCACCTGCCTCTGCCTCCCTAGTGCTGGGATTAAAGGCATGAGCCATTGACAGGCTCTCTTAATGAGCCTGAAGATCATGGTCCAGCTAAACTGTGTGTCTCCCAGTGCTGGGGTAATGGGCACACAGCACTGTACCAGGCCAATGAGCTGCAGGGACCACCATCCCCCGTGCTGGGGTATGGGCACATATCGCTTCTCACTAACCCAGGCCTTGTGACATGGGCTCTGGAGATCCATACTCAGGACCTCATGCCTGACACTACATACCTCCCTTCATCACCCGAGGCACCTCTCTAGCCTCTAGACTCTAGCTTCTGGCACCAGGTCCCGCAGCCTTGTGTTTGATGGGGAGTCAGGCACCTGCAGGCTGCGCTTGAATGAAGTCGCACCACAGGCCAGCCATGAGGCCCGAAGCAGGCAACCCCACACTCTCCTGGTCTTCATTTTCTCAGTTGTAAAGTGGGAACCATATGGGGACATCCTCCAGGGTACTCTGCGGCTCTGTGGGAACAGCCAGCTCTGTGAATGTGTCTGGAGCCCTGGCAGGTGTGACCGGCTTTTTGACATTGCAACTCAACAGCACTGTTGGCAAACTTCATGTGTAAGAACTACACTATTTTTAAAAAGCCAACACAATTGATGATGATGATGATGGTGATGGTGATGTCAGAGACAGCAAAGATGCTTGCTAGTTTTATCCCTGAGGATGAAGGGAGAGTTGCCAAGTCCCAAAGACTGTTCTTTGACTTCTACATGTGCCCTGTAGTATATTCATGATCCTTCCCCAATGAAATTTTTTTTTTAAAAAACTCACAGTGCTTTAACTAAGTTTTTTATTTTGTGTTGGATCATATCCAAAGCTGATCCAGACAGTCTGTGGGCTGTGGGTTGAATACGTCTTTGTCACCCAAGGGAATTAAGATTACAACCTGTATCCTTCCCTTGAACTCTGCTTGGCATCTAGGCAGTGGTGTCTGATTGAAAACCTCGGGGCTGGTCTATTGATGGCTGAGTGTTCCAATGATATGGAGGATGCACATTAAGGAGACAGGTATCCCGGAGGTGGCTGGGCCTCAGTACCTTTGTCATCTCCAAGACAAGATCATATAATAGATCAGGATCTCTGCACAGGTTTGGGACATACCTATGTATGTCTTAGACTTGGGCCAGTGCCCTCTGACCATGTGCTGTCTCCTCCCACAGATCAACGCCCTTCAAAAAGGCTATAGCCAGGTGCTATCTCAGACCCTGGCAGAACGCAACTCAGAAATCGCATCCCTGAAGAGTGAAGGCGAGAACTTAAAGAGAGACTATGCCATCACATCAGGTGAGCTCTTCTGGAGTCAGGCTTAGGAGGCGCTACTCTGACACCCACTCTTGTGGCCCTGGCAGACATTACCAATCAACCGCCGCACTGTCCCCTGAGCTTGGACAGAGCCTCAGAGTTCTCAGCAACCCTCAGGCCATACTGTTGGTGACCAGGGGTCTTCCCTGGAAATGGGCTCACCAGCCATAATCAACATTTGAGTAAATGCCCCCTCTCAGCCGGCATCCAGGGAGAACATGGATGCTGAGTGGCCTGTAGTCCTGAGAACCATTTCCTTGAAGTGCTCCTGGCCCCCCAGGTGAAAACATTTTGCTAACTGATCAACTGTGAGGTAGTTCAATGCTGAAGAATGTGGCAGGGGTTCAGTCAACTTATGGGCCACTTTGCCAATCACAGAGGTTACTTAGCCTGGATCTATCCACCCATCCCTCCATATGTTACATTTCCTGGCAACTGCTGGCTCTAGTTCTGGGCTCTGGGAGGAGAGCCTTGAGTGAGTCAGAATCAATTCCTAAACAGCAGGCTCGGATATGGCTGCGGGTGATACAACGACTGGCAGATAGGTACGTAAGCAAGCTTGTCTGAGGGATAGAGCGATGCTGAAATAAATAAATAAATAAATAAATAAATAAATAAATAAATAAATAAATAAATAAATGGGACAACACAGTGGTGAAAGGCTTCAAGAGCAAGGAGAGGGATCCCACATGTGTCTACAGGAGGAGCCCTGTGGGAACAGTGTGCTGTTAGCAGCAGACGTACATGCAAAGGTCCTGGGGTAGGAACCAGGTAGCTCTACTGAAGGAGCAACAGGTGAGTGTGTCTCAGGAAAAGAGAGACTGTGAGAGAGATGAGGGGTCAGAGGAGAAGACAGGGCCGGATCTCACGGGAGATTGTCTTCCAAGTGTGCCGGGAAGCCATTGGTTGGGATATTAGAAGCGGAGAACAATGTGTCTAGAGACCAGAAAAGGATAGAGGCATCAGGAGAAAAAGAGGTAGTGCCGAGAATTCTGAGACAAAGGTTTGGAAACAGCTCAGTCATAAAGCGCTTGCCACACGAGTAAGAGGAGCCAAGTCCGATCCCCAGAACTCATGTAAAAAGTCGGCATGGTGGTGCACACTGTAATCCCAGCACTAGAAAGCGGGAGACAAGAGGAGTCCTGGAATTTATTGGCCAGCCAGTCTAGATAACTGATGAGCTCTAGGAACAGGGAGAGAGCCTATCTGAAAAGAAGAAAGAAAGAAAGAAACAAAGAAAAAGAAAGAAAGAAAGAAAGAAAGAAAGAAAGAAAGAAAGAAAGAAAGGAAAAGCAAAACCATAACCATGACCATGGTGGCTGGGTGGTGCTGGCACACACCTTTAATCTCAGCACTCAGGAGGCAGATCTCTGTGAGTTCGAGGCCAGCCTGGTCTAGTCTCTTCCAGGACAGCCAAGGCTACACAGAGAAATCCTGCCTCAGGAAAAGAAAAAAAAAAAACATGGCGGAAAGAGATTGAAGAAAAGTCAGATACCAAGCATCTCTCCTCCCTGAGGAAGAGTTTCTGTGTGGAAGACACAGTCACACAACATGGTCTCAGCCCCATTCCCGCTCCTGCGGTCCTTAGTGCCAGAGGTGTCCTTAGTGGCTGACAAATGGTAGCCATGACAGTAATCATCACTGCATTTTTTTTTATCTCTGTCCTTTGTTTAAAACAGAGATGGTGACGTCTTTACAGAAAGATGTGTCGGCGCGGAACGAACAGGTTCAGCAGCTGAAAGAGGAGGTAAGCCAAAACAAGGAAAAGGAATACCAGCTGGAGGCCCTGAACTCCAGGGTGAGTGTCTGGGTCACCATGTCCTCAGTCCTCAGTAAGAGGGACCTACGTTGGTCACGTGACATGCCCCCTTCACTCCTCTTGGACCTTCACGTTGAACTTCACAGCCTCCTCTCATAGCATTGGGTCCAGAGACATAAGGAGCAATCGCCCAGAGACTAACTCCCGAAGTGTCCTCCTAGAAAGGCTAACAGAGAGAGCCAAGTTCCCCACAGTTTTGCTTTTCTTCTAAGACTCATTTTCTCTTTAATTATGTGTGTCTGTGCCTGGGTGTTGCATGTGAGTGCAGCACCTGTGGAGGCCAGAAGAGGGCGCAAGATCCCCTGGAACTGGAATATTTGTAAGCTGCCATATGGGTACTGGGAACTGAACTTGGGTTCTCTAGAACAGACACTGCTCTTAAGCACTGAGCCATCTCTCCAGCCCCACTTCCCTGCAGCTTTTTAAAGAACAGTGAGTTTCAGGCTTAGAATTAACACAATACAGATGATTCTAACCCAGAAAGTATGTCCATTATGTTCACATGATATATATATATATATATATATATATATATATGCCTATAATCTTAGCACTTGGGAGGCTGAGGCAGGAAGATAAAGAGTTCAAGGCTAGCCTGTGCTACATGAGACTGTTTCCAAAAAATATTTGGAGGCTGGGGAGCTAAAGTACCTGCTACTGCAAGCATGAAGATCTGAGCTGGGGTGACAGTCACATGGCACCCTCAAGGAAAGCAGGGAGCTGACAGGAAGTAAGGGTGGGCTGTCAAATCTCAAAGTCCACCCCCACTGACACACTTCCACCAAAAAGGTTCCACCTCTTGAAGGTTCTACGGCATTTCAAAACAGCACCACCGGATGGGAATCAAGTGTTCAAACACATGAGTCAACAAGGGACATTTCACATTCAAACTGTCACATTAAGAAGACAGTGGGGGGAGGGGGAGGGGGGAGCTGGAGAGATGGCTCAGTGGTTAAGAGCACTGGCTGTTCTTCCAAAGGTCCTGAGTTCAATTCCCAGCAACCACATGGTGGCTCATAACCATCTCTAATGAGATCTGGTGCCCTCTTCTGGCCTGCTGGCTCACACGCAGGCAGAATAGTATATAGATAATAAATAAATAAACCTTTAGAACGAAGACAGTGGAGGGGGTGCTTACACCTCCAGATTCTCTGACAGGATCTAGCCACTGGCTTTAGAGTGCATTCTGCTTTAGTTTCGTGTCTGTTGCTGAGACAAAATATCCTGATTCCTACCCCCCCCCCCCCCCCCCCACACACACAAAGAAACTTGGGAAAGCTTAGGCGAAGTCAAGACAGGATCTTAAAGCATCATGTCCTCAGTCACGTGCAGAGAGAGGGCAATCCCACAGATGCCTGCTTGCTTACCATCGGCTGGCTTTCTCCTCTCTCACACTGTTCTGGGCCCCTTGCCTAGGGAATGGCACCACCCACAATGGTCTGGGTCCTCCCGCATGAATTAAAAGTAGAGTTGCATTTCCCTCCCACTGCAAGCTGGTCACATCCTAAGAAGTAGCAAGGGGCAGCCCTTAGAGCCACCCAGGTTCCCAGTGGCAACCCACACATGCTCCTTCAGCCAGCTCTTCAAAGATGGGTTTTTTTCTCTCATGACTCGGATCGCTGGCTTCCAAAAAGGAATTTAGATCTCAGATCTCGAGAGAGGCAGGAACCCAGAGCCCAGGAAGCATCTGTGTGCCCGTCAGACACCAGCTGTCTCCCCTGCTGGAATGTGGGTGTGCAATGGAGATAGAAACAGCACAAAGTGCTCTCAGGGGCCTGCCGGGGCCCTGGGAACGCCCTCCCCTGCCCTCACTCCCAACACCTGCACACCACCAGCTTTGGCCTCTTTCCCTCCTCTCTCTCCTCAGTGTTCCATGCTGAAAGAAGAATTAAGAAAGGAAGAAGCTCAGAGGGGCCACAGGGAGGCTCAGGAGAAGGAATTGAAGCTCTACAGAAGCGTGAGTTGACCGGCCTCATCCCTAGGCACAACCTCACAGACACAGTCTCTGACCTTGACATTCTTGGGGAGACCTATGCCCCCCTCAAGCGTGAGGTTCTAGCTATGCTGTTCGGAGGAAGCCATAGCAGCTTCTCTGGCCAGCTGGCTGTTTTCCTCATGAGTTTCCCCTGGGGGTGAACAGGGACAAGGGCAGGAGGCCACACCTGCCGCTGTAGTAGAAGTTCCTTCAAGTTCTCTGCCCTGGACCTATGTTTACCTAGATCTAAGTTCCCCCATCTTGAAAGTGGCTACAGGCACAGGTGGTGTTGTGAACACAAATATCGTCTGTGTTTTAACAACAGAGATTTTATAACACCGAGTAAAAAGGAAGAAAAGAAAATGAAAATTGTTTGCCTTAAAGAGAAGGAGTCCCGAAAAATAACCACAAAGGGGCTGGAAGGATGGCTCAACAGTGCTCTTGGGGAAGACCTGAGCTCGGCTCCGGCACCCATATTGTGTGGCTCACAACCACCTGTAATTCAGTCCCAGGGTGTCTGATGCCCTCTCCTAGTTTTAAAGGGCATTCACACACACACACACACACACACACACACACACACACACACACACTTAAAAATAAGCCTCTAAAAAAATGACAATGATCATTTCTAGTTCCATCCATTTGCCTGCACATGTCAAGATTTCCTTGTTTTTAATAGCTGAGTCATCTTCCGTTGGTGGGAAGGCCTAGCTGCACACAGAGGAAGGGGAAGCAGGCTATCCGGATGAGACCTGATAGGCTGTTGTCTGTGGTGGGGGAGGAGGTCCCTTCTGTCAGAGGTCTGTGGGAAGGGAGTAGGGCAGAAGAGGGAGGGAAGGTGGGAACGGGAAAGCACAAGTGAGGGGATAACAATTGGGATGTAATCTGAATGAACTATAATAAATTTTTTAAAATTAGTAACAGCAAAAAAAAAAAATAATGAAAGCATGATCTTTATTTCAATGTCTTACCTGTCACCCACCAAATAACTTCCATTTGCTGGACGCTCGGCCCCTCGACATGAAGAGGAGCTGTGCTCTTCCACGCACTGAGAACAACTTTTTCTCTGCCTCAAGTATAATAATAATAATAATAATAATAATAATAATAATAATAATAATAATAATAATAGTAATAATAATAATAATAACAATAACAACAACAACAACAATCTGACTGTTCTGTTTTTCAAATAATCATTGTCTTAATTCATCTAAAAATACACTTACAGAGTAGTGAACCTAGTGAGTTAATGGGTATCTTGCAGTACTTCAGGATTTATGCTGATATTTATTTATATTTGAATTTTTCCTGTTGTCCATGTCTGTACGGCATGCATGTGTGTGGACACACATGTAGGGAGATGTGTGTGTGTGTGTGTGTGTGTGTAGAACAGCTCCCCGCATGGCTCTTATCCCTAGCCATCTTGCTCTGGATTTGATTGGCAGGTCCTGTCTCTGACTCTGACTCTGGAATTACAAGCCGCTCACCACACCCATCAGGCTTTTACTTGGGCTCTAGGGATCTGAACTCCAGTCTTCATGCTTGCACAGCAAACAATGAACCACTGAGCCGTGCTCCTAAACCCTTCTGATGATTGTTTTTTCTTTTCAAAGACATTAATTATTTTCCTCTATTGAAGTCATTGACTATATTAATTGAGGGCAAAGGAGACAGGTCGGCTTTGCCTGCAAATGTACAGCAGAGAAGGAGCCTAACTGACTGGAATGGATCCTCCCTGAATGAGCCACAGAGATAAGGGGGTCCGGAGGAAAGGGAGCCTTCTGTTTAGGAGGTGACTCTGGCCATGCCTAATTTTTTGTTTTTGTTTTTTGTTTTTTGTTTTTTGTTTTTTGTTTTTTTGTTTTGTTTGTTTTGTTTTGTTTTTTTGAGACAGGGTTTCTCTGTGTAGGCTTTGCTGTCCTGGACTCACTTTGTAGCCCAGGCTGGCCTCAAACTCACAGCGATCCTCCTGCCTCTGCCTCCCAAGTGCTGGGATTGAAGGCGTGCGCCACCACTGCCCGGCTGCCATGCCTAATGAAACTTGAACTCTCTGTGGTTGCTTTTATATTATATTATTTTATTTTATTTTCAGCAAATGCAAGACATGGAGAAAGAAGTGAAAAAGCTCAGGGAGGAACTGAAGAAGAATAGTACCAGTCAGAACATCATCTCCAAGACGCTACGAGAAAAGAGCAAGGTGCGTGTTTGAAGGACGCTTGTCTGTCCATGACCACAGGAGACAGGGTGCTGGCGGTACAGTCCCGCTGCGCCTGCACAGCGCCCCCGTGTGGCCGATGCTGGCAACTGCCGCTCCCCAAGGATAGGAGCAGGATACGCAGACTAAAATGATTTCCTGTATATCTCAATGAGACTCCCCTCACCTGCAGATCCCAGTGTGTTGCTTTTCCTGTCCCGGGAAATGTGGCACCCATTTCAGTGGATGGTAACCGCGACAGAGCTATCTAAATTGTAAATAAACTAAAAGCCAATAAAATGAAATTCAGGGCTGAGGAGATGGCTCAGTATGCAAGTGTGGGAATCTTGGTTTAGGGCCCCAGATCCTATGTAAAAGCCATCTGTGGTGGCACATATCTGTAATTCCAGCACCAGGGCAGATGGGGATACGCAGATCCCAGGGGCCCCTCTAACCAGCCAATCTAGAAGCATCAGGCTCAGTGAAAGACTCTGCTTTAAAACAAAAACAAAAATAGAAACAAATTAAAAAAAAAAAAACAATGTGGAGAATGATAAAATCACTCAAAATCCCAATATGGCTGGGGGAGGGGCTCATGCGGTCCCACTTTGAGCAGGGGGCGCCATTGGCAATTGAAGGCTGCTGGGTAAAGAGTCAGTTTCCATCCAGGATACAGTCCCTAAGAGGCTGTCCATGCTCCCAGAAGATCACCTCACAGCTGTGCATATATTGGCAGCACTAAATGGACACTCACATGCGCGCACGTGCACACACACACACACACACACACACACACACACACACACGTGCATGCACATAGAAATAAAATATTTTAAAGTGACAGTTATTAGAAAAACTTGTAAGTTAAATCCTATCTGTAAAATTTGCCCTGGAAAGAATGTGTCCAAATAAAAACAATTCCAAGGCAGTGAAAGTGGAGACGTTTGGCAGTGTGCCCAAGCCGCTGGCTCAATGTACTTCACTCTGTAAAATACCTTCTCAGTGAAAATTAGTTAACTTTGGCTTACCTCGTCATTAAAGCATTGTAGTCATAGTAACAGAACCAAGCTGTTTTCTGGACCATACATTTTCCTCTAGGTGAGGCTTTAGCTGCACCCCACAAGTTCTAGAATGTTTTTCATTATTACTCGGAACCCAATCTTTCCCAGTGCCCACTATGGTTTCTTCTCTGAAGCATAGCAGATTTCTTCCTTCTTCCTTCCTTCTTCTTCCTTTCCTTCCTTCTTTCATTTATTTATTTATTTTGGTTTTTCAAGACAGGGTTTCTCTGTGTAGCCTTGGCTGTCCTAGACTCACTTTGTAGACCAGGCTGGCCTCAAACTCACAGCGATCTACCTGCCTCTGCCTCCTGAGTGCTGGGATTAAAGGCGTGCAGCACCACTGCCCAGCTTGGAGTTATTTTCTAATATCTAAATAGATGAGGGTTTCTTGGCTGCCTTTCATTACTGGCTTCCAGCTCGATTACGTTGTGAACAGAGAGCTCTTGTTCTGTGTGATTTGTGGTCCCTGGTTTCGACTGAGGTTTTCTTGGTGGTCTGCACGCGGCCCATGCTTGTTTCATATGTGCCTAGAGGAAGGATATAAGCATTCCGCAGGGGACACAGTGCTTGTGTGACTATTGTGATGCTTAGTGTCTCGTTATCAACTGCCAGGTCCTCCAGTGGTCACCAGAGAAACGAGCCTTGGTTGAGGAATTAATCTAGATCCAGTTGCTCTGTGGGGGTTACCTCGACTGCTAATTGGTATGCGAAGAACCCGCCCCACTGTGGGAAGGACCATTCCCTAGGCTGGTCCCCAGACTGTATAAAAAGAGAGAAATCTGGGGCTATAGGGATGGTGTAGAGGTAAAGAATACTTGTTGGTCCTTCAGAGGATGGACCTGAGTTCATGTCCTAGAGCCTACATCAGGTGGCACACAACATGTGACCCCAGCTCCATTTGGTAGAATATCCAACACCTTTGTCCTCCAAGGCACCTTCACCCATGTACAAGTGCAGGCATGCCTGCACGCATACACACTCGTGCACACACACATGCACACTTTTTAAAAAAAAAGATTTATTTATTTATTATTATGTATACAGTGCTCTGCCTGCATGTACACCTGCAGGCCAGAAGAGGGCATCAGATCACATTACAGATGGTTGTGAGCCACCATGTGGTTGCTGGGAATTGAACTCATGACCTTTGGAAGAGCAGACAGTGCTCTTAGCCACTGAGCCATCACTCCAGCCCTATACATGCATACTTTTTAGAGTAGAGAAAAGCAATTGAGTACCAAGCATGAGTGGCAGCATGCGTGTATTCATCCCTCTGTTTCTGACTGTGAATATGACGTGTCTGGCTGCTTGACTTCTTGCCTTGACCCCCCCACACACACACTGTTGATGGACTATAACTTGGAAACGTAAGCGAACTAAGTCCCCCTGTCCTGAGCTGCTTTTGCCAGGGTATTGCCTTAATTTTTAAAAATGAGTATTCTAGTGTATGGGTGTTTTGCCTACATGTGTGTCTGTACACCATGTGTGTACAGTACCCAGGGAGTCCAGAAGAGGGAATCAGATCCCCTGGAACTGGAATTACAAACAGCTGTGAACCTCCATGTGGGTTCTGGGAATAGAACCTGGATCCTCTGCAAGAGCAGCCAGCGCTCTTAACCGCTGAGCCATCTCTCCAAATTGCTAGGATTAAAGGCACATGATGCCACATCCACTTCATTGATGGTTTCCATTGGCCTGTTTTTCTCCTATACTTCCTTGGGACTTTTTTCACTCGGCTCTGCATCAGGTTAGAATAACGCAAAAGCTATTCTATCTTCCCCAAATCCAATACCAATTGAGTTTTTACTCTCTTGGTATTCTTTTCAGTTATTCCAAAATGCACTTTCAGCTTATCAAAACCCAGTGTACGTGGGTGATTTCGCCCCCACTCCGGGATGGCACAGTGGCCGCCAACGTTAACTCTTTAGCATCCCTCGTGCCACACAGACTTACGCGGTACAGTCATCACTACCTACACTTCCCCTCCACACTGACACCCCAAAGGCAGAGCAGGCGTTTTTGTACATTCTGTGTTCACACCCACGGAAGCTGCATCTTCCCAATGTCCCTGGTCTCCGTCCAGGGTCCTCCCTCCTTCTGCCTAAAATATATCCTTAAGGACTTAGGCTCTACTGATGACGATGTCTCTCAGGGATGTGTGCGGGTGTGAGTGTGTGTGTGTGTGTGTTATTCTCCGTTCTGGAGTGTATTTTGACTGTGCACTGACTTCTCCGTTGACAGTGATTTCCTTCAGCATTCTGCAGACCTCCTATTGTCTTCTGACTCTGCGTCTAACGATTACATAATTACTATTACTACATGACAGTTAGTGTGTAATCGGTCTTCTCTTGCCTTCTTTTTTTTCTTTTTCTTTTCTTTTTTATTTTTAGATTTGCTTTTCCTTTGACTCACAGCATATGTTTAGCATCTCTGTTCCCTTAGCCCACTCTATGATCTGGAACCTGTTGTGTCCATTTAACGGACGAGGAGAGGGGCCTGAAGAAGTGTCTCGGAGCAGAACAGTGCGTGTGAAAGCACACACTCAGTGAAGGGGCAAAAGCCAAGCCTCAGTCACGGGACTCAGGGCACAGCCACCAGCCACGTGTGACTACAGACACTGAAATCAATTCACTTTTAAAGTTCAATTCCTCCATATTCGTATTTAAAGACAAGATGTTATTTTAAAAGTCAATTGAAAAATCCACCCCCTCCACTGAGCAAGGATGTAAATCTAAAACCCACTGTCCCTAAGCACATGTCCCGTATTACCAGACATGGCCAATGGCTGCCACACCAGGCAGCCCAGACTCTGATCATCCAGGCCTTGTGGAAGGAAGCTGCTTCAGATGCTGCTGCTCCCAGCTGGGCGACTCTCACCAGTACCCCCGAGAATGCACTAGAAGGAAATGAATTGGAGGCAAGGAGACCATAAACTCTTAGGCCAAAGGTCCTCGGTGCCCAGGTAGAGACCTAACAAAACTCTGAGGAGAGATGTGCTCCTAAGCATCTTCTTTGTGGCAGTGATGGAGGGACAGGGCAGGCGGGGCCAGGGTGGAGCTGGGCTGTGACTAAAGCTGGATCTTGGGGCTTTGGGCTGGAAAAGCATGGCAGAGGACACAGAGCAGGCCCAAGGCCAGGCACGGAAGCCCTGCCTTCTTAGACCTGGCAGATCTGCAGGGAGAACCATGAGACGGCTTCTCAGGCAACTTGAGACGGAGAGGCGCTTTGCTGCCCCACAGGACTCTAACGAAAGTTCCCAAGGGCTTGGGGATGTGTGATATTTGTGCACCCCTCTCCAGATCCCAATAAGAGGCTTTATGAAGCTGCTTCGGCGTGTCACCCCTTCCTTTAGAAGAGTACCCCCACCTCTAAATCACACCCGAGCTGTGGTCCCCATGGAAGTGAAAGAGACAAGTCAGTAAGAGGAAGGAGCTGACGTGGGGGAGGGCAAGAGATGGACACGAGGAATGTGTGTGCTCAGAATACATCATGCGCACGTGTTAGCGCGACATCAGGAAGCCCCCTCTATCTAATTAACGTTACTAATTTGAAGAAAGAGGTTGTAAATAGAGAGGCAGCATTTTCCCACAATGGCCAGCAGAGGGCAGCACTGAGCGAGCACTCTCTCAGGTTTACAGGGAAGGGAGTAAGTAACCACACTCCTTCCTGTCCCGTCCCCGTCCCCGTCCCCCGGGCCCCCCCCCCCCCCCCCCCGTCTCCTTTAAATGCCTTGGGCAAGTTCCAGCTCTTTCAAAGTCTTGCTTGGCTGGCTCCCTTAGCGGTCCCACTGGTGACGTGGTCAGGGTAGTATTCCTAATAAGAATATTTACCAAGTCCCCTGTGGACAGGTTACTTGGGGGTATCAGAATAACAGCAGGTGATTTATCTTCCTGCTTTGTAAGTGACAGACAACCCTAGCACACATGGAGCTGCTTATGAAGTCCCACCACTACCCCAAACACTCTTCACCCCACAGAACTCGAGGCAGCCCTAGTAACATCACCCACCCTCCCCCACAAAACAGCAAGTCACAGACCAGCCAAACTACTCTCTGAAGTCACATGACTTATTAGGGGCTGGGGTAGGACTAGCATGGCTGATCTCAGGGAGTAAAGCCTGGTCCTTGGCCCCAGGAGATGGTGCCTTTAATCTGGCTTCCACGCCATACTCGCTTTTTACCCCTGCCGTGAGGATTGCGACTTGTCCCTCTGGGACCCCCAACAGCCATCAGACCTCCTAGAGGGGTCTCCCTAGACTCCCTCACGGCCACATTAGCAGCAGCCAGCACATGCTTTCGTCATCCTTTCAGGTTGAAGAGAAGCTTCAGGAAGATTCCAGAAGGAAATTGCTTCAGCTGCAAGAAATGGGGAACAGAGAGAGCCTCATTAAAATCAATTTGGAAAGGGCAGTAGGCCAGGTAGGAGCGTTCCGCAGCCCTCCTTGCTAGACTGCGTGCCCCAGGGGTCTCCTACACCCAGGCATCCAATTTTGGGTGGGGTAGATTCGTGTGTGATGCCTAAGACAGGAAGATGATGATGTTGTGTCCATCTTCTTATGTTGGGAAGTTCTCCCTCCAGTAGTGTGCTGTAACCCAAGATGCTGGCCAGGCAGCCAACCCTGCTCCGGGTCTTCCTGTGCCCCCTCCCCCCTCCTCTACAAGTGCACACACACACACACACACACACACACACACACACTCCCTCTCCCTCTCCTTCTCCCTCTATTGTTTTCAGTGCTGATATTTCCCCTGGTCTTCTGCCACCAGGGGCCCCCAGCAGATTTCCAGTGGCCATAAGGAAATGCCTCTATTTTTTTTTTAAATAAGTAAGCCCAAACGTCCAAAGTTCATGCTAAATAGAGATGATCCTGGGCAGGGCAGTGGGAGCGTCCTCACCCAGCTGGACAGGAGGGGCCAGTTTCCATTGCTCCAGCCCAAGACAGTCAATGGGCCTCCCACTGCACAGGGCCCTGCTGTGAAAGATAAGTAATGCCACAAGACTTTAGCAAAAGCCTTGAGGAGAGCCAGTGAAAAGACAAGCTCCCCAGGACAGCTGCTCCCAGTTATCTGTGGGAAACTCTGCTCTGACACCCCACCTGGCGGTGCTCAGGACTCGCTCTGTGTTCTGAGATGTTTGTGCTTCTGTTTTGGGAGGAGAGGCTCTACTGTACCCATCAGCAGGGACTCAGATGGGGTGTGAAACCCCCCCAAAAGGCTGAGAACCAGAATCCCATTTTGCTTAGCACCAAGTCCACAATGATTTCTCCTTACTACCATCCAAGCTGTAACCAGGCTTGGTCCCCACACTCGGGTCATGTAGAGGCATCCTCCTCCATCAAATGCTGCTAATCGTTGGACAGCTGTTAAAGCACTTCCTCAACCTATCACACCTGTGATTTCTCTAGTAGGTCCCCAGGCCCCTCTCCCATCACGCAGGCTTGCCATTCTGCCCCTGGGCTGCTCCCTCAACTTCCTTGCTCTCTTATAGAGCACCTGACCTGCAGGCATGGCCTGTCATCCTTGCCCAAAGGCCTTCATTTCTGCTCCAAACTGGCTCACTCAAAGGATCCTGAGAGTGCGCCATGCAGTCTTCCCCTCCCCCTTGGCCTGTCCCTTTGCCTCAAGGCCCTGCCCTACCTGACATTCTTCTCAGGCCCAACCCAGTGTCCCCAGCTCCCAGCACACCATCCAAGAACCTGTCACCATATCCCTCTCGCCACAGACAGTCATTCCCATAGACAGTCCCTCTAGTGGCACCAGGGATCCCTAACATAACCAACTTCTTGGCTAGCTTGATCCCTCCTTTTGCCATGAAACCAGAGGACCCCTTGGAGTTCTTGGCTTGACGGTCTTTGGTTCCGTCACGGGGTCTGGCTTCCCAGAGTTATGCGTTCTAGGGACACCTTGACTTTGAGCTTCATCTGGTGGCCCTCTGGGTCTCCTCGGGGATGTCTGCTAGTTTTGGTGCCCACATCTGTCCAGTGGACCACAGGTGTGGGTCACGGGCTGCCATGGGAGTAAATTCTCAACCTGGCTTCATAAACCTCTGCTTCCTGATGGAGCCTTAGACTTGGGGTTCTATAAGCTTTACACATAGGGCATCCCCTGCACTCAAAGCTGAAAACCCCAGCCTATGGGAGGCACCAGGTATCAGCTATAGGCCCGGCCATAGGCTTCCATACCTAAGTACCCAGCAAACACCCACTGAGTGTCCAGTCCATGCCTGCACTGTGCTGGCTCCAGAGAAGTGAATTACAGTGAACAGAAGCTGTGGGACGGTTGATGTCCAGGGCACCTGGAGACAGAAGTGTCCTTTCTCCCTCTGCCCATCACCAATACTGGTAACAAATTCACTATTTATTTCACAGCCTAGCAATTATGAGAAGGCACTCCTGGGCCTAGACTTCCAGTTGGGTAGTTGACTCGCAAGGGGCTCTTTGGAGGGCCTGAGAAGTATGTGCAAGGACCATGTGCCTGGGTCAGGTTGGTCACTAAGATGTACTTGAAGTCTGCTGCTCTGTTCTGTCTACGGCTCTGTAAGCCAGTGCTCCATAGCCCTGAACAAACTGTGCAGGCCTGTGGCCTGGACCCAGAGGTAGACCCTCTCAGCCTTGCCTCTGTCTCAGCAACCCCTGCTGACCTGTCACCCTCTTTGTGCCACAGCTAGAGCACTTCAGAAGCCAGGTCATCAAAGCCACTTTCGGGAGAGCAGAGCCATTCCATGACAAGCCCGTCACCGACCAGCAGGTTAGTGTGGCTCTCGGGCCACGTGACTCGTTCGCTTCTGTCTCCGGGGATCTGGATGCCAGACCCCAAGAGCATATGCTTCTGTTTTTGTTAGTGACACATATTTTTCACACTGTTGCTACACCATAAAGATTTGTTTTGATTTTCAGGGATTTCCTGGCTTTTGAAGTGAAAGCTGGTTTAAAATCCATTGAAATGTTACTCGTGGAGATCAAGTCCAGCCAGGCAGGCTCGCGTCTGGTCACCAGACACACACACATTGACGCTCTGTGAGCAGAGGGGTGGCCTGGCTTTGGTCCACATGCCTTAGTTGATCCCTCCGAAACTATAGTGTAGATGTAGTGTAGTGTAGACAGGCCTCTGCCATGCTTGCCTTGTTATCTTTTCAGCCCTTTGTAGCCAAGAGCAGGTAAGAAGTTCACAAGCGGGGGTTGGAGAGATAGCTCAGTTGGTAGAGTGCTTGCCTTGCAAGCATCAGGACCTGAGTTCAATCCCCAAAGCACACATAAAGCACAAAAGTCTGTGTGGCATTGTGTGCTGGGGGGGGGGCATAGACAAGCAGAACCTGGGGTTCAGCATTCTCCGGCCAGCCTGTCATAGCCTACTTGGCAAGTCCTAGGCCAGTGAGATGCCCTGTCTCAAGGAAACAAGGTGGGGCTGGAGAGATGGCTCAGAAATTAAGAGCACTCCTTGCTCTTCCAAAGGTCCTGAGTTCAATTCCCAGCAACCACATGGTAACTCACAACCATCTGTCATAAGATCTGGTACCTATACATGCAGACAAAGAACTGTGTACGTAATAAATGAATAACTCTTTTTTAAAAAAAAAAAAAAGATGGATGGGGCATGAGGAGTGGTAACCAGAGTGTTCTCTGGTCTTCCAAATGCACGTGCGCACGCTCACACACACATGCATACTCTCACACATGTGCGTGCACGCGCGCACACGCGCGCACACACACACGTACACGCACACACACACGCAAGCACTGAACGTGCATACAACACATCCTTCCTCACACACAGATAAAACACAAGCAGGCAGGTACAGGAGAAGCTGGCCTGTAAGTGAAGCCACGCAAGTCATTACTACAAGTGTGGAAGAATCTGGAGCAAATGCAGAGCGACAGCACAGACCCCAGTTCCAGGGTGATGTGTCCCTGGTGACAGAACTCATGTCCCTTCAGAGTCAGCACCTCAGGGCCAGGACCCGTGCCGCCATTCTGCAGTCGCTGCCTCACAGAGCGCGCTGTCCTAAGACATCTTCCTCTGTGTCCTCTGGCCAGCTGATAGAGAGGATCGTCCAGGTCACCGAGGACAACCTCAGCTTCCAGCAGAGGAAGTGGACCCTGCAAAAGGAGACCCATCTAAGCAACACCAAGCGGGAGGAGACCTCGGAGAACGTGGAGAAGCTGAAGGTGCTCCTTGAAAACTGCCAGGTAGCCTCTAGGCAGCGAGCTTGCCGTCAAGAAATTGCCCTGCTTTCTGGGGCCAGGTTGGGGGAAAAAATGTTCTCTCTCTCTCTCTCTCTCTCTCTCTCTGGTTTTTAGAGACAGGGTTTCTCTGTGTAGCCCTGGCTGGCCTGGACTCGCTTTGTAGACCAGGCTGGCCTCGAACTCACAGCGATCCACCTGCCTCTGCCTCTTGAGTGCTGGGATTGAAGGGGTGCACCACCACAGCCTGGCATGTTCTCCTTTTTTTTAAGATCCACCTCGGACTCAACTATGCCTCCCAGGGAAAGTTGATATGGCCAGGAAAAGATGGCCACACATTTCCAGGTGGTGTCAGCCCTCTATCCCGCGTCCTGTATCTTCGGATCAAAAACACTAAGGAAAAGAGTGCTGTCCACTTATTTTCTCTATTAACCTCACAATACAGCTTGGACAGTAACGTGTTCACTGTACAAGTGCGAGGTCCTGAGTTCGAATCCTTAGCACCCCCCATAAAAAGATGTAACCCTGGTGCTTGGGGAAGCAGATGCAGGAAGATCCCGGGGACTTGTTATACACCCAATCTAACCAAATAAACTACCCCCAGGTTCAGCGAGAGACACTGTCAAAAAAAAAAAAAAAAAAAAGCAGGGCGGGGGAGGGGTACAGCCAAGGCCTAGTGTGCACGAAGCCCTGGGTTTGACTACATCACCACATGAAACTGGGCATGCTGATACAGGCCTATAATCCCAGTGCTTGGGAGATGGAGGCTCCAGGGTCAAGGTTATTCTCAGCTCCCTGGCAAGATTGAAGGCAGCCCAGGTTTCACAAGACCTTATCTCAATCACGTGAAAAACTTTTTTTTGAAAAGATGTATTTATTTAGTATGTATGCAATGTGCCAGAAGAGGGCACCAAATCTCATTACAACTACTTGGGAGACACCATGTGGTTGCTGGGAATTGAACTAAAGACCTTTGGAAGAGCAGCCAGTGCTCTTAACCTCTGAGCCATCTCTCCAGCCCACAAAACAAAACAAAACAAAACAAAACAAAACAAAACAAAACAAAGAAACCCCAAAACCAAACAACTGTCTTAAAGTCAGGAGGAGAGTGAGTATGGAAACCCCAACATTGACCTCTGGGCTGCATACATGCTTCCCCCAAAGTCAGCTATGTACCTGATAAGTCTTCATCTTCTTTTGGGTGCTTGCTTTTGTAGTGCAAAGGGTGTGACCTTTGCCCTTGTGCACAGTGGGCAAGTATCTTACCACCGAAGTTTATCCCCACACTCAGACATTTCTCTTGTCATTTTTCTCCTCACACGTACTTTGTGCTGGGCGGTGTAAGTTGCGTAGAGGCCATTTAAAGTATACAGAAGGACATACAAATGCCACACCCCTTACTAAGGGATTTGAACTTCCTCAGATTTTGACTTCTGTGTTGGAACTAATTAATTCCCCACAGATAGAAAGGGATGACTGTACCAACTTTGGGAAGTCCCCAGCTTTGGCTTTGAAAAAACTAAGAAAGAGAACCACAGCTGGAGATGGCTCAGTCAGGAAATGGTTTCTGCCCAAGGAAGAGAACTTGAATTTGATCCCACATTAAAAAAAGAAGCGGAGCGTGATAGTGCAGGCCTGTATTTCCAGAACTGGTGAAGACAGAGAGAGCCATGGGCTCGTTGGCCAGCCCAGGACCCTACTCAGTAAGAGCCTGTAGCTCAAAACACAAGGTGGATGGCTCCTGAGAAACAACACCTGAGATTCCAGCCTCTACACCTGAGTGTGCACACACATGCATGTACGCCCCCAACACACACACACACACACACACACACACACACACACACACACACACACAGAAACAGAGAGACAGAGGCAGTGAGAGAGGTGTGGGAGGGAGGGAGATAGACAGAGACAGAGAAGGAAGAGAGAGACAGAGAGACAGAGAGAGGTGTGAGAGGGAGGGAGGGAGACAGAGACAGAGAAAGACAGAGAGACGGAGAGAGAGAGAGGTGGGAGGGAAGGAGACAGAGAGAAAGAGAGATGTTTTCACTCAAAATTTTTTATTTTTGCCCAGCCACGAAAGCTATTTTCAGCTCACTGCCTTCCCCTCTGGGAGAGGCAGGATGAAGGTCTAGGGTGCACCCCCGATGCCCCCACCTAGTATGTCAGAACACACAGCTGCTTCTGCCTTTCCTTGCAATCAGAAGCTACTATTTGGGGAGTTTTGTGCAAATGTTGACTTGTCAGCACTCTTTCAAACAAGTCAGGAAACTGCACTTTCTGTCCAGCTTGTGCGTCGATCTTGACAGGAATTCTGATGACTAGAAAGTAGCCAGATTTGGTTCTCACGTCAGACAGCTCGCCATTGGCAGCTTGGCATTTTACAACCTAAAAAGGAGATCCCCGTGTCTATCAAGAGTCCAAACAAGCCAGGCGTGGTGGCGCACGCCTTTAGTCCCAGCACTTGGGAGGCAGAGGCAGGTGGATTGATATGAGTTCAAGGACAGACTGGTCTACAAAAGGGAGTCCAGGACAGCCAAGGCTAACACAGAGAGACCCTGTCTCAAAATAAATACATAAATAAATAAATAATGAGTCCAAACAAAGGGCTGGGGAGAGGGCTCAGTGGATAAGAGTGCTCATTGTGCAAACATGAAGACCTGAGTTCAAATCCTCAGTACCCTTGTAAAATAGCCAGGATAGCTGCAAGTGCCTGTAACCGAGAATGGGGGTGGGGGGAGGGGGACAGAGGTCAATGACTAGTCAGCCTAGCTGAAATAGTGAACTGTTGGATCACTGGGAAACACTACCTCAGGCAATAAGCTAAGAACGATAGAGGCAGACAAAGCGCGCACGCGCACGCACGCATGACACACTTACACACGCATGCACGCACTCCCTCATTCACTCACACAGCCTCACCAAGGCCAAAAGAAACAGACTGACACCGGGCCACGCCAGGGCCGTGACAGGCTGCCGTGCCCACTTCCTGGCCAGGTCCAGGATCTCACTCCTCATAGACAGTCACATCAGGGCCAGCTATAGAGATGCTGGGTCCGACTGTGCTGACCTGTCTGTTCCTAGGCTCGCATGAGGGACTCCTGCAGCGGCAGCGACCTGAAGAAGCAGGTGGAGATCCTTCAGCACCTGAGACTGAGCCCACCCGTGTCGGAGCTTCAGAAGGCTGTACTAGATATCCTGAGAGTGTCCCTGTCCTGGCTGGAGGAGACGGAGCAGCTGCTTGAAGACCTCAACATCCAGCTGTCAGGTTCTGACAAAGGTAACTGGGCCCCTTTTTTCTCATATAGTGTCTGGCATGTCACCATGAACCCTCCTGAAATAGGACATGTTGGGGAGGAATGTTTCGTGGATCTTAAGGGCTGGCAGGATGGCTCAGTGGGTAGATCCTTGTGAGCTGCGTTAAACCCCCCAGGACCCACGTGACAGAAGGAGAGAGCTAACTCCCCCAAAGTTATCCTCTGATCGCGCTGCGTACAAACATTCATGCGAAATAAACACAAAATATAACTTACATTTTTAAGTAGAGTCGGCTCAGCAGCTAAAAGCACTGGCTGTTCTTGCAGAGGGGACCCAGGTTGGATTACCCAGCACTCACATGGCGGCTCACAGCCATCTGTAACTCCCATTTGTTGGCTCTGTTTCTTAACAATTAATTTTTATTATACAACCCAACTAGCTTACACAAGAGGGAAAAAAGGTTAAAGGGTAAAGAGTGAACCTTCAGGTATCTGTTACACAGGATGGGTCCCTAGGTGTCTCTAGCCTGTGCGCTGGTCCAGCCTGTTCGCTGATCTTCCTTCTGATCCACGTGCGCTCAAGCCCAGTCTGGACCTGCTGCTCCTTTCTCCTCTCCACCTGCCTGTCTCACGTGCAAAGGGCAGGGCAAAGGGTGGTCTCCTTCTCCCATTGAGGGTCGATTAGAAAAACAGTAGTCCAGGTGGAGTCCCCAGGTCCGCTTCCTGAATTCCAGGCCCACGATGGCTCTACCCAGTCTATCTCATGGTTAATCTCAGGGAGTATCCGTGGTGTGTCCAAGGGCAAAGCCCACCAAGACTGCTTTCACCTGGGACAAAGCTTACAGTCCTTCCCACACCCATTCAAAAGGATCTAATGCCTTCTTCTGACCTTCAAAGGCACCAAGCACACACAGGGTGTGTGGGCCTATATTCAACCAAAACACTCAAAACCAAATAAACAAACAAACTCTGCAGCACTTTGGAGGCAGGGACAAGCAGATCTCCGTGAGTTCGAGGGCAGCCTGGTCTACACAGTGAGTTATCACTAAGGGTGACACTAGGGTCAGGGTGGAGGTGGGGAGAGAAAAGATCGAAGTGTCTTTAGGAGGTGGTAGAATTAAACATAGTCCACAAAAGGCAGAAAGATGCCTCCCTGACTGTGCCGTCCCTGGCGTGCTGGATAGAGTCCGGGTGCAAGGGAAAGGGTGAGTTAAAGATGATGCAGAGCTTGGGCGGCAGCTCCACCTGGATGCCTTGCGTGGAAGTAGAGGCCAGGGGTGGGGGTTCCCCTCTCCCCGGGGGGGGGGGGGGGGGGGGAGCTGTTGGCCACCAGCCAATGAAGGCAGGAGGAGCAGGAGGAGCAGAAGGCAAAGTACAGGTCTCAGAAGGCCATGAGCGTGACAGAGACTGACCACTCCAGGAACCACTTCCGGGAGATAGTTCAACTTTATTTGGGCTATATAGTCCTTGGGGAGGGGGGAGGGGGGGACCTCCTAGGATAGGTGTACATAATTGGTTGAAACTATGCACTTTAATGATGCTTGATTTGCATTTGGCAGCACGCTCCTATCATATGAACGGGAACACGGTACCTAATTATCCTATAGGCACAGGGAGGGGAGAGCTAGCTGTGTCAAAGGTCGTATGTCAAATGTGCCTAAAGACACTCTCCAGATAAGGTCAGGCAGAGAATAGGAGGCCCTGCTGCGGAGAGGGAGTCCTCCATCCTACAGCTCAGAATGGCTATCCGGACTTGGGGGACTGCAACCTCAAACAGCAGGGTCCTTCTAACAAGTGATGCGTCCCATATATGTGGGAGTGTTGCCACATTAGGAGATTCATAAACCACTGTGGGATGGATGGAAGAGAGATGGGGAGAAAGGGATGAGTGAGAGAGGAAGAGAAGGGAGGAAGAAGAGACAGAAGGGAGGTAGAAAGGAGGGAAGATGGATAGTGAGTGGGTAGATAGGAAAGATGGTAGATGGATGGATAAATGCATTGTGGGTAAATTAGTATATATATACATATATATAGTATGTAATACATAATATACAAAGAACATATATATATATATGGAAGGATAATGATATGTGGATAGTGGTAGGTAGATGGGTGGAGAGATAGATGGGTGGATGATGGGTAAATGGATTAATGGCATATGAATAAATGAATAATGGTGAATGGATGGTAGATAAATAGGCAAATGGGGAGATATAGAATGAGTGGATCAGTTGAGTCCATGGACAAATGAAAGGAGGGATGGATGGATAGTGCATGGTGGTTAAGTAAAGCCATAGCAATGAGTGGTATGCAGAGACAACACAGAGTGAGTGGAGAGAGCTTGCAGGGACATGCTCACAGTAGCACCAACGTTTTGGAAATTGTGGCCACTCCTTGAAAACTTGTTCTACCGAAAGGCTTTACAAATGTGCCTTTGTCCAGCCAGGAATGAGTAGAGAGATGTCTGCCTTCAAATGCTTTAGCCTCCCAGACGGGGTGTCTCCAAAGCAATCCATAAGGCAGTATAAAGTTCTTTTATAAAAAGAAAGCAAATGTAAGAATAAGTCTAATTTATCTAACCGTGTACAAGAAATGAGAGATAAGGGGCCAGGTCAGGGGGGTGAAGGAGCTGGTGTGTTCCCACCCACCAGTGGCTCTCTAGCCAGGCTTGCCAGGGAAGGAGTGGCCCAGGCTTCCAGTTGCTTATCTAGGCTGGAACCAATAAGAAACAGATCCCACTCTCTCCCTCGGTAACAGTTGCTCCAAGCTGTGTGTACGCTGTCCCCTCCTCACTCCCAAGACCATTTCCGACATTGCTGTCTGGTGTCTGTAAATGGAGCCATCTGCTACTGTAAAGAAATATGGATGTGAAGTTAAGCTGTCAAGGCGGCAGTTCCAGAAAGGCTAAGAAAGACAGGCCTCGGGCAGCACTTCTCAGACTCACCATTGCTCTCTCCTGGACTCAGGGCTCTGTTGGGCTCCGCAGAAGGCCCCTCTGTCTGTTCACACGCTCTCTGTATGGACGGGAGTGTAAGATGGGAGGCTCGCGGATACAGGCTCTACCATGCTTTTTTTTTTTTTTAAATTTATTTATTTTTTTTTTTTTTTTGGTTTTTCGAGACAGGGTTTCTCTGTGTAGCCTTGACTGACCTGGACTCACTTTGTAGACCAGGCTGGCCTCGAACTCACAGCGATCCGCCTGCCTCTGCCTCCCGAGTGCTGGGATTAACACTAGTAAATTGGGGCTACTGGCTGTGTGCCACGATTACGGTGGCTTGGTTCTACAAAGTTGAGAGGAAAAGACGAAGAGTAATAAGAAGAGCAGTGTGGAAGAGGAAGTGGATGGCAAAGGGATTTCCCTCTGGGCATGAGTAGCATTAGGTTGAGATCTCGAAAGACTAAAAGCGACAGACAATATAGAGTGTCCCCTACAGTCTCCACCCTGGCCCTGTTTCTAACACAGAACCGTCTTCACAAGGAGAGAAAGACGGTGGGGAAGAGGGAGGATGGTGTTGGTAAAGACCCTGGTGACAGTAGTGGTGGAGGTGACGGTGGTGGTGGTGATGAGGGTGAATGTTGACGAAGGTGATTGTGATGGTTTGAATGAGAATGGCCCCCTTAGGCTCATAGATGTGGTCACCAGGGAGTGGCACTATTTGAAAGGATTAGAAGGATCAGGAGGTGTGGCCTTGTTGGAGGAAGTGTGTCACTAGGGGTTTGAGGTTTCAAAGGCCCGTGCCAAACCTAGTCTCAGTCAGAGTCAGTCTCTCTCTCTCCTCTCTCTCTCTCTCTCCTTCCCTCCCTCCACTCCCTCCACCCCTTCCTCCTTCCTCCCCTCTCCTCTCAGTGTCTCAGCCAGATTTCTGTTACTATAACAGAACAGCAGAGCCTGGGAAGTTTATAAAGAAAGGTATCTGTACAGCTGATGTTTCTGAAGTCCAGGGCATAGCGCTGGGATCCAGTGAGGCCTTCCTGCTGCATCAGAGTGGCAGAGGTTGCCACACAGCCAGACCAAGCCAGCTGCTGACTCAGGTCTACAGTCTTACAAAGTCCCTTGGAGGGTCCATCTCCAAATACCATGATGTACGACTGTGGGGATCAAGTTTGAGGTCAGTTTGGCTGAGGACATCAGCACAGCTCCGACAAGGCCCCACTTGGAATCTCTTTGGACTCTTCTGCATTTTAGCTTTGGATCCCAGGGTTAGAATTCCAGACCAGCACCCCATTGTGTGGGCAAGTCCCTTGACAATGCTGCACCTCCGTTTGTAAAATGGTCAGCTGTAAAGAATGAATGACCTGCCTGGCCCACAGTGAGCCTTTGATAAAGAGGACCTACTCTCATCAGCAACCTCAAATACTTGGTGATATAATGTGTGTGGCCACTGAGATGTGGACACAGGCCAGGGCAGCCTGACTTAGACCAGAGAGCCTTTATCTAGCTCCTACCAGGAAGTGAAATTAGCCAAAACAGAAAGAGCCTCTTCAAGGCCACCTTAGAGACGTGGCCTTGTGTCCCTTCCTGTTCCAAGTCCCTTTGGCCTCAAAGACATACTCCTAACCACCATCCTCCTGTCACCCTTTACAACAGTGTTCTGAGAGAGAAAAGTCGCACAGCAAGCATGTGTGTGAGTCCCGAGATAAACCCCTGAGCAGTCCAGGTTGCCTAGCATGGGGGAGCCTTGAAGTGTTTCTTCTTGGCTTCTGGGCAGTGTTGTTTCCCATCTGATTGGCAAAGGGATTATCAAGAAAGGGGACCTTGGAAGTCAGCTATCCCCGCTCTGTCTCTCAGGCTCCCTTGATAAAGAGAATGTTGGTTTAGAGCTATCTCTGCAAGTCCTATCATCTCTGTCCATTTCTGCACTTCTACAAGAGCTGAGATACGCTGCATCTTTAAGTGGGACAAGAAGAGAGAGAAGAAAAAAATACTCTCCCCCTTACCTCACCACCATCCTGCTGCCATTGTGGGCTATCATTGGCTCCTTTGCTCTCCTGCCTCCCTGTTACCCCCCGCCCCCACAAGACTCAGAAACAAGGGATCCCGGGACAAGAAACACAAGCAACGTCACCCCTACTGCCCCATGGACATGGACTAAAAACTGATAAATCAGGTACTCCTCCAAGGGAGGACCAAGAGGAGACCAGGCTGGACCCTGAAGGATTCACAGTGGCAGGGCTGTGCTAAAGTGGAGGGGGGGTTGGAGTTGGGGGTGAACTGGGGGATGGAGCTCATAGCACACAGTTTTTATGGCTGGAGATTTAGGCTCAGCTGGAACAGTCATTTGCTCTTCATTTGTCCTGTGTGAGGGAGCTGGTTGGTTCAGTAATAAATATGTAGACCCTTCAAAAAAAGAAAAGAAAGAAGGGAGGGAGGATGGAAGGGAGGGAGGGAGGAAAGAAAGAAGGAAGGAAGGAAGGAAGGAAGAAAATGGATGCAAGCTACACCATTGAGGTGGCATGTGGGTCTCTGAGCTAGAGGCCAGCCAGGGCTGCACAGTCAGACTCTGTCTAAAGAAAAAGAAAGAAGAAAGAAAGGAATCAACTTGCCAAATAATATGCAAAGTATGTTCCTCTTTTTAAAATTTATATATATATATATTTTCCCCCCCAAGACGGGGTCTCTCTGTGTAACCTTGGCTGTCCTGGACTTGCTTTGTAGACCAGGCTGGCCTTGAACTCACAGCAATCCACCTGCCTCTACCTCCCGAGTGCTAGGGCACCACCACGCCCGGCAATTTTTTTTTTTTTTTTTTTTTTTTTTTTTAGTTTTTAAATGACAGTAGCTGACCAAAAGAAAAATCTGGAGGGGCCCACATGAAATTATGGAATGTTGTGGCACGGGGTAGATCGCGGAGTGTCGTGACGCTGGGGTAGATTGCGGAGGCCTTCACTTTCACTCAGTTGTTGAGCAGCTTTGTGACTGTCCTAGTTCCTTGAGACAGAATCTCATGTGACTCAGGCCAGCCTCCTTCTTGATGTGCAGCTGAGGGTGACCTTGACCCTCTAGTCCTCTTGTCTCTGCCTCCCAAACACTGGAGTCACAGGTGTGCACCACTGTAGCCACTGTCTCTGGATAAACCAGGGCCTCGTACGTGCTACACGAGCGCTCTACCGTCCACTAAGCTGCATCTCCGACCTCAGCAATTCCTATGTGCCGGCCACTGCATGGAACTGGAGACAGAGCCATGAGCTCTTCCCATGACCAACTTCTGTAACCTCTGGGTTTTTGTAACAAACACTTGAAACTTTTGTAACTGAAGATAGAATGAGATCTGGCTCTTCTTCCCAAAGGCAAAATCCTAGCATGATCACATTGCACAGTCTGTCTTAGTCAAGGTTCCGTTGCTGCGAAGAGACACCATGACCATAGCAACTCTTATAAAGGAAAACACATAACTGGGCCTGGCTTACAGTTCAAAGGCTTAGTCCATCATCATCATGGTGGGAAGCATGGAGGTGTGCAGGCAGACATGGTGCTGGCTTCTATATCTTGAGGGCAGCAGAGGGGACTGTATGCCGCACTGGGTATAGCTTGAGCATAGGAGACCTCAAAGCCCGCCCCCACAGTGACACACTTCCTCCAACAAGGCCACACCTACTCCAACAAGGCCACACCTACTCCAAC
>OU015754.1:75344314-75388405 GCA_907169655.1 Acomys percivali | reverse complement strand
TGTGTGTGTGGTGTGGTGTGTATGTGTCTCTGTGTGTGTATCTGTGTTCTTCAGGGAGTCACTTCAGTCAGGTGCCATCCAGGAGTCCACAAAGGCTGGCAAAGCCCTTAAATTTAGAGATTCTAAAGCCGATGGAGTGGGGGGGGGGGGCCGGGGAGGGGGGGGTGGCATATTAGAAAAAGTTAAGTCCCTAGGCCAGGTGTGGTGGTGCACACCTCTAATCTCTTCTCGGACAGCAGAGGCAGGTGGATCTCTATGAGTTTGAGGCCAACCTGGTCTACATGCAAACCTACACTGTAAGACCTTTCCTTTTAAAAAAAAAAAAATTTAAGGTTCATGCGGAGTGGGGTTAGGGCTTACCCTAGTCCTCCAGAGGGTCAGGCCACCTCTGACAGGGCCCAGAGAGAACTGAGCAACCTCCACTGGATTTTTTGTGTGCTTGTTTCTTGTGGATTTTGTTTTTTGTTTTTTGTTTGTTTTTTGGTTGGTTTTGTTTTGATAGAGGATCTGTTAGCCTACAGGCTGGCCTCAGACTAACAATATAGCTCCTCTCCACCTCCTGTGGACTAAGCACCTTCTGAAGGCTGGTGCCCTCCCCTCCCGTGTTGTGGACTGTAGTGTTGCAAGTTCCAGAGACCTAATGTGGAGCTGGGTGTAGAAGGGAGGTCCTGTGAAAGCTAAGGCAGCTTTTCTTGGGATTTTGGCTACTGCGCCAGGACCACGGTTTCTGTCCTCTGGGGATGCAATCTGCAGCAAGTCCGTTAGCAGAGTAACGGCGGCAAGAAACGGACCAGATGAAAACCCATGGCGAAGGACAGCGGAGCACTAACCCAGAGCTCTTCCTTCATCCCGGGGCATCCCTGAAAGGCTCACTCTGAACCTCCTAGGTTCTAGAAGAATCCAGGAAGTGGTGACTGGTTCATTTATGCCCACACCTCCATCGTCCCGAAACCAAGTCTCCTTTCAGAAATTTGTTTCACTAGTTGGAGAGTGCATCATCAACGAGGCTCTTCTCCCTCAGATCTTAGGCCCCTTTGCCTGCTGGTCCCCTCCCAGGGCCTCTGCACATAGCCTGCGTGTTGCTGTGTTCGGGATCTTGACCTCCCTGTTGATAGTGTAGCCCTGAGCCCTTACCTCTTCTGTCTAATAAAAAGGGCTCTTAGCAGCAGCTTTCCACAGGGGTAGCACAGGGGGTGAGGTCATCCTGGGGGTAACATGGATGCCCATCTTAACTGGGCATTATTGACTCTGCCTTTCAGGTTTTGGAGGACAGCGTGGCTCATGAGAAAAGAAAAATGCGGGAAGCGCTGGAGGCAGAAAGGAGGAAGGCACAAGACCTGGGGAATCAGCTAACCAAACAGAAGGAGGTAGGAGCAGCCAGGGTTGCCCAGGAGGCCTTCCAGCCAGGTGTGCCAGGCCGACCTGCAATCCCACGGCCGCATTGCTGGCGCACCTCTGCCGGAAGTGGCCAATGGCTGCCACCCACAAGTGGACCCCTCCAGAACCTCTGAAAAATGAGATTTTAAGCCACCTCACATTGTGAGACAAAAGCTGCCATATGTAAAATAGCCCTTCTCTGAAGATACCAGAAATTGTGCCTACGAGAATAGGGAACATGTCCCAAGCACTCTGCCCCACCTCCCAAAAGCCAGGGACTTCCCAGGGTGAACCTGTCCTGGTGCCAACACCTACCGGGTCAGGCAGAATACTCATGACCACATCCTTTACTGATACTAGCCAGGAAAGCAGGAACAAGGAGCCCCTCCCTCCTTTATGCGCCTGTGACCAACCGAGGACATGGCTCCCTGCTCCCCAGTCTTTTCATATTCCCTCACCTCACACCCTGGCAGGCACCTTGCTCCTGGAGTTCTTGCCCCAAAACCTCTGAGTCACTGGTTTCTTGTGATGGTGACTCACCTTGGCTTTCCCCTTGCAGTGAGCTTGCCCTCTGTCTTAGGCACTGTTCAGCTGCTGTGAAGAGCAAGGCAACTCTTACAAAAGAAAGCATTTGATTCAGGGGCTTGCTTACAGTTTCAGAGCGTCAGTTAGTCCATTATCGTCATAGCGGGGATGGGGTGGGTGGGTGAGGGGGGCAGGGCGTGGTGGGAACACGGCAGCACTCGTGGCACTGGAGCAGTACCAGAGATGGACTTCCTGAGCAGAGAGGAGAGGCTCTGGAATGGGCTTTGGAAACCTAAAAGCCCACCCCACCCCACCCCCACTCTCACACTTCCTCCAGCAAGCCTACAGGGGGAGGGGGGGGCGCTCTTAATGAAATCACCACCCCTTTCTTCTGCTCTCCCTGTCAAACCCCTCCTTGATTTCCAGATCTCAGAGAGCGCCGCCTTTGAGAGACTCAAAATAAGAGACATTCTAGAGAGGGAAAAAAGGAGAATCCAGGACCTGGAGAACCGCCTGACCAAGCAGAGAGAGGTATGTGTCTCAGAGCCCAGAGGACTGCTGTTCCCACAGACCCAGGTTAGATTCCTGTCACCCACAAGGCAGCTCGCAACTGCCCATAACTCCAGTTCAAGGGGATCCAACTCCCTCTTCTGCTCTCCACAGGCACCAGGCGCACAAGTGGTATACAGACTTATTGGCAGGCAAAATATCCATACACATGATATAAAAGTAAATCCTTTTTTAAAAATATAGAACAAATCAATAAATAAACTACAGTTTCATTCCAGTGGTTACAGGCCAGGGAAAGCCCGCTGGTTGTGCCGTCACTAGACAAAAATAGAGCAAGCACAGCAGGGCTAATAGCACAAGCTGTAATCCCAGCTACTCAGGAGGCTGAGGTAGTTCAAGACCGTCTGGGCTGCAAAGTGAGTTCAGGGTCAGCTTGGAAATTTGGGAAGAACCCTGTCTCAAAATAAAATGTAAAAAGAGAGGTAAAGATAGAGTTCAAAGATGCAGGGCTTGCCTAGCACCCGCAAGACGCCGCCTTCAAGCCCACAGCTAAATGTCAAGCAAGCTCACGAAGACGAAGCCCTTCTGGGTACCAACCCCACAGAGCATCTCCACCAAACGGCTGTCCCCAAAAGAATTCCACAGAGCAACAAGAAGCAGCCTTAGCAGCAGCCTTAGATCAGGACACTAGAGGAATTAGCTGGGTGACCTCAGGGTTGGCCATGGCGCCACATACATCAGGAGGAACAGTAACACCCTACCCCCCACCCCCCAGGGACCCACTAGGCACCAGGACAGAGAACAGAACTGCAAAGCAAACACTGTGTGACTCTGACAGGGAGTCTGTAGGCACCAAACCCCAGGAAATAAAAACAAAAATGGACAAGTTAAAAGCTTCTGCCAGAGAGAGGGAACAGTGAGCAGATGCAAGCCCCAGATGGGGCAGGAAATACTTGTAAGACACAGGTCAGAGAACCATCTGAAGAATTCAAATAGCTCAAGAGGAAGACTGCCAACAGCCCAACTGAAACACTCACCAGGTACCTGATAGACTGGCTTGTTTTGGTTTTCTGATTCTGGGGAATGGGGTCCAAGACCACACACATACTGGCCAGGGGCTCTTCCACTGAGTTACATCCAACTTTTGTTTGTTTGTTTGTTTTGTTTTATTTTATTTTCAAAATGGGGTCTCATTAATTTGCCCAAATTGACCTTGAACTCACTGTGCAATCCATGCTGGCTTCAATTCTGTCATCTTCCTGCCTCTCAGCTTTTCAAGTAGCTGGAATTAGAAGCTAGCACCACCACACCTGACCTGAATAGATATTTTTCTTTCTTTTAAAAAAATTATCTTTTTAAAATATGTGTATTAGTGTTTTACCTGCATGTGTGTCTGGTGCAGCAGAGGCCAGAAGACGGCATTACTGGAGTTACAGGTAGTTGTGTGCCACCATATGGTTGCTGGGAATGGAACCCGGGCCATCTGGGACAGCAGCCAGTGCTCTCCCTCCATCACTGAGCCATCTCTCCAGTCCCCTGAATAGATGTTTCCCAAAAGAAGATAATTATCAGATACATGGAAAATATGAAGACCTCAAGGCTGTCAGAACAGCCAGTTTCAGAACGATTACTGAGGGCATTTGCTCAGCTGGTAGAGTGCTTGCCTAGCATGCTGGAAGTTCTGTCCCCAAGATCACATAAACCTGGCTTGATAGCACAGCCTCTAATCCTAGCACTTGGCAGGTAGAGGTAGGAGAATCAGGACTTCAAGGTCATCCTCAGCCGCTGAGGGGATTTAAGGTTCAACCCTGAGCTGCATGGAACCATATCTAAAAAAAAAAAAAATGTAAGAAATCACTCAGACCCAATTGGCTTATTTGCACACAACTCTATTTGTATTCACAATAGAGCAATCAAAAGGTTGATGTCAAGCTGGGTGTGGGGACACACACTTTTAATCCCAGTACGTGTGAGACAAGGGCAGGTGGATCTCAGAGTTTGAGAGGCCAGTCTGCTCTACAGAGTGAGTCCAGGACAGTCAGGGCTACACAGAGAAACCCTGTCTCGAAAAACAGAAAAACGAAACAAAACAAAAAAGAAGGTTGATGTCATCTCCTTGAGCAAAACAGATAAAGAGAGGATAGAGACGAAAAATAGCTCCAGCTTTGGGGGTATGGAACAAAGATGGCTGACAACAGGCCACCTCACACAGTCTGGCTTCATGGCACAGTTCAGAAACAAGTGAACTCTGCAGTGGAGTCTCAGGGATACCTGGAAGAATCCATTAATCATCAGGGGACAATTGGCTCTGTATCTAAGTCCTCTTAAGCAAGGTCACTTGTCCCCATGGCGTCCCTTGACACTGACGATGCCAAGCCCTTAGCAAAGCCTCCAACACAAAAGCAAGGAAGTGACTCCCATGAGGAAGAAGAGGAAGAGCCTGGGAGACCAGCACTGCTTGTATTTTTCTTTTTCCGAAAAGTGTTTTCTTTTTCTGATGACAAAAGGAGCCCCCATTTCTTCTAGAATAGTTGACAAACATGGAGAACCACTCAGAAGAGCCTCAGCATTGACCCAGCTGCTGCTGAGCAGAGCTATCACCAGTGACATTTTGATGTGATTCTCTCTCGGATGCTTTTGTGCCGTTGTTATGGACGTGGGTGATGCCGACTCGTTACCAAGATAGTGGCATGGTGCCTACTGCTTCGGGAACTATTTCAATACATTACGCATTTCTCAAACGTCTCCGTGTCACTGAACCCCCCTCCCCCACTGCCTGCTGCTGAAGAGTGCCCTGGGTCTGCCCTGAGTGGGATGGACCCTGGGTCGTTGGCCCCTCCTTCTGCCAGGGATTGGGTTCTTTCTCACTTTTCCTGAATATAGAAGATGACTGGTAGCCTGTACTTGTAATCCCAGCACTCTGGAGGCCAAGGCAGAGACGTGTGAGTTTAAAGCCAGGTTGGGCTATTGAGATGTTCTTATTGAAAGAAAGAAGGAAAGAAAGAAAGAAAGAAAGAAAGAAAGAAAGAAAGAAAGAAAGAAAGAAAGAAAGAAAGAAAGGAAGAAAGAAAGGAAGAAAGAAAGAAAACATCAAACAAGAACACACCTTTAATCCCACTACTCAGGAGGCAGAAGCAGGCATTTCTCTGAGTTCAAGGCCAAGCCTGCTCTACAGAGAAACCCTGTCTCAAAACTAAAATAACTGCTGTTGTTGCTGTTGCTTTTGTTATTATTATAACAATAAATAAGCAAACAAGTAAGTAAAAGATGCTTGGCTGAACAACTGTGTGTTCAGCTTTCCATCCTTAGGATAAAGTCCTGTCTGTGAGTGTAGCTCCTGGTCCCCGAGATGTGAGCATCGTCACTCACAGTCTCTGCTCCCACATGGAAAGTAGGCCTGTCCACACTAGCAATAGCAGCTTGTGAGAGCTCCCAGGACTGTGTCACAAGATTACATTTCATGGAGTCAATAAAGCGCTTGTTAAGCAAATACCATGAACTGAGTTGAGTCCCCAGAAACCACATTAAAAAAAAAAAAAAGCCAGGCGTGCGAGCTGGAGAGACGGCTCAGCAGTTGAGAGCACGTGCTGTTCTTGCAGAGGATCTCTGGCCTTGGGCACCTGCTCTCATGTGAGGACACACACACATACACACACACCCCTATACACACATACATACACCCCTGTTCCTACATGTGCACCCACAAATACACAAACACACTCATGATATATATATATAGTGTTTGAGCCAGGCCTTGTGGCTCACACTTTTAATATCAGCACTTGGGAGGAAGAGACAGGTGAATCTCCAAATTTGAGGCCAGCCTGGTCTACAGAGAGTGAGTCCAGGACAGTGAGGGCTATACAGAGAAACCCTGTCTTTAAAAACCAATAAATGTATGGCCTGGCAGAAGCCTATACTTCAGTCTTTGGAAGAGAGTCTCCTAGGGGACAGTAGGATTGTAACAAAGACGGATAAAGTGGTTTTGAGGGGAGCTATGCAAGGACTTGGCAACTGGGGTCCCATCTGGCCAGGGACCTGGAGTGGAGGGGAACAGAGCGTCTCCAGGTCATGTGGTGAACAGTGAAGGCACTTCACACATTTATCCTGGAAAATAGATTTAGAGAGAGACATGACAGCCCTCCTCAAATATTTAAAGGGCTGTCTCATAAAAGAGACATAAAACTTAGTCAAGGGCTCCAGATGACAGAATGGGGCTCTGAGACCAGAAATCACAAGGAGACAGAGCTCCATGAAGATAAAGGAGAGTTTTGCAGTAATTGGAACCTTCCAGAAAATCCTTGGGCTTTGCACTTAAGAAGCATCCAGAGACTGCTGTCTGTGTCCTCTCTGAAGGCACAGGAGATAAGGGAAAAAGAGTAAATATTTAATTCCAGACGTTGTTTTTTTTTTTTTAAAGATGTATTTATGTATTAAGTATACGGTGTTTTGCTTGCACACCAGAAGAGGGCACCAGATCTCACAATACATGGTTGTGAGCCATCATGTGGTTGCTGGGAATTGAACTCAGGACCTTGGGAAGAGCAGGCAGTTCTTTTAACCTCTGAGCCATCTATCTCTCCAGCCTCAGACGTTGTTAATTTGGTATCTGCTGTTTGTCTAGGAGATAGAATTAAAGGGGCAAAAGGAAGACGTCTTAAACAATAAATTAAACGATGCCCTGGCCATGGTGGAGGAGGCGCAGCAGATGAAGACAGCCGAGAGTCTCAAAGCTGAGAACCTCACCCTGAAGTTAAATGAAACATTAGCCGAGCTAGAAACGACCAAGACGAAAATGGTGGGTTGATCTGAAAACGGTAAGCTTGCTCTCCCCCTCGGAAGATTACAGCATGTGCTGGCTAGTATTATGTCAACTTGACACAAACCAGAGTCGTCTGAGGAAAAGTGAACTTCAGTTGAGAAAATGCCCCCAGCAGGTTGACCAGTGGGCAAGCCTGTGGCACATGCTCTCCATTGATGATTGACAACTGACGTGGGAGGGCCCAGCTCACTTGTGGGCGGTGCCACCTCTGGGCTGGTGGTCTTGGGAGCTACAAGAAAGCTGGCTGAGAGCTGGGCGTGGTGGCACAGGCCTTTAATCCGAGTACTCGGGAGGCAGAGGCAGGTGGATCATTGTGAGTTCGAGGCCAGCCAGGTCTACAAAGTGAGTCCAGGATAACCAAAGGCTACACAGAGAGACCCTGTCTTGAAAAAAAAAAAAAGAAAAGAAAAAAGAAAAGAAAAAAAAAAAGAAAGAAAGAAAGCTGGCTGAGCAAGCCTTGGAGAGCAAGGCTGTAAGCAGCATCCCTCCATGGCCTCTGCATCAGCTCCTGCCTCCAGGTTCCTCCCTTGCTTGAGTTCCCGCTGTTCTGATGTCCCTCAACAGTGGGACCTGACACCACCCGAGAGCGGTAGCGTCACAGGTGGTGTCTGATTTTCTGTGTAAGAGCTTTTGTTGGTCATTTTAGTTGGTAAGAATTGTGGTTCATGCTTGTGGTCCACCTCTGAGGAGGCAGAGACTGGCAGACCCCTTGGGTTCACTGGCCAGCCAGCCTAGCCTATGTGCTAAGTTCCTGGTCAGGAAGAGACAGTCTCAATAAAAGAAGTGGGTGGCACCAAAGGAATGACACCCAAGGTGTCCTCTGACCTCTACACACAGGGCAAATACACACACACACACACACACACAGAGAGAGACAGAGAGAGAGAAAGAAGCAGAAAAAAATAATTGATTTTTTAAATCATCTAACGGTTCATCCATTTTTTTTTTCTTTTTTCTTTTTTTATTTTTGGAGACAGGGTTTCTTTGTGTATTCTTAGCTGTTCTGGACTCGCTTTGTAGACCAGGCTGGCCTCAAACTCACAGCGATCCACCTGCCTCTGCCTCCCGAGTGCTGGGATTAAAGGCATGCGCCACCACGCCCGGCCATCCATTTATTTATTAACACATTTATTTTTATTTTATATGTATGAGTGTTTTGCCTGCACGCATGTCTGTGTGCCTGGTTCCCATGGAGGACAGCAGGGGGTGTCGGGTCCCCTGGAACTGGTGTTACAGATGGTTGTGAGTTACCATGTGGTTGCTGGGAATTGAATCCAAGTCTCTGGAAGAGCAGCCAGAGCTCTTACCTGCTGGGCCATCTCTCTAGCACATACCCCCCAGTCATTAATTTTCATCGAACATCTGGGTCTAGGTGCTCTGGGCATAACCAGTAAAAGAGCAGGCAAGGGCTTCTGTCGCATGGAGCTCAGAGACTTGCAGTGGGGGGCAGAGAAATAAAACAAAAACCAAGGCCACTTCAGGTGTGGATAAAGGTCTCAGAGACCAGAGAACAAATAAAATAGAAATTGTCTGGGACTGTTCCATGCACACATTTGTGGCAAGGTTCTTCCAAGGAGATGAAGTTAGTTAGAGCCAAGACCTGGAAGATGGTGGGTCAGCCACTGTAGGGGGGAGGGATGGCAGGGCGAGGAGGGGGGAGGTATGCCAGCAGGAACAGGGCATGCAGAGGCTCTGGGTAGGATGCAGCCTAGCACCTGTGCCTGCAGTGGAGGCAGACCACTGCCATTTAATCTGGCTCCTGAGGTAAGACCGTTTCCCCAGCTCATGACGGAGGAGCGGCTGAAGCTGCAGCAGCAGTCCATGAAGGTCCTGCAGGATGAACAGGAATCCCAGAAGCACGGCTTCGAGGTGGAAATCACAGAGTACAAAGAGCAGATCAGACAGCACTCGCAGACCATCGTGAGCCTAGAGGAAAGGCTCTGCCAAGTGACTCAGCAACACAGGAAAATAGAAGGCGAGATCGCAACACTGAAAGACGGTGAACCAGGTAGGGCCTGCTGGGGCTGGGGCGAAAACTGGGCATCCAGCAGCATCCTGTGTGGCCCCCAGGCTGGGCCTCATCGAAAAGTTCCCTCATTCTCTCTTGGCCTCTTTGCTCCTCATAGCACATGATGCTAGAAGCCCTCCGAGGCCTAACAGAACCAAAATAATGGCAATGAGATAGGACATCCTTTGTGCCAACCCAGTGAGCCGGCGAGCCAGAGCTATTAATGGAGTTGTGGTTTTCCCATGAAAAGGACAGTCCAGGTCCCCCTCTCTGCTGCTGGCCACTGTGACCTTACTAACAGCTCTCCTGGGCAGCCAGGAGCAGCCTCCTACAAAATAAGCCCAAAGAGACTAAAAACAACAATCAGAGTTATGTTCTCTCTCACCTTAAATGACCTAGGTCACCCATGACAGACACTAAGCTCGGAGTAGAAAATTCTAGAAGCAGAGGCCTCAGCATCAGCACCGTTGATGTTTGGTGCTGGGTAAGCTTAGTTTGGAGGCAGGGTGCCTGGTTTAGCCAATCCCCTGACCTCCAGTACCAGCCTCATTCTCCCCCCACCCCCACCTCACAGCCAGGTATCTCCAGATATCATCCATGTTCCCCCAGAGCTGGGAGACATGGAGGTTAGCTCAGGCTTGCCTTGCTCGTCATTCATACAGTCCTCTCATTTGTGCACATGTGGTGCCTCAGCTTTTTTTAGGCACTGGAGGTCCGTGATAAACAAGCCAGCCAACACCCCTATAAGTAACCAAGTTAGTGCCCTAACAGTGCCTGTGGACAAACAGGGCACCGAGTAGGCTCTGTCTCCTGACTCAGAGTCCAGGGATACATGCTGGGCAGTGGTGACACACGCCTTTAATCCCAGCACTCGGGAGGCAGAGGTAGGTGGATCGCCATGAGTTCGAGGCCAGCCTGGTCTACAAAGTAAGTCCAGGACAGCCAAGGCTACACAAAGAAACCCTGTCTCGGGGGGAGGGGAGGGGAGAAAGAGTGAGGATATTCAATAGGACCTGAGGGTGACAGCATCTTTGTCATTTCCACTGTTAGATAATTGTCTGCCATAAAGCAGGCATTAAATAGGTGTTCGTTGAGTGAATAAACAACTGAATAAAGCTGGAAAGCAGAGGGCAGTGGGGCCAAGGAGTTAGTGAGGAAGTCAGGAAGCCAGAAAGCAAAGAGAGAAGAGCAAGTGACGTGACCGTCAATAAGGCTGCACTCTTGAAGCTTGGCTGGACACTCCCTTCAGGCTCCTTATTTGCATATTGCTCTCCTGTCTGTAGGTGTCATTGGTGAGCCCTGCCTCACCCAGTAGCCATATTAGCTCATTTTCTGTGTTGCTGGCCCAGTCTTAGGAGTGGCCAAGGAAGGAAAGATGCTTAGTTGGAGCTTAGGTTCAAGGTGGAAGGTGTGTTTCTGGGGAGTCCTGAGAAAGCCCAGGGTGTCACATGTCAAGAGAGAAGGGGTTGGAGAGTTGGGGGTATGGCTCAGTTGGTAGAGTGCTCACAGGAAGCCCTGGGTTCCATCTGTCACCACGTAAGCACCATCTGGTGGTGTGTGCCTTAGCACTTGGGAGGCGGAGGCGGGGGATCAGAAGTTCTGAGTTGTCATCGGCTACATAGTGAGTTCGAGGCCAGCCTGGGCTACTCTGCTTTTTAAAATGGGAGTAGGTAGGAAAAGGACAAGACACAAGGAGAGTGAATGTGGCTGGTCTCTGTCCCTCTTATGAAGCCACTGGTGTCCTCTAACTGCCCGGAGAGACCAAGCCCCCACCTTCCGAAACCTCACAGTAGGGATTAAATGTCAACCTGTTATTTCAGAGGACACAAGCCACATCCTGACTTCACACATAGAGAACAGCCCCAGCCATACGCTTCACATGTGAGGAGTCTCAGGGTATCTGAGTTCAAGGAGAGGGAAAAGGGGAAGTCCACCACATACAGACCGTGATGATGATGTCACCACGTTTTGCAGCTCAAAAGGAGGAAGTGCCCCAAGAGCCCACAGGAAAACCCTCGGTGGGCAGCAGTGTCACAGAAGGGAGCTGCGAACACCTGATGTAAGTACCAAGACAGAGAAACAGGAAACGTCGCCAGATCCGCGTTCTCACTGTTGCTTAGATTTCTCAATTCCTGCCATGAGGGAGGAGGAGGAGGACGGGGAGGAGGAGGACGAGGAGGAGGAGGACGAGGAGGAGGAGGACGAGGAGGAGGAGGCGGTGGGAGCCAGGCAACTGTCTGTTCAGATCACAACTCCACACTCTGGGTGGCCTTGCAGTCCTGGCGAGTCAGGCTGCCTCCCTGAGCGGCTGGCTGCATTTGTAGGAGGCACATGCCTACAGCTCGGTGACAGGGAGCTGGTGCTGTGACTTGCTTTGCTTACTGAACCCCTATGGGAAGGATCCTCGTTGACAATGGAGACCACTTTCAGCGCTGGCTGCCAAGCCTGACAATGGGTTTGATACCCAGACCCCGCTTGGTGGAAAGACAGAAACCGACTCTCCAAATGTCAGTCCTCTGACTTCCACAGGTGCAGAGTGGTACATATCCACCCCCACACATGCACACATACACACATACAAAATAAGTAAATAAAATATAAGGGAGAGAGATTGAACTAATTGACTTTTTATTTTTATTTTTGGTTTTTTGAGACAGGATTTCTCTGTGTAGCCTTGGCTGTCCTGGACTCATTGTAGACCAGGCTGGCCTCGAACTCACAGTGATCGGCCTGCCTCTGCCTCCCGAGTGCTGGGATTAAAGACTTGCATCAGCACCACCCAGCAACTATTTGACTTTAACTAATGAGTTCCCCTCCCCCAACCCTCCCTAAGGATCAAGAAGTCTATTGATCCTGGAGAAACTGACAATACTGGGGGGGGGACTATCTGTGTCTAGATGTGATGGCACACAGCTGTGATCCCAGCCCTCTGGAGCGAACACAGGAGGCAATCCTGGGCTATATAAACACAAAACAGGGGCTTGGACTATAGCTCAGCAATAGAGCACTTGGCTGGATCCAGTACCACTAAAACCTGAACAAGCAATGAGTAGAACAGTCCAGAAGTCTACTACAAAGCCATACATGAAAACGGAAGAGTTAGTTCGTGCCTCCAAGAAAGACAGAGGCACCCATGTTAAAAAAAAAAATCTATGTGAGAAAAGCCTGGGCTTGTAAGCCTCTGACTTGCTGGAGAGTGACACTCAATACTACCTTCTACACAGTGACAGCCCTCCCCCCAACACAGGTACACACAGAAGTCTGTCTTCCCATCTAGGCCCCTTGTACTCCCTCCAAACACAACCAGGCTTCCACTTACTTCCGCCCCCTTTGCAGGCCTGCACGCTGTGGTCCCTAATAAGTTCCTGTCCCGTGGAACAACCCCTCCAATGAGAAGAGCGATTCTCTTGGTGTCAAAGGTGCCACCTGTGGCACAGGGAATCTGTCTTCTTACCGTCCCTGCATCTCTTTCACTGTCTGGTCCCCACCGCTCAGGATCCCAGCATGCCAGTGAACAGACAGAGAGCCCTCCTGGTCTCCCCTCTTCTTCCCCACCCTCATGGAAGCCCTGAACCCCCCCCCCCAAATGGTCTTCCATCCTCTTTCCACAAACCCACCGGCATGTTGATCTGTGTTGACAGGTCCCATGTGGGACCAGCTGACACCCTCACTAGACCTCAGTCCAGCCCAACCGGACCTCTTATTCTTTCTCAAAGTGTGCTAGGTAAAAGTGCATCAAAATGAGGTTCTCTTTGAGCATTTAAAGGCTGCCTGTCCTCTGGCTGGGCTGGGGTCCCATGGTCCATCCCTGGACATCTTGTGTCTCATCTCTGGGTCCTCCTATCCAGTCTCTTGGGAGTCAGTGGGGAGTTGAGCACACCTGACTCAGTTGTTTGTAGTTTGGTTTTTTTGTTTGTTTGTTTTGTTTTGTTTTGTTTTCTTACATTGCAGAGATGACTTACTGGCTGCTCAGAAGGAAATCCTGAGTCAGCAGGAGCTCATCGTGAGGCTGAGGACAGACCTCAATGAAGCCCACAAACGGATGTCAGACCTGAGAGGTTGGTATGAGTTCCTGGGCCATTTGACATCCTCACCCACTCAGGAAGGAAGTGAAGGTAGAGACTCAGCAACCTTGGTCCCAAAGCCTCTGGTGGACCTGCTTTCCTGTGTGCCTGCAGCCCCTGTCACCCGGGGAATCATAAGACTTGGTGGACCTTGAACATCAGTATCGTCTTCTGCTGTTGAGCATCTCTACAAACACCCCGGAAGGCAGTAGTGGGGGTCCCCTTTGGGGCTGGGTCCTCTGCAGGAGCCTGGGTGCAGCATGAAGAGGCCTCACAACCTTCCTCTTCCTCATGCAAAAAAGCCACACACCTCCCACACTGACAGCCAGCTTGGCTCAGGTCCTCCGTGCCTCTGTCTGTCTGTTTCTCTCTCCTCTCTCTCTCCTTGTCTTCTTCATCCTTCCTGTTACTTCATATGGCCTTTTTGTCTTTCCCATCTCCAGCCTCTGACAGGACAAAAAGCCCGGGTAGATAGGATTTGGGAGGAAACAAAGCTAGATTCCCAAAGTAGAAGGAAGGCGGGAAAAGGGAAAAGGGAGAAGATGGAGGGAGAAAGGAAGGAAAGGGGGAAGACTGCCTCACCCATCTCCAGCCTCTGGCATCCCCACCCCCTCGGGACTGTTTCCTCCCTGAGGCCGTTCCCACAGTTTTCCAAAAGGAAGGAGAGAAGTAATGGTGCCTACAGCGAGTCAAAACCCAATCCCACAACCAGATCACCGTTAGGCCCTTGACTTCAGACAAGACTTTGCCTCTCTGAGCCTCAGTGTCCGCATCTGTGCAGTGGGGGTGCAGACAGTAATTCCCTTGTAAGCCTGCAACTGAAGATTTAAGGCAGGTGCCAGGGTCTTAGTGTGGGTTCCCCCCAACAGCGGACCCTAAGACTGGAACTCCACTACAGCCAGTCTATTCAAGTCATCGCCCCGGTAAATACCAGCAGTGAAGTAGGGATTGAGCCAGAAGGGGAAAAAAACGAAGGGTAAGTGGGCTGTCAGTCAAGAGGGCACTGAGGTACCCGGAACTAATTCTGCCAGAGAGAGTGAAGAGCGGGAACAACTGTCTGTGCTAGCTGTGCATGGAACATTGGTATGCCTGGTAGGCACCTAGCTCAGAAGACGCCAGGGGCCTGAGAATACCTCTGGGTGGAAAGATCCAGAAACAGCTGGGCATGAAACTCAACTGGTATTCCGAGCGCTTGCCTAGCCTGCATGAGGCTCTGGGTTCAGGCCCCAGGACTGAATGAGTGACCCTGGCCTCACACACCTGTAATCCTAGCACTGAGGGGGCAGAGATGGGAGGATGAGAAGCTTATGGTCATCTTTGGCTGAGACCTACCTAGGATGCATGAGACCCGGTCTGCAAACAAAAGAATAAACAAACAAACAAACAAAAGACCTAGAAGCAGGTAGCTGCACACTGGCCAGAGCATCCTAAAAGACCAGGAGGACATGAGTAGAGAGAGGGTAGGGCCCTAATGGCAGCTGCTGGTGTCTTAACACTGGTCGGGAGGCAGCAGCAGGGGACTTACTGTGCCACCCACTGACACATGCTGAGGTTCCCGCAGAGCTCCTGGGGAACACTAGAGCCAGCCGCTGAGAACCCTGGGGGCAGAGATCCCAAGGTGGGAGAGCACTCACCAACTTCCTGTTCCTCCCAGGGGAGCTAAGCGAGAAACAGAAGATGGAGTTGGAGCGGCAGGTGGCCCTGGTACAGCAGCAGACGAGCGAGCTGAGCGTGTTCAAGGCGAAGGTGGCGCAGATGAGCGGCCTGGTGGAGAAGAAAGAGAGGGAACTGAAAGTCCTCAGGGAGGCACTCAGGTGTGGGAAGGGGATCCGCGTGGCATAAGCACCCCAAGGTGGCTGGCACAGACAGGGCTCAGTAAATGCTGGTTGACTTGGACAGATGAATGGGTGATAGTGTCTCATTGCTTCCTAGACTCGTTCATTAAAGCAGAGCTTTGTTCCGGAAGTGCACGTCCTCCCAGGCTGCTGGGCTCGGCTCACGTGCAGGAGGTCTGAAAGAACTCAGTCACCTGCTGCGAAAACAGTTTTACTTCCAGGTTAACGGAGGCATGCAAAGGTCTGGGAACCCTGGACTGCCTGACATCCATGATGCCCCTCTCTGCCCCAGGGCTTCCCAAGAGAAAGCCAGACCCCACCTGAGCACGGAACAGAAGCCTAGGAATCTCAGCCAGAAGTGTGACATCTCACTGCAAATAGAACCAGTCCACCCAGACACATTCTCCAGCTACCAAGAGGTCAGTGTCCGGGACTGTAGGCAGCTCCGATAGCCCAAGGGTTAAGGGCTTCTTCCTTTTAAAGTTGTTCACCCACCATAAGTGACAAAGTAAGACAGCCCCACCCCGTGATCATGGTCTCCAGGCTTACACTCTCGGCAGTAGAAATGTTACTAGCAGCTCTTTCCTGGGAGGCCGCTTGGTCCTCCTACAAATCATGCGTGGGTAGTGGTTGGCCATCCACCTTGGACCAAGTTGGCCTGGGTTTGAATCCGAATCCCTCCATGTATCCACGTACAAAGTCTGTGGACCTAGGGAGGTCACTGTATACCAGTTGCCCACTCTGAGAACAACAGTCCCACTTCAAAGGGTTATTGGGAAATATATTTTTATTTATGCATACCCACATGCGAACGTGTGCTTACCTCCATCTGGTGGGTAATTTTTTGCTAATTTGTTAAATCTCAATCTCTCCCCCCGCCCCCGTGTGTGTGTGTGTGTGTGTGTGTGTGTGTGTGTGTGTGTGCGTGTGTGTGCGCGCGCGCGCAATATGCATGTGTGGAGGCCAAGGGAGGACATTGGATATCTGGCTTTCTGTGTCTTATCACCCTTGAGACAGGATCCCTTGATGAATCTAGAGCTCACCACTCTGGTGAGCAAGCCAGGGTGATTCTGCTGTTTCTGTGACACATACACACCCCAGCTCTGGGGTTATGGTGCATACAGCCAGGCTTAGCATTTTTTTAATGGGTGCTGGGACTCTGAACTCAATTTCCTAATGCTTGCATAGCAAGCGCTCTTAACCACTGAGCCATCACCCTAGCCTACCAACAAACACTAATCAAAGGCATCCTTTCAACTGTGAAAGTCTGTAAAAGTCCACTCTGTTCATGTAAGTGGCTGCTTAGAATTCCACTTTGTGTCCATTTTATCCAGCCCAGTCCCCAGATGATGGAGATTTCAGCTGTATCTCCTTTAAGCCTGATGCTGTAATTAGTATGGCTGCCCATCTGTTGAACTCGTGTTTGGCTGTGAAATAGCCAGGGTGGAGGGGCTTCCTACACTGTGCATCACAGAGCCAAATGACTTTCCCAGAGAGCCATGCAGTCAATGTGACCCCTGCACCCACACACATGGCAGTCACTTGATAGGGTCTCCCTGTGTGACTGCCCAGAAGTCCCAGATACTCATCCAGTGGGAAGTACATCTGAGTGGTCCCTCAGGTGGCCTTTGCAATCATTCCTAGTAGGCTGCACCTGTGGGGTGCAGTGGCTCCTTCAGGCCTGTTTCCTAGAGTCCAGAACATCTTTTTCTTTTAACTTTTGGAAACCAGCCGCTTTTGCGGGGAGGCATCTGCAAAAGAAACAAAGCCAAATATGTCAACAAAGACACTGCCTCTGCCAGACAGCCAGGATGAAAAGGCTTGAGGTCCAGCCAGCCATCCCTGGCTCTGAGTGCTATCCAGCACACTTTAATAGCAGTGGTTCCCATTGCCCAGGGCAACCAGGAGGAGGAAGAGGAGGAGGAGTGCAATGGCCCAGGTGGCTGGTAGCTCAGCTGGGTAGCAAATGTCAATCACTCCTGTTGGAACCCTAAGCCCTCAAAGCAGGGCCTGACCTACAGCCACTATTGAGCACCTGCTGTATACCAGGCCTTGTGCTAGAGACAAGGAAAGGAACGCAGGCCCACCTGAGGCCACGATTCTGTGCATATACCTACATATGCCAACCCTTCCCCTGTACCCTGTATGTGTTTGATGGGGAGACTCCTTGGACGGTGGCTTCTAGTTTCTATCTCAAGGCTGAAGCTGATGGGGGAGGGAGGATGCAAGATAAAAGGCCAAAACCATCCCTTCTTGGAACAGTGGTCCTCACCCAGGCTACTTCCTGTTTCCAAAGCCAGAGAGGGTCAGAGGGCTCAAGAGTTGTGTGAGAAAGAATCCGTGTCAGTAAGAGAGCTCCCAGAGGAGCGTGAGGAAGGGTCACATGCTGCTTCCTCTCCCCAGTTCTTCAAAGACTAGGGAGGCTGGCCTGGCTGCTGAGCCTGTCCTTCTGCCCCAGGTCAGCATCTCCTGTCTGTTTCTATCCTGAAGGAGGGAGAATTCAGGTGGCCCCCTCCAGGGCAAACAGATGCCCCCCCAAGCAGGTTAAGGACACCTATACAGAACCGTGCCCTCAGGTGGGCCAGCTTCATGGCAACACACCAGAGCAGTTGCGTCCCCTCACACACCTGGCAGCCCTGAACCAGGAACAGGCTCCTGCCTCCTTCCAAACTTTGCACATCTTGAGTTTTGCCTGCCTGCAGGAAGGAAGGAAAGGGAAAGAAAACAGTATAAAGGGAAAGCCAGTATAGAAGAAAATGTCCTCCCAGCACTCAGGAGGCAGAGGCAAGTGGATCTCTGTGAATTCAAGGCTAGCCTGGTCTACAAAGTGAGTTCCAGGACAGCCAGGGCTACACAGAGAGACACCCTGTCTCAAAACAAACGAACAAGAATAAAATGTCGTAGAGAGAAAGCAGGGTCAAGTGGCTTGAGGAGCAGTTATGGCAGGACTTGAGACTGTCCTGTTTGCTTTCTATTGGTGTGACAAACACTGTGACCAAAAACAACTTGAGGAGGAAAGGGTGCATTTCGTCTTACAACTCACAGTCCATCCTTGTAAGAAATCAGGGCAGGAACCTGGAGGCTGGAAGTGTAACGGAGGCTGTGGAGAAGTGCTGCTCACTGGCTTGCTCACTCCAGGACCACCTGTCCAAGGGTAGCCCTATCCACAGTGGGCTGGGCCCTCCCACATCGATTATTAATGAGGAAAATGCCCCCACAGACTAATTTTATGGTGGCATTTTTCTCAGTTGAGGTTCCCTCTTCCAAGATGACCATGACTTGTATCCAATGAGTGAAAAAAAAATTTTTTTTGACCGGGATAATGGATAAGAGCATCACAGTAGGAAAGGGGTTCTCTCAGAACTGGTGGTCAGAAGCCTCCACAGAGGGAGATTTGGAGGAGAGCCAGAAGGAGGTAAAGATATGAACGACAGGAACATCAAAGGGAGGGGAGCATTCCCAAAAGGGCCTCCGACAGTATGGCTGAGCTCCTGGAAGAGGCTGGGGGCCTTGAACCCCATGGGATAGGGTGCAGTATGACTGGCACGGAGCCTAGGACCTATCATCCTATTGATCTCAAAGAATCACCAGCGTCAGCAAAGAAAGAGCAAACAGGGCCGGAGAGATGGCTCAGAGGTTGAGAGCACTGACTGCTCTTCCAAGGGTCATGAGTTCAATTCCCGACAACCACATGGTGGCTCACAACCATCTCTTCTGGCCTGCAGGCAGAATGCTATATACATAATAAATAAATAAATCTTTAAAAAAGAAAAGAAAGAAAGAAAGAGCAAACGACTCTCCTTTCCTGGTCTCTGCTCTATCTGTGGTTGGATTGCTCACTCATAGAAGCTAGGGTGTCCAATGCCAGACTGTTCCTCATCCGACTGCTGCACGAAGTTCAGTTCCTTGGGGCGGGGTCTTATCTTGGAATACTGTCTAGCACAGGGGGAGGGGCAGAGAGCGTGAATATGAGTGAGAATATGAATAGCTGGTGATGGGTTGATCGACACCTAAGCACGGGCATTTGTACCTAGAAACAGGGCTGAGCGCGTAGCTCAGTTGGCAAAGTGCTTGTGGAACTCACAAAGCCTTGAGCTTACACTGTAATACCACACAAACTAGGCACAGTGGGGCACCCCTCCCCCCCCCCCAAAATCCCAGAACTCAGGAGTGGAGACAGGAGGACCAGGAGTTCAAGGTCGTCTTTGGCTACACAGAAAGTTTGAGGGCAACCTGGGCTATGTGAGATCTTGTCTCTAAGGAAAATTTTAAAAAGGAAAAAAATATCTTTTTTTAAAACAAAAAGAAATAGAGACAGAGATGCCTAGCTATATAAAATTTTAATAATTTCAGCTCACCCCGTGCTATATATGTTGTCTTTGGTATCTATATCAGTAACCTAAAATGAACCGAAAGTTGCTATTTTTAAAATAGTTATAAAAGAGACATATTATCATTTTATTCTCATTCTTGCCAGTTTGGCTGAGGCTTCCCCCTAGCAACTGTCTGACAACTGAAAACCACTCTCAGTACCCCATCCCAGGTCCCCTCTTAATGATCTGCTAAACATTTGTCACTGTCCACTCTGTCTCTCTATATCTACCTTCCCCACTGTCTCCTTGTATTGAAGTACAAAATCCAGGACAGCAAGGATTTGCCAGTGTCACTCCCTGATGGCGCCCCAGAGCCTGGAACAGCCTTGGCACCTCTGACGTGCGCTCGGAGTGAATGAATGAATGAATGAATGGAGAACTGATACGGGATCTCATGTAGCCCAGGCTAGCCTTGAACTCACCTCATAGCCGGGAAGGACCTTGAACTTCTGATGCTTCCACTTTCACCCCGCAAGTGCTGGGATCACAGGCGTGTGTCACCTCAGTTTATACAGTGCCAGGATTGGAGCCCAGGGCTTTCTACATGCTGGGCAAGCACTCTGCCTTACTGGGGTGCATTGCCTCATTTTTTTTTTTGGTTTTTTGAGACACTGTTTCTCTGTGTAGCCTTGGCTGTCCTGGACTCACTTTGTAGATCAAGCCTGCCTCGAACTCACAGCAATCGCCTGCCTCTGCCTCCCGAGTGCTGGGATTAAAGGCGTGCGCCACCACTGCCCAGCTCCTCAATTTTTTAAAATTAAAAAAAAAATCATAAATTCTCCTGAATTCATCTTAAACAAAGGATCATGACCTTTAAAGACTTTCCTTGTCTGTATCCTGAGTAAACTTCACTCTAGTCTCTGACAGTCAGTCCCGTGGGGTCTGCCTGTGGCCAGCAGCTGTCTTACCAGGGAACATTCTCTTTCACGGAAAGTTCTATTGGACCTGCCTTTCTAGAGATTCTAGAGTGAGATCTCAGAGGAATATCTCTCCAGACCAAACAAGTGCCAAGCTGTCCAGTAGCCCAGACAGACAGGAGAAAGCTGTCCTTGATACCCCTCTGAAAGGAGCCTCTTGAGGTCTCATCTGAAATGTCTTTCTGGAGCTGGGAGTACGGCTGAGCTCAGTGTGCCCAAGAGCTGGTTCCATCCTGAGCACCACAGGAGGGAGAAAAGGGAAAGAAAGAAAGTGAAAATGAAGTAGAACTGGAGGGGACAGAGAGATGGCTCAGCAGTTAAGTTCACCTGTCACTCTCGCATGGGACTTGAATTCCATTCCCAGCACCTACATCAGGCAGCTTACAACCACCTATAACTCTATTTCCATGGGATCTGACGCCCTCTTCTGGCCTCCACAGGCACCTGCACTCAGGCGTGCGCGCACGCACGCACGCACACACACACACACACACACACACACACACACACACACACACACACACACACCCCTAACAAATGGAGACCTAAAACTGCACATGGTGGCACACACCTTTAACCTCAACACTCAGGAGGCAGAGGTAGGTCTCAAAACTGAATTAAGACCAGGCTGGTCTGCAGTGTAGGTTCAAGGACACCCAGGGCTACATAGAGAGACCCTGTCTCAATAAAAGGAAGGAAGGAAGGAAGGAAGGAAGGAAGGAAGGAAGGAAGGAAATGAAATGGAGACCCAGGCATGAAAGACTATTAGAAGAAGAAACAAAGGCTGCAGAGAAGACGCGTAAGGCATGTTTTATACTGCTGCTAAGTAGCAAGGAGGGCTGGCAGTCCTCCTATGTGGGACTTGATATTTGCAATAAAAAATTTAAATCCCTTCTCTGCTAAAGCTCTTGTGATATTTTCCAGAAGTGCTGAATGGCAGGGTTTCTGCTAAACAAGACTTGTGTCTGTCACTGGGCTTCTCAGGGAGATAACCTGGATGGATCCTTATGCAGCTGCTGTCTGTGTTACCCTGTCCCCAGGAGCAGTCCTTCAGTGACCTGGGGGCCAAGTGCAAAGGGTCTCGACATGAGGAAGTCATCCAGCGGCAGAAAAAGGCCTTGTCGGAACTCCGACAACGAATCAAAGATCTGGAGAAGACCGGCTCCTCCAGTAAGTTCTCTGCTCCCTAGTCCCAGCTCGGGGAGCCGCCCCCGCCCCCCGCCAGAGCCTGCCTGGTGTTGTGCACTTTGGGGACTGGCTGATTGCCCAGGATATCCCCTGATTATCCAGTAATCAGAAGGATGTTATAACATTAACAGTGATGGGTCAGGTCCCGTCTCAGAGTCAAGTAACTAAATAGCACATGAAAAGCTCACTACTGTTCTTGTTTCACTGTGACTTGGCGAGAACTTTGTCGTGGTCTAACACAATCTGAGGATGAGCGTTAAGGGAGTCCCCTTAGAGTACCCCATTCACAAGGTCAGAATGAGTGAACCCTGTGACAAGTCCCATTGTCACCTCGGTGCCTAAAGCCTTCACTATGGAGGCCTCTGCAATGACGCCTGTGTGGCCAAAGCCTTACACTCACTGTGTGGCCTTGGGGAAAATCATTTACTCTCTCTAGGCCTTGGTTTCCTCATCTGCCAGGGAAGTCATCAGGATTAAAACGGTCCTGCAGTAAGTGTCCCATAAGTCGTATCTACAGTGGCGTTGTGAAGTGATGTCTTCCTGAGTCTCAATTATTTCTTTTGTAGATCATAAAGACCACACGGATGAACCATTCCTAGAGCTAAAGACCCTCAGAATGGAAAAAAATGTACAGAAAATATTAGTAGACGCAAAGCCTGACTTGACGACTCTCTCAAGAATAGAGATCCGAACGGTAACCAAAAAATCCTTTGTTTCTGCAGTGACTGACATGGGAGGGTGGGCATTAGGGCTGATGTGAGCTGAGCTCACAGATCAGTATGTTAGAAGTTTAGGGCCAGGGCTGCCCTCATGAGCACCAGCCAATGAGTTACTGGATATCATCGACACAGAGCAGTGGCCTTCCATCTGCCCAGTGCAGTATGTCATTGCTTTGACTCTGGGCCAGATCGGCCACTTGAAACACCAAGCTCCTCCTCTTCCTCTGAGACACTACTTTCTGCAGAAAGTGTCCAACAGGCTAATGGATGAGGTTACACCAGGAGTCTGCTGTTCCCTGTAAACTGAAAGGCATAAGCAGGTCCAAGTGGAAGGAAGCTATGGTCAAAGGGCCAAAGGACGTCATGAGGGAGCCCAGCCTGAATGCTGTGTGTCCACCAGCAAGGCTTTGATGAGAACTTGAAAGGACAGCCTGCTGTGGCGACACACACCTGTAACCCCAGGACTCGGGAATATAGGCAGGAAGACCAGGAGTGCAGGTCATACTTGACTACTTACGACCCTCAACAAGAACAAAAATCAAGCTAAGTCTACGAATACCTCCCCCAGTGCCTGACTCAGAGTTCAGACTGAATAATAGGTAGTAGTGTTCCTAAATTACACTATGCCAGGAAAGAGTGGGACCTCAGATGCCAGTATTCTCAGGAGTGATTAATTCTGATGTTGAAGGTGACCTTATAACCCAAAGGATGTTAGACTGAGTATTTGATGGACCATAGCTCAGGTCAGTGTCAATCACAGGCCTCACTAACTACACACTGGCCAACCCAACTGGGAATAAAGTACAAGGAAGCTTCTAGAATGGACAGCCAAGTTATCCTATCTGAACCAATATCCTGTGTAATGATCTTTCTGGGTATTTATTAGTGTTGGAGATGAAGGTCTTTGAAATGAGGACGTCCATTCTCCAGGGTTGGGTGTAGAGGAGAGACAGTCTCCAGATGGGAAGTCAACTAGATCTCACAGCCTGACCGACTCTGCTTCCCAGACTGGTCTTCCCCTTGCGGATGGTGCCACCCTTACCCCACCACTGCCACCGCACAGCAGGGACCCTCTCAACTCTGATTTGAAAAGCCTCCATCCTCCGAGGTTGGAAGCAATTACAACTGTAAAAGGAAGAGCTATATGTTATGAGGAAGAAAAGCCAGCATGGGTTGAGTGCTTGGTGTGTGCTGGGCAGTGAGCTGGGCCCGTCACCTGTATGGTGAGTCCTTGCTGCAGCTGGGCTGTAGCGTTTCCAATGTCCCCATTTTACAGATTAAGAATTAGGGCTTCAGAAGCCAAGCGCCTCATCCAAGGCCGTAGAGATAAAGAAGGAAGATGCCTAAACTCTGTCCCCGGCTGACTTTCCTCTGGCACCCTGCCAGTCTGCAGAGGGTGCAACTGTGAATCCTGGAGAGGAGTGCAGAGGACTCTGTTCCATTTACTGTCATCTTCAGAGACCCTCTGGTCAGGGCTGGGGAGATGGCTCAAAGGGTAAGAGCACTTGCTCTTCAATCATGAGGATCTGAGTTCAAATCCCTGGTGCCCATGGAAGAAGCAGGGTGTGGCCACACACCCACTGCTAACCTCAGCACTGTGGGCAGGAGGGATCACTGGGGCTTGCTGGCTCCCAGTCTACCTCCAGATTCAGTGAGAGATCCTGTCTCTCAAGGGAATAAAGCAAAGAGTGACAGAACAGGGCACCTGGCCTCCTCTGGCCACTACATGGGTTATATGCACCTGTGCATGTGTACATCATCCATTTGCACAAAGATACACATACCACATGTGTATGCAATAAATGCAAACACACACACACACACTTTTACCAATATATAATGATGCTCACTTTTACTAGTTGGTCACTTTCTGGTTTTATGGTTAGGGTTTGTTTGGTTTTTGTTTTTTGGGTTTTGTTTTTGTTTTGGTGCTGTTTTGGTCTTCGGGGGTGCACGGGGAGGTCACAAGGCAGCACCCTACAGATGCTGAGGACCAACCAAGATGTACATGATGCACCTACTGAGGACTAAAGTCCACTTGGGTCCTGATGAGGTGTACTCTAGTCATCCATGGCTCCCCATGCTCTCGGCCTGGCCTGATTGCTGCCCCATGCTTCCAATCAGAGCTTCCAGAGGCCAACTGGCTGATAGTGGGCATAGCAAATGCACAGCTAGAAGGCCCAGCCCGCATCACCTCAGGAAACATTTGGCCACACCCTCTGAAGGACTCATTTCTGCCGTGTGAAAATGAGCTTCCTCTAACAAAAGGAAAGAACGCTGTTCCTGTGTAGCCTTCGTTCATCCATTCCTCAGGCACATCTTGTGCCCCGTGTGACCAGTGCCACTCTAAGCCCAGGAATGGGGTATACGGGCAGCAACATGTTCCCCATCTCAATGGAGCTTGTCACTTAGCCCCGGGCTCCTCAACATGGAAACATTACTATTTAGAGCCAGAGGCTGGGATACCTTACTTGGTAAAGTAATTGCCACACAAACATGATGACCTGAGTCTGACCCCCAGAACCCACGTTAAAAAAAGAGAGGCCGGCATGATGACACACACCTTAAACCCTGCACTGCAGAGGCAGAGGCAGATGGATTTCTGTGATTTCTAGGCGAGCCTGGTCTACTTAGTGAGTCCAGACTAGCCAGAGGTACACAGTGAAACTCTGTAGAAAGAAAGAAAGAAAGAAAGAAAGAAAGAAAGAAAGAAAGAAAGAAAGAAAGAAAGAAAGAAGAAAAAGGAAGGAAGGAAGGAAGAAGAAAAGAAAAGGCTGTAGTCTGTAGTGTGCTCTTGCTGGGGCAGTAAAGGCAAGGATTTCTGGGGATCTGCAAGCTTCAAGACCTGGTGAGAAACACTGTCTCAGACAAAAAGATGAAGGATGGATGGCCCTGAGGAATATGGTACCTAAGGTTGCCCTTTGGCTTCCCTCTCCACACACACAGAATATCTGGGCTCAGGTGACTCCCGGGGACTGACTTGCCTCAGTGGCATCCTAATTGTCATCCCATTGGATGCCGCTAGTGCTCACTCACCATCTTCAGGTGAGCCTGTGCATCACTAGGACCAGCCCCGGGATGGGGGCGTGCGCACACACTTAGCCCAGCCCAGAGACACTGTTCTAGAGGGAGGAGCTGCCAAACGTAAAACAAACCCGATGAGCAAGAATTCAGACAAGATGGCGGCCAGGGATGAGCAAGACAAGATGGCCAGGGATATAGATGAGAAACCCGCGGACCACCGCCTTGTCTGTCGCCATGCAGGGTTCATAGCTTCCCCATGGCTGACACCGGCAGCAGAACGCCGAGAGTTGTTCGTTTCTCTTTTATTTCAGCCTCAGAATGGCCTTTTCAACTTCGGCTCCAGCTTGGCCATGGAGAAGTCAGTGAGAACAGATTCCTCGGAAGCCTTAGAACTCAGTGAGAAGCTGGTGTGTGTGAACGTGTCAACCCCGCCCTTCCCCTCCCTTTCCACCCAGCACTGACCAGTTAACCACAGGATCCTTTACTAAGTATCAGCCTCTCAACTGTATTGAGTTGTTTTAATAACTCGGCAAGCCCCAGCTGCTACCCAGCATGGGTCAGGAATCAGCACACAGCCCAATTCCTTGAAAGTTCCATCATTAGAATGAGTGTTAATTTCGGTTGTCATTTCCCACTCATTCCGGAAAAGACCCATTGGGTGGGTGAGTGGGTGGGGAAACCAAAGCCCCAACTGCAGTCACTTCCAACATACATGTTTGCTTCCTACGACCTCAAAGAAGGAGCTAGAATCAGATGTCAGCCTCCCGGTGGCCTCTGGGCCGCCTCCAGCGCCGCTCTTACCAGCCACTCATGTCCTTTGCAGTACACCGACATGATCAGGACGCTTGGCAGCCTGATGAACATCAAGGACATGTCTGGCTTCATGTCCTTGAAGCATCTCTCACCCAAAGAGCGTGAGAAGGTTAGCCACCTCCGACAGAAAGACCTGGACCTGGTGTTTGATAAGATCACTCAGCTCAAGACCCGGCTTCAGAGGAAAGAGGACCTCCTGAGAGGATACGAACAGGAACTCGAGCAGCTAAGGTACCACGCGTGCTCCCCCGTCTAAGTACGGATAGCAGCATGCTGCTGGCCTGGGACAGGACAGAGGCCAGGATGCAGATTAAGTCGAAACACCAGTTGGAGGCCATGGCCTCCTGGAGGGAGGCTGCTCTTGAGAAAACATCAGCTGGAGGACCATGGCGCTCTAGCCTCCTGTCTGCTCTCTTAGTGTGCCAGCTACGCCTGTTAAGACGTTGACTTGTGAGGTGGGACAGAGCTCGCACATAGAGTGCTTGCCTGGCATGCGAGAAGCTTTGGGTTCTGTCCCTAGCAGTGCAGAAAACTTGGCATGGCTCACATCTCTAATCCCAGCACTCTCAGGAGGTAGAGTTCAAGGTCATCCTAGGCTACACGGCACACTCATGCCACCCTGGGCAACATACATCCCTGTCTCAGCATCGCAGAAGGCTGGAGATGGTTGGCTAGGTAAAAGCACGTGTCCCACAAGCGTAAGGAGATGACTTTGAATCCCCCCAGAACCCACAGAAAAGCAGTAGTGGATGTGTCCACAATCCCAATGTTCCTATGGGAAAACAGGAAACGGAGATGGGAGGAGTCCCTGTTCCGGCATACAAGGCAGAAAAACAACCAAGAGGCTGTCTTAAACAAGGTTAAAAGCAACGGACCCATACCTCAGATAGTCCTCTGGCCTCCACTCACGCTTGCCCACATTCACACAAACAAATGGGCATCCATACACACTCACAGGAACCTTGATTTAGCACTTGTATGACATCGAGGGTGCATCATTTTCCCAGGACTTGCAGGGCCCCACCCACATCCTGGGGCATTGGGGAAGGCCAGCAGCTCATGCTTACAGGCCAACATGTTCTGCCCTCTTACTCCCCAAGTCTTTGTCACGGTGTTATAAGAAGTCAACCCCCATAAGGAAGGACCTAGAGAGAGGTTGGGGGTCTTGATGGTGAATGGGGACAGTGAGGAGGGGAAAAGGGACTCTGTCTCTCCATGCACCCAGGCATAGCAAAGTGTCCGTTCAGATGTACCAGACCCAGGTGGCAAAACTGGAGGACGATGTCTACAAAGAGGCTGAGGAAAAGGCGCTGCTGAAGGAGGCCCTGGAGCGCACAGAGCAGCAGCTTTACCAGGAAAAGAGACTCAACAGGGCCTTCAAGCAGCAGAAGGTGAGCCGCTTGGCCCCTTAGATAGGACAGCCGGGCATGGTGGCACACATGCCTTTAATCCCAGCACTCGGGAGGCAGAGATAGGAGATCTCTCTGTGAGTTCAAGGCCAGCCTGGTCTATATAGTGAGTTCCAGGCCAGACAGAGGTATGTCGAGAGACCCTGTCTCAAAAAAAAAAAAAGAAAAAAAGAAAAAGAAAAAAAGAAAAGAAAATAAAGGAATAAAATAATATGACAATTTCAGGAGGACCAATGCCCAAATACAGCTGGTGGCAGAATAGCTTCTATGGCCAACAGACCCAGGCAGCTCAGCACTGTACCCACCTGCTGTGAGATCTTAAGCAGGTTCTTAGCCTCATTGAACCCCAGTGCCCTTCTGTGTTGTTTCTAGTTACATCTATTTATTTTGTTACCTGCATGAGTGTGGGTATGCATGTGCTACCACATGTGTGTGGATGCCAAAAGTCAGTTCTCAAGGGTCAGCTCTCTCCTTCCACCATGTGGGTCTTGGGGATCAAACCCAGATTGTCTGGCTTGACAGGATGTGCCTTCACCCACTGAGCCCCCTTTTTATTTAATTTTAATCTATGTGCATTCGTGCGAGGGTATCAGATCTTGGAGTTACAGACAGTTGTTAGCTGCCATGTGGGTGCTGGGAATTGAACCTGGGTCCTTTGGAAGAGCAGGCAGTGCTCTTAACCACTGAGCCATCTCTAAAGTTCTGCCCCCTCAACTCTTGCTAAGACAATACAGAGCTCAGGCTTGGATTAGGCTGACAAGGAAATTAACCCCCTGCCACTGTCTCTTCTTGACCCTCAACAGGCTAGGCCCAGGGTTCCTGGTGCAACCATAATCTTAATTTTTTTTTTTTTCAATGGAGCCTCAGTGGGTTGAGAGACCTGGGCTGGGGATGTAGCTCAGTTGGTTGAATGCTTGCTTGCCTAGAATGCACAGAGGCCTGGGTCAGATCACCAGTCCTGCATAAACTAGGTGTGGTGATGTATCTTTCTGAGCCCAGCTCTCAAGAGGTAGAGACAGGAGGGTTAAGCGTTCATAGGCAGGTTTGAGGCCTACCTGAGTCACATGAAACGGGTCCCTGTGTAAAAAAAGAAGGAAAAATGAAAACAGAGTGTTGAGAGGTTTTCCCAGGCTCATGCAATAACTCATAAATAGGTCTGCACCATGACCCCAAGTATCTCCCCTTGACCTGTGCTATATGCTGGGCTGGCCCCAGCATCCCCCTTGTAACTGTGATCTTTTCTTACTTTAGAGCTGCATGCCTATATGCCCTTGCATACACATATGTGTGTATACATGTGTGTATGTGAGTATTTGCATGAATATGACTCTGTGCATAAGTATTCATATATGCATGACAGTGGACACGCTTGCATATGTGTATATGTGCATGACTATGGCAGTGTTTGCATAAGCATATACATGACTCTTGTGTGCATGTACATCAACATGGATGTGACTCCATGTGTGTGTGTGTGTGTGTGCACGTGCGCACACGCTCTGAGGATGCCAGGCCATGAAAAAAGGATACCTGTCGTCCCCATCCAGGAAGCAGTACAGGGCGGGGGAGGGGGAGGAAAGTCATTGTAGAGAAGCTCACCCCAACCCCAACAGTGAGAGCAACCCCAAACCTAGCCATCTCTTAGAATCAAACATTACAAGCCTCCACACATGTGTGCCATGGGCTACCTCAGCCTGAAGCCACAGCAGAGCAACCGTAGCAGTTATCTGAGCTTGGACTTGCCAGGGCCCCCACTTCTTCCCAAGGTGCGCCGCCCCCCTCCCCAGATTTAGCAGGCCAGGTCCTCAAGGACAGACACAAAACCATAGAACAGGACTTCAGAGGGCCCCCCAACAGCCCATTGTGGCATGGCTGGCTGAAAATGTAAGGACCTGAGGATTTGCATAATCAGTGTCACATGCATTATTCACGAGCTGCCTCATTCATACATAATGAGGCCGTCCAGCCCCTTGGCACCAGACATCCTGCGTGGGCGACCCAAAATGTCCCAGTTCAACATGCGGCAGGGGGTCCCAGCAGAGCTAGGGCTGGGGCCTTGCAAATCCATGGGCTTTGTAGGAGAGAGAGAGAGAGAGAGAGAGAGAGAGAGAGAGAGAGAGAGAGAGAGAGAGAGAGAGCGTGAGCGCGTGAGCGCGTGAGCGCGTGAGCGCGTGAGCGCGTGAGCGCTAGCTGTAACACAGCCACACTGTGCTGATAAATGTCACGCTCCGCTCAGGCTCACGTGTGCCTGCTGGCTGGGTGCACTTACGCCATATTGCACCTGCCGCGTTCCACAGCTTGCAGAGGGGCTCATCCAGGGCCAGCAGGCTCAGAGAAGAACTGAGACTGACAAAGGGTCACAATGCCTGGCAGCCCAGCAACAGACACAGAGCTCCCACCCAGCCCTCTGTTTCACAGTCCCTGTAACTTCTACACCCCCATTCTAATCTTCCCCACCTCCCATTGCCAGGATGGTGAGGGTGTCATTCCAGGCCTCTGGTTTTCATATAAAGCCCGTGGCTTTACATGGTGTCAAAAACTACTGTATTCTAGGGGAAAAGAGATTCTAAATCATCTGTCCTTCTTAGGAGTGTATTTTCTTTCTTTTTTTTTTTTTTTAAAGGAAGTTGGATAGAATGCAGTGGCACACACACACACTTTCATCCCAGCACTTAGGAGGCAGAGGCAGGTCACTCTGTGAGAGTTTGAGGCCAGCCTGGTCTATGAAAATGAAACCCTGTTTTCTTTTTTTGTTGTTATTGTAGTTTGGTTGGTTTGGTTTTTGAGACAGTTTCTCTGTGTAGCCTTGGCTGTCCTGGACTCACTTTGTAGACCAGGCTGGCCTTGAACTCACAGAGATCTGCCTGCCTCTGCCTCCCGAGTGCTGGGATTAAAGGCAAGCGCCACCACACCCGGCTGAAACCTTGTTTTCAAGGGAAGGGGTCTTAAAGGAAAATGTTTAATTTTTTCTCAAGGAGGATTAGCACTTTTCAAAGTTTCCTGTGTAATATCATGAAGATGGACTGGTTGAGGACCTAAGGAGGGAAGTTTCCCATCTGGGGCTTCAAAACCATACTCCTCCACAACAGACAGACAGACAGACAGACAGATGACAGACACAGACACACACCACATGCACATTCATACACCAATGTAGTTTTCATTTTTAAGCAATTCTTCACAACACAGAACTTTCCAGACTCAGGAGGCACACCTCCAAACTAACACACGTTTTCTTTCCTTTTCCTTGGTGTGTAGGCCTTGCATGTGGCACTGGGTTATGTGCAGACACACCCTCATGCACATGTACATCATGCGTACACACTCAACCTCTCCTATAGGCCCTTCGCTCAACCCCACAAGCCCCTTTGGTCTCCTAGACATTTTTGCTTCTACACTCGTGTCATATATATATATATACAATTTTATAGTCTGTGTCTGTAGAAAACCCGGGAAGAACACATGAGGGAGAACAGTTGTTATTTGTCTTTCTGAGAGAAGCTTAACTCTCTGTACCCTAACACCTTCAACTGTGTGAAGAGACTGGTTGTAAAACACTAGAAAAAGCTCAGTGCTGGACGCATACAGAGCCTGGGACCTCAGAGCTCACTCCATGGGACAGGAGGATTATGGCAGTGCTGTGCTGAGTCCTGTCTTGTTTCCACATTCCCAGAAAAGGCACCTCCCTCAAAATTAAGAGGTCAACTTTGGAGTCAAACAAGAGTCTATGCCCAACTCTGAGCCATAGTAGGTGACCACTCTGTGTCTCTGGCTTCTCAACAATGACGGTGGCAAACAAGACCCACTTTTCAGGGTAGTGGGGAAGGGGTACATATTCAGAACGCCGGCAGCACCCCGGAAAGCTCAGCAGTATGGAGAGAGAAAGGCAACTCCGCCAGAAGGTCAGGGCTGGTCCTGGGTCTCTTTCAGACCACTGCCCCACCCCCACCCCCCACCCCCCCACCCCCCCCACCCCGCCAAGATGAGAGCCCAGCAACATGCCCCCCCCGGGGGGTGTTTCCTGCTCCCACGAAGCGGGCAGCCCTTTTTGTAAAGCATTCTTTTCTAGTTGGTGAATGCAGCTGGGGCTGTGGCCAAGAAAGAGCCAATACTTTCCATGAATGGCTCAGATGGGAATTTTCAATAGAAAGCTTTTAAACACTTGGGAGCTGCCCTCCCAGAAGCCTGCGAGCCCTTTCCCGTGGCTGGAAGTGTGAGAACAGCTGCTATCAGTGGCTGCTTTGGCTGGGGGGGGGGGGGCAAACCCCACTCCCTTCCAAGCTCCAGCCTGTCAAATCCCAGGCCAGAGGCTTGGCTTTCAGGAGTGGCCTCAGCTAGGCGCCCCCGCCCCCACCCCCACCCCGCCCCAAGCTGGTACTTTACATTGCTTGTCTTCAGGGTTCAATTCAACAGGACGACTGGTATAAAGCCTGAGCAAGCGGGACATCCGATGATGCCTTTGGTCATCATCACCATCCTTGTGCTAATTTAACTCAATGTTTTCTGAGATTGGCTTCGGCCCAGATATCACCTTGGAGGCTCTTTGCCTCTATCTCACTGTGGCCAAGAATTAGAAACCAATAGACATTGGGCAGGTGAGATTGGCTCCTTGGGTAAAGGCGCTTGCTGCCAAGCTTAAGGACGTAAGTTCGAGTCCCAGGACCCATAAAGTGGAAGGCAGGGATGGAGTCTCTTGAGTTGCCCTTTATCCTCCGCATGAGCTCATGGCTCACACAGACACTAAATAAACAAACAAACAAGATAAAAGAAAATCTGTAAAGAAGTCATTAGATGTATAGATGAGAATGCATTGAGAGGCACCAGGATGAGAGGCTGAAAAAAATGAATATAGGTAGGAAATGCAGTGTGTGAATGAAATGTGCTAAAAAAAAATAAAGGGGGGGGGTCCACCCTCCCACATGCCTCTTCTGATTTGGGCAGCATCTCTTAGAAACCCTTGTAGGTATTCCCCCAGATTGGACCGGGTCAGGATGGACTAAATGTGCCCCCTCTCTCTCACCTGGTTTTTCACTCAGGATCGAGTAGAGGATCAAGAACAGAAAAACACACCCTGCAGCTGCCCCTTCAAAGACAATGAGAGGCAGGTACGAAAGGGCAAGATCAGGCAGCCACGCGCAAGGTAGCCCGTCCTCGAAAGGGTGAGAACCCTGCAGCAGTGGGCAACAGCCCACACGGCCCAGGGACACCACCGGTACCCCCTCTCCGCCCTCCCTCCCAGCCTACCCCTGCCCACTGCCTACTGGCACTTTGGAGAAAGGACTAGAAGACAGGAAAAGTGTCTAACTCAGGGTCCCGAAGTGAAGGAAATCCCACTGGCCTTTTGGCTGACGAAACAAAACATCTTGGACACTAGATGGCTTAGGGATTTGGAGACAAAGCCACGAGAAAAGTAGGAAAGGAGGGAGTGGGGAATCCCAAGACTTCTATCCTAAGGATAAAGTACATGGGCAAGGGGGGTACAAAGTGGAACTGGAGTGCAGATGAAAAGCTCCGGACTATAGCAGCCTTCACTCCTACACGTGGGCTTTCGCCTGACTCTGGGTTTCCTGGAAGCTAGTGGGAAGCAGCAATACAGCTTGGTCCCCAGTGCACCGTGTCATCCAGATACAGCACATGAGCTGTTCCCAGTGTTCTCCCCTGCCAGGGGCAGGGGGAGGTAGGGCCTCATGTGACATGATGTGCCACATCGGTAAAAGCAGCCTCGGTGAAAAGGCAGCACCAAGTGTCCACTGAGTCACACCCTAAAGCAGCTCTTGATGCCCTCACTCCCTGAGTCCAGCTCCCAGGCTCTGCCCTTCAGGGCTCAGCTATCCACCAATCGGCCTCCATTCACAAATGGCTTTGAGAGCTGTGAGCCAGGCTTCCTCAGACTCCTTGGGTCCCATGGAAGGGATGGCTTGACACCCCCAGCCCCATGTTAACCAGAGTATCTTTACCTCATCTATTTTATATGCCAGCACACCCGAGGGACTTGGATTGGGTGAAGGGTGTGCTGCAGAGAGAGCGGAAAACAGAAAAAGAGGAATGCACAGAGATAAGGACTGTGCGTGTGCATATGTGCGTTCACTCGCATGTGCTGTAGTCTTCAGAGGCCAGAAGAAGGCATGGGATATTAGGATATCCTGGGGATGGAGTTGCAGACAGTTGGTCATAAGGCTCCAATGTGGACGCTGGGAACCAAAGTTCCAAATGGCCATCTCTCCAGCCCCAACATGATAAATATTGAACAGCTGCGAGCTCCAGGCCTTCTAAGTACAAAATACCCAGAGGGCAGCTGTCAGCTAAATTCAGGCCTCAAAGAGTTTCGGGACAGCTGTTTTGAGAGGGCGGAAGAGACTGACAAGCATTTGATGTCCGTGTCCCAGGAGATGGCCCCACTCCCTCCATCTCCGTGGGTATCAGGGAAGCCTGGAGGGAAGAGTAAAACAGGACGCCCAGTTACGTCTGAATTTCGTGGGGGATTTTTTGTAGGGCTTCCTGCAGTGTTGGGGGATGGAGGCTAGGGCCCCTTGCCTGCTGGGAACACACTCTACTACTGAGCTACGTTCACCCTCTGCCTTTTTTAACTTCAGATAAACAACAAATAATAATTTAGTCTTAAGTGTGTCCCAATATTGGATGGAGACATATTCTCATAGAAATGTGCTTTCATTATGAAGCTTGAATGCACTTGGGCACCACTTGTTCTGGCAGCCCACCAATGAGTATTGACAGAACACCAGCTTGGTGCCAAGGCGGGAGGGTCGGAAGCAGCTGTCGCAAATAGCTGCCCACAGATGGGCTTTGGCTGCCTCGCGGGATGTATTTTGGTCCGAGGTTTCGGCAGTGGTACATTTTGCTTTGGGTTTGTTTGTTTGTTTGTTTGTTTGTTTTGCCTTAGTTCTGGTTTTTAAGTAATAAATATCTCAGCATGCTGGATTTCTAGCTTCCCTGAGAAACTCAGGAGATAAGAACATAAGACCCCCCAGGCCATAAGCCGCCACCTCCCAGGCCCTGTAGGAAGGACCTGGCCTTCCTGGTTCACACCTCACCCTCCTTTTCTTACACCCAGAGCTCGGCAGGCATCAGTTTTTGTGCCCCACAGCTCTCTGGGAACTTCTCCCTACCAGCCCCTCAGTTTACCTGCTGACATCAGAACAGGAAGCCCAGCTTGCCCCCTCACACTGGGACCCTCTGTACCTCTGAAGGGTCTTTTCTTCTGGGAACTACCCCTGAGGTAGAGGGTCTGGAAGACAACGGGGGTCAACAGTTCTGAGTCAAAGCAGCATGCTCTTGGCTGTTGGTGACTTCCCAACAGGCAATACCTGAGGAGCAGGGCAGCCTCCGCACACCTGCACTGTGGGAACACCTGTACCCTCTGCCCCTCCCCCTGTACTGCAAGGCCCTGTCACTAGCGGAAGCCATTTTGCCCCCTGAGAGAGAAAACCCCGAGCCAACCAGTTTCCTCCTAGCTAGAATCTTAAACAGAGATTCCCTGAGCAGCTACCCAGGAGCCTTTGCACCTCCCCCCCAAAACAGCATCCCCTACCGCAAGCCTGTGTGTCATTCCCCACCGCACCCCCGTCCCCTGTCAAAAGGGCCCAACATTCCAAATAAGTGAATCTTAAAATAGAACAGAAACCCATTCCTCTTTGGCGCAAAAGGCAGTTACGAATCTAAGCTAAATGTTGTCACTGTCCTTTCTGTATTAAAGAGACGCGTGTTTGTAGAGATGGTCAAGAACAAGGTGCAGAGCTCAAGTCTCCAGGTGAGCCAGACAGAGAGGAAACAGTACGTTAGCAGTTACCTCACATCTGCAGGGAACCAAGCACTTGGGAGTGTGGGACAAGGAACAGCAAGACATCTCATTCACTTCCGGGGCAGGGTTTATCCTAGCCCTCCCTCAGAGGAAGGGTCTGAGGATCAGAGACTTTGTGTCTCCAGCCACACGGTTAATGAGACCACCTCCATGGAGCCTCAGGTAGGAGAAAGTGGGTGTTCCTTACTGTCTTTCAGGGCGTAAACTTACCACGGTTCGGGTAAGCATTTCTCTCAAATCCTGAGGGAGCGTCACCTAAAATATTCTTTTTTAAGAGCTGAGAATCAAGACTATGACATTTTAAAATATACTCAACCGTCACAGCTGCGATCCAGCCCTTCCTGGAAATGCCCCAATCCACACTCTGGAAAGCAGAGGCGAGCTTGTAGAAGCCTGAGGCTAGACACACTTCCTTCGTACATGAAAATGAAAAAGGAGACAAATCTGTTGTCATTTTGGGGGCACAAATGAAGGAGGCGCAATGCCCCCCAACACACACACACACACACACCAGATTGACACCACCCTCCTAACAGCCTTAGTTTCCCTAGAGCGTCAGGGACCTCAACTCAGGCTAAACCGGGAGTCATAGCATCAGCGATGAAAAGCATTTCAGAACCGGCCAGTGTAGAAAACAAAGAGTTTTACTCAAGATACTTTTATATAGGCTTAAGCACAAGGGTCGGGAGAAATAGAGGTGCTCAGAATAAAGCCAGACATACACCCAAGTGTTTGCATGGGCTCCTCAAGGGAGGGTCAGGGCTCCAGCTGTGGTTGGTTTATAATAGTCATATGTAGGATTTTGGGTGGGGTTTGAATTGACGATCTTACGCCTGAGTGGTTTCCCCTGAGAGACAAATGGCAGGATGACATTAAAGGCTACCCTACAGGGTTGAAGGAAGGCAAGATAGCTTGCTGTTGATAGAGTTAAGTTTTGTTTGAGAATCTCGGGCAATGTCTGGGGGGAAATATGAGACCCTACCTGAGGTCAGACACACACTCAAGCACTAAGCTGCTTTGACATTAAATGTCCATACATGAAAAGGAATGTTGACTCTGGGCCAGCAGCCTTTATAGTAAATGTTGGTTGAGTTGGAATCTTTGTATCTCTGCTGATGAGAGGTTTCAGAGACTCAGATGAGATTCCCCTGTCCCTCTCGTGTCTCCGTTTTTTCTATTGGGCCTAACAAAATTATCATTGGGGGAAAAAAAAAACACATATTCTACATAAGAAACTTTTTTAGTTTTTGAGACAAGGTCTCACTACATAACCTTGGCTGACCTAAATAAAACTCACTATGTATACCAGTGTACTTGAACTTACAGAGATTCACTTGCCTCTGTCTCCCTAGTATAGAGGCATGTGCCACCATGCTTGGTCAAAAGGAACATGTTTAAAGATCAGAAGTCTCTTCCTTAATATCTTTATCCCAAAACTAGACAGAGGGGGATGTGGGGAGGACATAGAGTGTCCTGGGGTGGGGGGGTGGAGGGTGGGGTCTCCCTTAGATCTGAGACCTTTGCCTAAAGAGGCTTCTCGTTCGCCCATAAACATGGAGAAATGCAGCTAGGTTTTGTCTAAGATCCGCCTGAGGATGTAAGGGAACAGAGATGTCTCAAGGGCCCAGATGTCCTAGGAACGTCACGCTTCTCTGACCTGGAGATCCTGAAATGTCAGGCATCCTCTGGGCTGGAGAAAAATGGGACAAAGTGTACTTCCACCAGGAGTGCAGTCCTCCCCTTTTCCAGCCGTGAAAGCATCCCTTCAAGGTTTGGTGTCCAGGACTCCAGGGTGCAGAAAGCCTTGCTCCAGGCTTCTTGCGAATTGTTGCCGGGTCCCCTCCCTCACGCATCTGGAGTCCTGAGAGAGCTAGAGTCAGCATGGCCACTGGGAAAGAGACAGGCTGTGAGGTCTCTTCCGGGCTTGCCCACCCATCTATTTGACTTGACAGGGAAAACATTGGAAGTGCCTCCTCTTCTCAGGGCCCTGTGGCTTGGTCACCCCTCCTGGTTTTCTTTCCTTGCAGCCAACAGTCTTTTGTCATTGTTTGTGGGCTGAGTGCCGAAGCAAGCATTTTTCTAGTTTCCTATGTTCTAAAACATCTCCTTAGAGACTTGCTGACTGCCTAGGCTGGGCTACCATACTGCTGGGCATGGAGAAGGAAGAGTTCCGTGTGACATCCTTGGGTCACAGAACACAGCCTAAGGGACAGAAGCCAGACTTGCAGCAGTGCTGCCCAGGTGGAAATTATACACTAGGCTGGCCTTTTCTGGCAAACCGCAAGGCCCAGCCCATTCCCAAGCAGCCGCCGGTGCCACAAGGTTCCACCCTGTGACAGACATGAGCTGAGAACCTGGGATGTTGCAGGTGACAGCAGGTGTGGAGGTTTATTGCATATCCCTGAAGGGACAATGCCACCTCCAAAAGGGCAGGCATGAATTCTTTATGTATAAATCACACACACACACACACACACACACACACACACACACACATATTTGAGTTTATACATGCATGCACACACATACACATACACATGCATGCATGCACAAATGTGCCTGCACAGATTAGGCATTCCTGATCTAAAGATCTAAAATGCAAACTTCCTTAGCACTGACATGTATATATATACATGAGTGCACATGAATAATACATATATATAATATATATAATATATATATTATATACACACACACACGTACACATGAACACCATACATAACATTCCATGTATATGAGAAGGGTTAGGGAAAGACATCCATGGTGCTAGCCAGGAATAATAATGAATGAAGGGACGACAAGGGGCCCAGACCAGAAAACTCATAAAAGTCCTTGCCTTCCTGGCTTAGCCATGGGACTACTTTTGTTATTGTCGTTAAGCAAACACAAGTGCTAATAATTACTTTGGTCAAAGTGCCGTGAAGGCAAAGGTCAGTGGGCAGAACTCCAGAGCCTCTTTCACGGGGTCCCACCCAGTCTGCGGCAACAGAGGTCTGCGGGGGAGACAGTTAAGGTACCAGTGGCTGCTTGGGAATGGGCTGGGCCTTGTGGTTTGCCAGAAAAAGCCAGCCCAGGGTATAATTTCCACCTGGACAGCACTGTTGAAGACTGGCTTCTGTCCCTTGGGGGTGTATTCTGTGATCCCATGGATGTCAAACTAAAGCCTGGGTGCTGTCTGTCTAGAGGCCATCTCAGGCTGCGCTCTGCCTGGGCTCCATCCCTTCCTGTTTGCGTCAGTATGACCAAAGTCAACGGCTACCTCCTCCTCTTAGGTCAATGGCCACATCTGCTTTCCCTGCCACGTCAAATAGATAACAAAAAGTCCCTTATCCCCTCACTCTTGGCTGGCACGGGGATGGCACCACCTGGACCTGGGACTCTATTTTCAGTGAGCAGCTTTCTGGCTCTGGTGCCACAATGGGTTGGGGCAGTGACATTTAGGAACCATCTTCAGGTGGCAGTTTTACTGAAAAATCCAGAGAAAGAAGCTCGAAGGGAAAAACATCACAGTGGGGAGATCTTGGTTGCTGTCTGTTTTCTTCCTGTCTGGGTGTCAGGTCCCACCGTGGCTGAGTGGCCTACTGTACAAATCTCAGGCTTCCTTCCCCTGGACAGATTCGGAATGCAGGCTCTCAGGACACATCCAAGGGCCAGGTGTGGGAGGAGATAGGCATTCCTGACAACAAAATGAGCCAATTCAAGCCCAATTAAAAGATAAAAGCAGGTTTATTCGGCCAGCTTTCAGGCAAGTTTCACCGGTCCCAAGGAATGAGGCCAGGCAGGTTGCCATGACAGAAGAGGGGTAGGAAGACAGAAAATGCATACAGAGAGAGAGGAGAGAGGGGGAGAGAGGGAGAGAGAGAGGAGAGAGGGGGAGAGAGAGAGAGGGAGAGGAGCGGGGAGGGGGGAGAGGGGAGAGGACAGGAGAGGGCCAAAATGTCTGAATTATATAGGGAAGAGCCTCTGGGGGAGAGGAAACCCAGCCCCTGGGCTGGAAAGTTCGAGGCAGAGGGTCTGGTATGCCAGCCATGCCTCGTAACAGGTAAGGACTGAGGGATACTGGGAAAACCTAGAGGCCAGGTCTGCTTTGATGTGTTAAATAGGCATCTCAGCTTGTCCAGACTCAGAAACCCAATCATAGGTAGCACATGTCTACAATTCCAGCACTTGGGACATACAGGCTAGCCTGGGCTATCTCACCATTTCAAGGCCAGCCTGGACTACATAAGACAAAATGAAAAACAAAACAAGTGGGTGGAGATTTGACTTAATGGCAAGAGGACCTGGGTTCGATTCCCAACACCCACATTGTGGCACATAATAGTCTATAATCCAGGCCCTCCAACACCCTCTTCTGACCTTAACCAGCATCAGGCATGCATGAGGTACACAGGCATGCATGCAAGCAAAATACTCATACAAATAAAATGAAATAAAATAAAATAAAATAAAATAAAATAATGTTATTTAAAAGAAAACAAACATAGCTGGGTGTGGTGGCGCACGCCTTTAATCCCAGCACTCGGGAGGCAGAGGCAGGCGGATCACTGTGAGTTCAAGGCCAGCCTGGTCTACAGAGTGAGTCCAGGACAGCCAGGGCTACACAGAAACCCTGTCTAGAAAAACAAAAAATGAAAGAAAGAAAAGAAAAGAAAGCAAACATTTAAGACCCCCATCTGCCACTCCCAAGGCTAATTTCCAAGCTCCCTAAAGCAAACAGAGCTTATGAAGTAGCTTTTCTAGCTCCAGCGACTGGAGAGATGGCTCTGCATGTAACAGCACTTGGTACCAAGCCTTGCGACCACAGTTTAGTCCCCAGTACTTGCAAGGGAGAAATAACAGACTCCTGCAACTTGTCCCGACTATATGCGTGTTGTGTCATGTACACAAATACACACACACACCCAAATAAATAAGATGTAATTTAAAATATATATATATATATAATTTCCCAGGATGACTCCACATGTCTGTGAAGAAGACAGAACCCACAGCCTGGTCTCCATGTGACAAATGAAGAAATCAGAGTATGGGGGGTGGGGGGTGGGGAGGTGTATGGTGACAGCTAAAACTCATCTTATCAAACCACCTCATCAGCCATGGGTGTATGTGTGTCATAAAGATTAGAGTCAAATGCATGTAGAAGGCATTAGGAAATATGCACTTGTTTGACAGGACTCAAAAGACCAAGGTATCTATAGTACATAACAAGAGGGTTGTATGCCAACAAGAAGGTTACCTGCTGGCAAAGGGGAGAGGTATAGATAGATGCAAAGACCAGCATCCTGCCAAAAACACGGGAGAGGAGCCGGGCAGTGGTGGCGCACGCCTTTAATCCCAGCACTTGGGAGGCAGAAGCAGGTGGATTGTTGTGAGTTCGAGGCCAGCCTGGTCTACAAAGGGAGTCCAGGACAGAGAAACCCTGTCTCAAAAAAAAAAAAAAAAACAGGAGAGAGGACTGGATTCTGTTTACACACACACACACACACACACACACACTGTCCACCACTACATCTCTACAGACCTCTTCCCAGTCATGTGACAAAAAAGCAAGTGAATGACATATCAGAGCCCACAAACCCCAATCCTGGGAGAGAGACCATCATCCAAAAAGCCCAGCTGTGACCTGGGAGCAGCATCAAGCCTGTGGCTATCATGGTGTCCCCTGCTGAGGGACTGAGAGGGACTCAGAAAGGAGTGACAGCCTCCTAGCACACAGCCCCCATTTCAAACCTACATTGTCAGCTGGAGAAAGAGGGAAAGCGGTCCACGGGCTGGAGCGGATGCATTGAGCCTGGGGCTTCTCTCTGAGGAGCGTGGCAACAACCAATCATTGCACCTCTTCATATCTACATGTGTATGTATTTCACATTTCAAATAAAGGCTGTTCAGGGTCTGGAACTGATGGGTCATCAGCTGAGAGCCGGCACTCACTCTTGCAGAGGACTTGAGTTCGATTCCCAGCACCCACGTCAGACACCTCACAACTGCCTGTGACTCCAGCTCCAGGGGAAACCTGACATCTCAGGACTCCTCAGGCACCTCCATAGCATGTACTCATAGACATACAAACACACATACACATAATTAAAAATAAAGTGTAAAAAATAAATAAATAAATAAAAATAAAGTAAATCTTTAAAACAAACAAACAAACCCCACAACATTGCATAGGCTTTTGGGGGCCCTGACTGCATTGACAGACTTTGTGTATTTGTTCTTTTTGTTCACTGAAGGTTGGAGCCAAGAAAGCCACCCTGAAGTCAAGCCAAGAAAGAGAGACGAAGAAGGAGGCATGCAGGTCCAGCCAGAGTCTTTCGTCTGTCAAGCCTGGTGGAAAGAACTAGAAAACGCGCTGTCCCGGGCCTCGCGTGATCCAGAGTGAGTCGGTTTGACTTGCCAGTAACAAAATACTGAGGGACTTTTGCAGCGCTTTCAAGATGGAGGCTTTGCTTGCTAGATTAATATTTTTCACAGAATGTATTTTGGAGTGTGTGGAGAGGATTTTTTTTTAAATCTCTATAGATGTATATACATGCAAGTATATAAAGAATATGCCTATAACCTGGGCTCCTAGGCTTCTGGGTACAGTGGCTCACATCTGGGTTATGATGTACCCAAGCATCGGCTCCTCTAAAGAGGTCCAGCTGGAGCCACAGGACAGATGTATACTTGGAGCGCTTGGCTACAGTATAATAAATTTATATCTGAGTTTATTATAATAAATTTAGAATGCCAACCAATTCTATCACTTCTCTAATCCTCACCAACATTTCTATGACACTTTGCAGTTCTCAAATCATTTCTCAATTAATCCTTTCCCCAAGCCCTGTGTTCCTCCATTTCACAGATAAGGATGCCGAACCCCAGAGAGGTTGGCCTGCCTACAGTCGCCTGCCTCAGAATCTGGGCATGGAAGCCCAGTTTCTTTTTGGTTGTTTGGATTTTGTTCTGTTTTGTTTCTTTTTCAAAGCAGGATTTCTCTGTGTAGCCCTGGCTGTCTCGGAACTCACTCTGTAGAACAGGCTGGCCTCAAACTCAAAAATATCTGCCTGCTTCTGCCTCTGCCTCTGCCTCTGCCTCTGCCTCTGCCTCTGCTTCTGCCTCTGCCTCTGCCTCTGCCTCTGCCTCTGCCTCTGCCTCTGCCTCTGCCTCTGCCTCTGCCTCTGCCTCTGCCTCCCAAGAGCTGAAACTAAGGGTGGGCACCACACCCAGCTAGAAGCCCAGTTTCTAATTCTGTCACATTGTCTATTCTGCTGGACCAAGATGACCCTAGTCTTCCCAGCTTCTGGCTACAGGGTAGACCAAGGACTCAGTCACCAAAGAATGCACACTTCCTTCCCCTGGTGTTTGCAGAGACCCTCACCTCTTCTCTTGTGCCCTCCCTGTCTTCTCTCCACCCACCTGAGCTCTCAGCACTGATGTTTGTTCTTAGCCAGGCATCGAGCCATACCTAGGGAGAGAAGGTGCCAGAAGGCACAAACTAGACTGTTCATTGATAATTATTTCAAAAAGCTACAATAAAAAATATTTTCATATTCTGTTCTAGTTTCATTTCTCATTGCTGTGGTAAAAATGTCCCAGGCAAAAAAGCAACTTAGGGGGCAAAGGGGTTTATTCTGGTTCATTTTACCAGCATGATGCTTACAGTCAGTCCATCATAAGTCAAGGCAGGACCGTCAGATGGCGAGTCACATCACACCTACAGTCAAGAACAGAGAGAATGGAGCCCATGCACACTCAGTTGCTTGTGCTCAGCTCCACTTCTCTCCTCTTATCAGCTCAGGCCCCCCTGCCTAGGGAATGGTGCTACCTACGGTGGGCCGGGTATGTCCACATCAAATAGCATAAAAGACAAAGCCTCATAGCTATGCCCAGAGACCGAATCAAAGCAGACATTCTCTCTTTGAGACTCTCTTCCCAGGTGATTCTAGGCCGTGTCAGGTTGACAATTAAAGCGAGCCATCCTGTATTCTAAAACTAAATGTATTCTTTATACCTGTTAAACCTTGAGGAATATAGGAGAAACGTTTTATGAGTTATTCCACGAGAGGCATGTCCAAAGTCAGTAAGAAAGGTGAACTTTACTTGTCCTTAAGAAGGGTCTGGAGAGATGGCTCCACAGTTAAGAGCACTGGCTGCTTTATAGAGGGCCAAAGTTTAGTTTCTAGTACTCACAGGGCAGCTCATAACCATCTGTAACTCCAATTCCAGGGGATCTGACGCCTTCTTCTGGCCTCCAAGGAAACTGCACACACATGGTGCACATAACCATACACAGAGCAACAACTATTATTATTATTACTATTATTATTATTATTATTATTACTTGTGGTTTTTTGAGACAGAGTTTCTCTGTATAGGTGTGTCTGTACACTCACCTGAAACCACCATGATGTGAGGAGACAGAGACAGGAGGATTGCTGGGGCTTTCTGGCCAGCCTGAGCTATAGTGGAAGACTTTGTCTCAAACAAACAAACAAAACAAAACAAAAAGCAAAAGACAAAAGCTGTGGTCACTGAGACGTGGCTCTGTAGTAGAACGATTGTCTAACATGCACAGGCTTTGAGTTCCTTCTCCAGCACCACAGACAGTCAGACAGACAGAAGAGAGGAGGAGGAGAGAGAGAGGAAGAGAGAGGAAGAAGAAGAAGAAGAAGAAGAAGAAGAAGAAGAAGAAGAAGAAGA
>OU015754.1:75330148-75342648 GCA_907169655.1 Acomys percivali | reverse complement strand
CCTGAGGCTTGCCTTTACCTTCCACTGAGGCCTCCTTCTTATCACTGAAGATGCCTCGGTTCTGTTGGGCAGATGACTCAGTTGGTAAAGTGCTTTCTGTGCAAACATGAGGTCCTAAGGTCTATCTATCCCTAGAACCCATGTCAAAGAACGAATGTTCACTTCCAATCCCAGCACTAGAGATGGGTAGGGAGAGACAGACAGATCCCTCAGTCTCCCTAGCCTGCCAGGACAGCCTAATTAGTGAGTTCTGGGACCCAGTGAGAGACCTTGTCTCAAGAAACAAGAGAGAGGACACTAGGGGTCTCACACCTGAGGTTGAATGCTGACCTCCACACACACGTGCCAGGTGCACACCCACACACATGTATGTGTTCAGGCACACACACACACACACACACACACACGAGAGAGAGAGAGAGAGAGAGAGAGAGAGAGAGAGAGAGAGAGAGAGAGAGAGAGAGAGAGAGAGAGGGATCCTTGGCTACACACAGGTGAAACCCAGAAAGGTAATTATTTAAAGGAGTTGAGCTAGAGAATGGAAAAGAAATCAGCACAAAAGAGGAGGCTCGGGCAGCCCAGAAGCAGCTCTTCTTCCCCGTACGCACACTGGTGCCTCTGAGGCACACCAGCAACCTGACCTTAGTTAGCTACATGAATGGGTAGGCTATGCCAGACTAGAGCAAGTCACCTTCAGTCCCTCCTGCCTCCTCTTGCCTCTTCCCCTGCTCCCCCAAGAAGCTATGGCAAACATCTTCTTGCGCCTTGCTGATGCTGGCCTGCACTGAAGCTCGGAATCGTGACTCTGCCGCTAAGGTACCGTCTCTCACAATTTGGCACCATCACCAGCGCCTGCTGTTGCAGAAGCCAAAGTCATGAGATGTCTGGGTGGGGGGAAAAAAAAAAGAAAAGAAAAGAAAGAAATAGCTTCTGGATCTTCATTCCAAAGCATGCTCCTAGTAAGAACTGTGGGTTCTAGTTTGTTAGGGACTAAGAGGAGAAAGCAATACAGAAAGGATCTGAGGAAACCGTAGACCTGCACATGCTAATTGTGATCCTCTTTCTCCTGCCTGGGGCCTCCTGAGCAGTGAGGGTGGACTATTTCAGCTTATCAAGCTGGCCTGGTTTCCATCAAGATGTGCCGTTTGCATCTGTCCTCTCAGAGTCTCCAGTTATTTTGGGCCAACTCATGACCTTAGGTGGCTGCTTCCTCTCCCTCCCCCACCCCACACCCCCAACACACATTTTTCTATCCCCATCTGTTCCCAGGAATCCATAGCCACGCCTCCATCCCGTGACTGACACATTAGCAGGATGCTTGCTTTGGGTTTCATCTCACCTTTGTCACAGACAGCTCCCTCCCTAACACCCCAAGATTCGGAAGCCGAAATCTTTGTTTCTAACTGGGGTCTTGTCACCAGAGAAGTTTCCTTTGACTGGCAAGTCACCTGTTCAGGGAAACAATTAGTCTTCAGTCAGGCAACAGATCCTGTTATGGGCTAGGGACACATTTTGTGCTAGCCCTCCTGGCTTTGACCTTTACTGTCTTCACATTATAATTGCTGCTTTTAAATTTTCGACGTGTGCTTGCCTCCTCGTATATATGTGCACCGTGTGCATGCAGTGCCTCTGGAGGCCAGAAGAGGGCATCAGGTCCCCTGAACTGGAGTTACAGATGGCTGTGAGCAAACATGTGGGTGCTGAGAATCGAACTTGGGTCCTCTGGAAGAGGAGCCAGTGTTCCCAGCTGCTAAACCAGCTCTCCACCCCCTAATCTGGGGCACCTTAAAAACTTTTTTTTTTAAATTATCATTCAGGTGTAGATGTGTGCCTGTCTGTGCATGGAGACCTGAGGAGGGCACCAGATCCCCTAGAACTGGAGTTGTGCGCCACTGGATGTGAATTGTGAGAACTGAACTCTGGTCCTGCGTGTGAGCAGCAAGTGCTTTTAGCCACTGACCCATCTGTCCAGCCCTCTGACCTATCACTTTAACCGAAGAGAGTTGGAGTCATTGATTTGGAGAGTATGTCCCAATGAGGAGTTTACTTTTGATGATCACTTTCTTTCTTTCTTTCTTTCTTTCTTTCTTTCTTTCTTTCTTTTTTTTTTTTTTTTTTTTTTTTTGCTTTGTCAGGGTCTACTATAGGCTTAAAACGTTCAAAACCTACTTTATTTAGGGTTCTTAAATGCTTCAACCTCACTTCTAACCCACTTCAATGCTAACAGGAAAAAGAGGTTGTGGACCTGCTTAGACGTAGTTCCTTGGGCCAATTCCACTCTGCGCTGTCAGAATACTTGCAGTCCAGTCCAACAGCAAACACCAAACAACACAAATCCGTAGCGGTGGCACGATCCAGCGGAAACAGCAAGGCTCCACCAAATTGGCACGTGTCAGCGGAAGCAGCCAAAAGCAGCCGGAGCACCACAAGAAGTTCTCTAGAATGTTTCTCTCTGCAACGTGAAGACCAGAGAAGACCAATAAAGACCTACAAAGAGCTGCATGGCTGTAGCAATGCAAAAAACATCATCTAACTGCCTGTGGGGTTCAACTGATATGCTTTCTAAACATCACACGCATCTCACCTGTCTGTTTTTTTCAGCAAAACATCACGTGCCGTCTCGCAAGACAGTTTCCAGAAAAACATCACAGGACACAACTGAGTTTTTAAAGAAACCAGGAACTTCAGTCTACTGCTGGGATTTCTTTTGTGGCAGTGGGGCTTTGATAGCTAACAATAGTAACTGCTTTTTATAGTGTCCTTGTGAACATCAGACGTTTGCTGGAAACCGTAGGAATGAGCCCACTTCCTCTCTGAGTGCACAGCTCCTGTTTTACCCATGAAAGTGAAGAGTCCATGGTCAGTTAGTAACTTACCCAAGGTGACACAGTAAGTGCTGGAGTCTAGACTCCTTCAGACTGCCATTTTACTTAATGAAGTCCAGGCCCCACTGTTTCCACACTGATTGGGGGAGGATCAAGTTAGTCAGAAGACAAAAGCACTAGTCTGTCAAAAGTCATTATTATTGCCTGATCAGCCATCATGTCTCTGTGTGTGTTCCAATAAAACTTTATCTATAAAAATGGGCAGACATATAAACCTCAAGCCCCTGGGCTTCTGGGTCGACCCCTCTGTCTCCCGCATGAGATACGTGTCGACCCGGAGCTCTGCCAATAAACTGCCCCATGTGTTTACAGCAAAAAATAAAAAATAAAAATAAAAATAAAAATAAAAAATAAAAATGGGCAGAATGGGCTAGAGAGATGGCTCGGCAGTTAAGAGCATTGCCTGTTTGTCCAGAGGTCCTGAGTTCAATTCCCAGCACCCACATGGTGACTCAGAACCATCTATCTATACTAAGACTCAACGCCCTCTTCTGTCTGGTTCTGGTGCTCTCTTCTGTTGTGCAGGCATACATGCAAATAGTGCTCATATACATAAATAAATAAATAAATAAATAAATAAATAAATCTTTCCTTTTTAATGGGCAGAACTACCAGGCCTTGTGTGACACTGTCTTCAAGATGAGTGACCAGCTTCTGTGTGGGCACTCCCTGCTGCGTAGTGCCCCAGTATCTGCAGAATTACTGTGTCCACCATGACATGGGTGAAGACTAGAGGTCAGTGTGGTGCATCTTCCTCAATCATTGCCCACCTAACTTTTTTGACAGGGTCTCTCACTTAACCTAGAGCCACCAATTCAGCTAGCCTGGCTTCTCAGTGAACTCCAGGCATCCGCCTGCCTCCACCTCCACGGCACTATGACTACAGGCATGAGCTTTCCTACATGGCTTTTTTTTTTTTTTTAGTGTGACTTCTAAGAACTTTGAACTTGGGTAGCCCTACTCATGTGGCAAGCCCTTTCCCACCTGAGCTGTCTCACCAGCCCCTATGGAGCATTCTGAGTGCCACATGTGCCTCAGATGGCACCAAATACTTCACATAGTTTTTGTGCATAACCCTCTCAAGAACCTCAGGAAAGCCAAAGATGGCGACACTTGGTTGTAATCCCAGGACAGAAGAGGCTGAGGCAGGAAGCTCCTCAAAAGTTCATGGCCAACCTAGGTTCTGTCGTGAGTTCAAGGCCGGCCTGGGCAGCATAGAGGAACCCTGGAACTCCAGGAAGACCGGACCACAGACACTATTCATCCTGGCCCATCCCAGTGGGATCTACACGCATGGGCCCTAACCATCTTGCATGTTGCTTTTGCCCTTAGTGAGTCATTTCCTCAGAAGCATTGCCTGATGGCCTGGGCGAGCTGCCTCCCCCACTGAGCCTGAAGGAATGTTGCCTTCAGCCTCAAGGCTCCTGGGGCTTCCTGGTGCCTGCTGAGTCACCTGCATCCTTCATTAATCTCTTGGGTGTGTTGCTTGTCCTGGGCACCACGTCACTCCTTTCACCTAACTTCTGCTTTGGATCACTATGTGTTAATTCTACAGTGTCCTAAATTCTACAGTTGTCCATGTAAGGGACCTCAATACAGGGTTTACCACTACCTTCTGTTTGCTGAGCAGAGAACTACTTAAATTACCTCCCGGTCACAGTGATGCCCCAAGGCCATCATGTCACACTGCCCCACCCCCTAGCTGATGCCACTGTCACTTCCTCAGAGACAAGAAGAGGCAGAGACACTCAGATTGCTTGTGTTCTACATTCCCGATAGCTTTGTGTCGAGTCATGTGGGTTCAGAGGTATCACTTTAGCAGATTCTCTTTCTTGGCCATGACCTTCAGCTAAAAGTGGGCCACAGGATGATCTATCTGGAGGGGGCACTGAGAAAACACCCAATGCGTCCCCAGCCTTCTCAGGACATCACAGACCATCATGTATTCTATTCACTCAACAAATATTTCCCGTATATTCACTTCAAGCTAGGCTAAGTATGATACTAGGACTGAGGGGGAGGAGGGTACAAGGGCAACCGATGGGGAGGGAGGAACCTGGTTGGGGGCAGGGTGGCAGCTGCTTTATCAACAGTTCATGATGGGTAAGAGCTGGGGCCTAGAGAAAACTGTAGCTGGGCCAGTGGATCTCATACTTCAGCACAGCTACTCCTGCCCTGAGTCAGTTTCCTGTTAGCCTAGAAAGAAGCCCGGACCACACTCACTGTCCAGCACACTTCACAAATATGTCTTGATTAGCTGCAAGCAGCAGTACACTGCTTCCCCAGAGAAGCTGGTGCCAGAATCAAAATTCACAATCTTATGCCCATATTAGTCCCGACTTTGGAAGGAGCCCAGAAGGGCTAGGCTTAAGGTATCTTTTCCCTACAAACGTACATACATTGTCTAAAGGAATTCAAAAATGGCTAAGTGTTGTGTGAATAAACATTTATCTACCCAGACAGGAACAGATGACATTCTGATGTAACCCATTACACTAATTAAGTCCACCCAGGAACCGATGAGTTAATTGAAGTTACAGGAGTATGGGTGTTGAGGTTATCTGCAGGAGCAAGGATGACTCAAAGGCTGTTTGGCTGGGAAGGCCACCCCTACACAGGTGAGGTACCTGGTGGCAGATCTGCTGGTCAGAGGCCCCCTTACTGTCTCCTGCTGGGGTCCATGTAAGAGGAACAGCAAAACAGCTCTAGAACGTATGGAATGCGGCCTACCAGTTAGCAAACCCATCATGCTGTTATGAAGAATAGCTCTGCTTGTTACCTTTGCAGTCCTTATAATCCCCTTAATATGTGAATTGTGTGAGTACTATAAGGGGGTTCCCAGCCCCTCGCTGGGCAGGATCATTGGCATACGCAATAACCATGCTTGAGCTCTTTCAGGCATTGCTGCTGGAGCAGATTAATGATTCAACCACCATCTCTGAAAGCAACCTACGGATGTAGAGTGTTAACAATGAGCGTTACCCTTAGAAAGAATTTGGAAAAATAGATTGTTCAACAAGGTTAGGTAAAGATGTTTTTACTAGTGGCTCTGATGTCTTAGAAAGTCTTAGGGAAAAATAGATCGTTTAGCAAAGTAAGGTAAAGATGTTTTTGCTATTGGTCCTGATGTAGGAAATCTTAGGGGACAATTGAAGTTAATAGAAAGTACACTCTTATTAGGAAAGCTAGGGACTTTTTTGAGGTTGGCAAAGCAAGAACAATGACCCATAGCAGCATTGGCTGATGTGACTTGTCAAGCTGAGCTGGTGACTGAGATGATGATTGATTTCCTTATTCTATTTTTCTGCCCTCAGCTTCCTGATATGATTCAATACAACATATTAATGAGTGGATGAGCACCTTTAGGACTTAAAGTACAAATGGCTGATCATTTTTATATAGGAGTTTAGATTTGTGATTCTTTTAAGATCTTTATAAAATTTCTTCTTATAATAATTGATTCCTTCTTTGTAACGGCAAATTGCAGCCTGCCAGTAAAGAAAAGCTGGCTGAGAAATTACCTTGCTTGCTTATACTCTGTTAATATGTAACAAGTTGTGTGCTTATGTACAAATGTATGTGGGTTCTTAGAAATAACTTGTTTTTCATGTTTGTTCCTCACCCATAATACGTAAAACATTTGATCATGTGACGGTATTGGGGAACATGATTTTCTTACGTGTATCCATTGTAATCATTTATTTACAGAGAAATAGAATGTAAACACAATGTAATTTTTGTACTGCTTGAAAGATTTTGTTGGGGTATATAAACTCTGAGAAGAAGGATAGAAAAACAAAAAAAGGATAAGAATGGGAAAACAGATAAGAATAAGGATAAGGCTGGGCGTGGTGGCACACGCCTTTAATCTCAGCACTCGGGAGGCAGAGGCAGGCGGATCTCTGTGAGTTCGAGGCCAGCCTGGTCTACAAAGCGAGTCCAGGACAGCCAAGGCTACACAGAGAGACTCTGACTCACAAAACCAAAAAAAAAAATTAAAAATATAAAAAAATAAGGATAAGGATGAAAATAAGAAGATAATAATAATAATAATAATAATAATAATAATAATAATAATAATAATAATAATAGAAGAAGAAGAAGAAGAAGAAGAAGAAGAAGAAGAAGAAGAAGAAGCTTGTTGAAACCTACCTGCTGAAGTCTGTCTTACTTGGTCGTCTAGTGTAAGTTTGTGTGTGTGTGTGTGTGTGTGTGTGTGTGTATGTGTGTGTGTTTCTTTTCTCTCCTTTTTTCTCTTTCTTTTTTAGACTCTTGTCACCATCAATGGAAGGCCCTGCTAGGAGCCATCAGCCCTACCCTCCACCTGCCAGCATCAGTGGATGCTATTCTCTCAGAGAAAGTCTACAGGGTCACCAGCCAGCCACAGGATTCACATCCCAACTCAGTTTTCCCCAATTGATGTCGGAAGCTGAACTTTGATATTCTGGCACCAGAACAGTAGGACATCTATAGTCTCCAAGCTCTTGGGGAGGAGCCTGTGCAATCTCCTCTTTCCAGGACTCAGGATGTTTGTTTACTTGCTGGGTCTCCTGAGCCCCACTCCTCCCACCAGCCATGGAACCTTCAATTCAAAGGAAATGGCTACAGACACTAAGACATGGCTCTGGGCTTAAACGTAGACATTACCGTGTCTGTGACTTAAAACCTCATTTGGGGGCTGGGTTCAGCTGGCAAAAGTACTTCCTGTCAAAGCCTGACATCTTCAGTCCTGTCCCAAGGCCTGACGCAGTGAGAACCGACTTCTGCGAGTTGTCCTCTGGCCTCCACGTGGCATCATGGCACACCCTCCCACCACCACCACCACCACTGTTCTGTCTGTCCTATCGCTGGGATTTATTTGGCTCCCTGGTTCTGATTCCCTTCCATCATGAAGGAAAGTCAAATCAAGATGCTCAAGGCAAGAACCCGGAAGCAGGATCTGAGGCAGACAGCCAGATCCTCCCACATCACTTTTGTTTGTTTGGTTTTTCTGAGACAGGGTTTCTCTGTGTAGCCCTGGCTGTCCTGGGCTCACTCTATAGACCAGGCTGGTCTCGAACTCACAGCTCTGCCTGCCTCTGCCTCCTGAAGCCAGATCTAGGTTACCCCAAATTCTATATTCCAGAGTGGAAGCAGCTTCATGAAGTTTTTGAGACTTTACAGAACAAAGTCATGAATCAAAGCAAGTTTAAAATACATAAGTGGGTACATCAGAGAGGCGGGTACAGTGAGACTGGGGACGCTTCACCATAGGCTCAAGATTCTATCTGATGACACACACACCTCTTAGCTTTTGGATCGGTGGAAGCTAGTGGTCTGTTAAGTTACTAGATTCCAAAAGGATGTTAGGGGCTAGAATCAACCCAAGACAGAGTAAGTGGTCTTTGGACCTGCAACATTCCAACCTCTCCACAGAAGCACACTTCTAATCAGTCAGTCTCTGCTGACACAGCTTCTTTCCAGGAGTTTGGTTCACAGAGGCAGTTCCTCAGGTGAGATTCCCTCTTTCCATGCTTGTGTCAAGTTGACAAAAATCCATCCCAGCACAACCATGAACACACATACACACATACATACACATGCGCACATATGCATGTGTTCATACATCTATATATGCATGCATGCTCACATGCACACATACACACACACATACAGGTGTGTACATAGACATCCATCTGTGCATGCATGTACATGCATACATGCATGCAAAGATATGGATATACATATATGCATGTGTAATTTAAAACAACCACAACTCCATTAGCAACTAATTCTTCTTGGAGTATTTATGGTAGCCTGGAACTTGAGTTCTAAACATCTTTCTTAGTCTACCTGGGGCTTCCTGATGACTGTGGGTGTTTATAAGGATTAATCAGTATGCTGGTGGTCCTGAGTGCTAGGCGCATGCTGCGGGCTGCCTGCTTTGACCCAGTGTTATCTCTAAAGGCCTCACTAATCCCTCTCTTGATTCCCCCAGAATCTGGAGGTTGAAAGGACCACCCAGTTCTGTCAGACACTGGAATGTGCCCTCTCTGGTCAACTCAGAGCTCTGCCCCACTCTTTCTTGGTTCTTCCTTCTTTCTTTCCAGTATACACAGGCACAAGCGTGTGTGTGTGTGTGTGTGTGTGTGTGTGTGTGTGTGTGTGTGTGTGTGTGTGTGTGTGTATGTAGAGGGTGCATCTCTGTACTTACATGGAAGACACTGAGTGTCCCACTCTATCATGATGCCTTATTCCCTTGAGAAATAGTCTCTCAGTGACCTTTGAGCTAGGCTGGAAGCAAACCCCAGTGATTCTCCTGTCTCCTCCTGCTAAGTGCTAGGACTAGATCCTACACAGCCACTTTCAAGACAAGGTTTCTCTGTGTAGACCTGGCTGTCCTGGAACTCACGCTATAGACCACGCCGGTCACAAACTCAGAGATCCACATGCCTCTGCCTCCCAAGTGCTGGGATTAAAGGCATGTACCACTTCTGCCTGACTAGCTTTTTTTTTTTTAAAGTGTGGACGCTTGGGATTCGAACTCAGGTCCTCATGCTTGCACAGAAACCATTCTTACCCACTGAGCCATCTCCTAGCCCAGCCCTCCTCTTGTTCAAACTGCTGTTGTTTTTTCTTAATATGACTTCACCCCTCCCCACAAGACAGTTATACAAGTAACTGTGGGAGGCAGAAAAGAGACATGTCAATGATGACTAAGTCTGCCTAGCTCCCTCGCCGCTTGCAAGAGCGTCAGAGTTGGCTCCCGCTCGACCTAGCCTCTGTAGAAATCCCTTGCTGAGGGGGTGATTTTTCCTGAAGATCATTCTTTCTTCATGACCAAATGCTGGAACATGCCACCAGAATAGATCTTTCCTGCTGCCAGAATCTGCGCTCGCTGAGCCGAACTCGTGGTCATTATAAAGCGACTCTCCTAATAGAGAGCCAACTGGTATTTCCTGGAAGTTCTGTCTCCAGTCAGAGCCCATCAATCGCCTTTGCTTTCTTTCCTCTCCCTTGCCATTGTTTTGGTTTCTAAAAGGAAAATAAAAAACAAGGAACAAAAACTGAAATGCAACCTCCAGCTTGCACCTCTGCTTTTGACAAGCAGGACCACAGCACACAGCCTCTGAGACAGGCAGGGCAGTGAGTACCTGTCTCACGTGACACTGAGCCTCAGACTTCTGCAACCCCTGAGAAACATGAGGAAGTTCACCTAGGGCCGGTCGGTCAAGTGCTAGCCATGCAAGTGTAAGGACCTGAGTTCAATCCTCAACACTCTGTGAAGAGTCTCCTCTGCAACTTCCAGGCCAATGAGAACCCTGACTTGAAAACCAAGATGGGCCAGGCGTCTTGGCGCATGCCTTTGATCCCAGCACTCGGGAGGCAGAGGCAGGTGGATCCCTGTGAGTTCAAGGCCAGCCTCGTCTACAAATCAAGTCCAGGACAGCCAAGGCTACACAGAGAAACCCTGTCTCAAAAAACCAAAACAACGACAAAAGCCAAGGTGGATGGTGCCTAAGAAATGACAGCCAGTGCCCTCTGGCTTCCATGTGCATGCACACACGCACACGCACACGCACACGCACATGCACACACACACACAGATAGGTAACCCAAGAGTTGTTTACAGAGCTTTCCAAGCTGGGTGTAATGGTTCGTGCCTTAATCTCAGTTCTGGGGGAGAGGCGGTGGGCAGGGGAGGGGGTGGGGGGGTGGCGGAAGAGACTGAAAGCAGAGGGATTGCTGGTAGTTATAAGCCAGTCTGAACTATCTTGGGAGTTCTGAGACAGTTTGGCTTACAGAATGAGTCTTTTGTTTAAAAAAAAAGACAAAACAAAAAACAAAAACAAAACCAAAAAACCCCAAACACCTGTTGAGATAGTTCAGCAGGTAAAAGTACTCAGCTGAGTACAATCCCTAGATACCAAGAAAGGAAAGCACCAACCACTAAGGATTGTCCTCTGACCCTCACTAGTTCAGCTTCACACACACACACACACACACACACACACACACACACATACATGAACACATGACCCAAATTAATAATAATAATAATGATAGTAAATTAACATAAAATTTAAATGCAGCTGTGGAGTTGCCTGCCAGGCGCGTATCCTGAGCTGAAACAGCAAGGCTTCCATGAGCACCACTTTTTCAAGATGCCACAGATAAGGGAGAAACCCCTCCACTTGGAGGTAAACTGAGGCTCACCAGAGTTTTGAAAGCCACCTACATACTTTACAAGGACAGTCTAGACAAAGCTAGGCATGCACAGATGTAATTTCGATGTTCAAATCTTCGTCCTCCTCTCCGCCTCTGCCCTTCGTTCCTGTGAAGTAAGTAAGCTGCGTTCCTTCCCTTTAGTCCTTTTACAAGCAGATGGACCCAACCGCCCAATACTAACAACATGTAACTCTCCTGGTCTTTAAAAAAATCAAAGTCCCCGGGCAGTGGTGGCGCATGTCTTTAATCCCAGCACTCGGGAGGCAGAGGCAGGTGGATCTCTGTGAGTTCGAGGCCAGCCTGGTCTACAAAGCAAATCCAGGACAGCCAAGGCTACACAGAGAAATCCTGCCTTGAGAAAAAAAAGAAAAGAAAAAAAAAAAAAAGAAAGAAAGAAATCAAAGTCACTTAAGCTTAGCGTCTTTATTAGGCTACTTCACAAACGGTGAATCAAAATTTTGCACTTTCTAAACTACAAATTTCTTCCTGCCTCCATTTTACTCTTTCAAATACCTTTTAACTCCACAATGTTTTTGGACACATCAACAGCTATTGATTGAATGTCTTCCTCTGCGAGTTATCCTGTAGCAGCCAGCAGCACCTACCTTCTCCTGTCCCCTGTTTCCACAGCATCATTCTTTAGTCTGCTCTCCCCATGTTTTCCCAGAGGCATCTGGGAGTGGGCAGAATCTGGGCCCCCAGCATTGTCCTAACATCTTAGAGAATGCACACCCCATCTGTGCCAGAGAATCTGGACTCCAGAGAGTAAGGCTCCCCACCCCCCCCCGGGGGGGTGCTTGTGAAAAGCAGCTTTTTGGACCCCAGTGCCAAAGGACAGGTCTGTCAGTCTAAGTGGGGCCTGGGAATCAGTATTATGGCTAATACCCCTACAGTTGATGCCGGGAGCACCATAGCTTTGCAGTTTGAAGAGTTTGTTTGTTTATTGAGGCAGGGCCTCACTACGCAGCCCTGGCTGGCCTGGAACTCCTGAGGTAGACCAGGCTGTCTTTAAACTCACACAGAAACTGGCCAGCCTCTGCCTCCTATGTGTTAGGGCTAAAGGCTACACTCCACCCCCACCCCCCACCCCCACATGCCCTGCCCAAAGATTTACTTTATTTTTCATTATGTGTAGTGGGGGAGGGGGTATGTGCACATGAGTGCAGGCACATAAGGAAGCCAGAAGAGGGTCTGGGATGCCCTGAAGCTGGAGTTACAGGCCTTTGTGACCTGCCATTCCCTACCCCCACCGCTACATAGATGATGCTAGGAACAGATCTTCAGTCCTCTGCAAGAGCCATAACCGCTCTTGAGAACAGAGCCTTCTCTCCAGCCCAGCTTTGGGGTTTTGAAGTGGCAGACTAGATGACAGAGACAAATCCTCTCTGAACTCTTCCCTCCCAGCCC
>OU015754.1:75239854-75296459 GCA_907169655.1 Acomys percivali | reverse complement strand
AGAGAGAGAGAGAGAGAGAGAGAGAGAGAGAGAGAGAGAGAGAGAGACAGACAGACAGACAGACAGACAGACAGACAGACACAGACACAGACACAGAGACAGAGACAGAGAGTCAACAGCAGCTGTTGGCCAGAGGCGTCTGATTGGAGAAGTGTTTAATGAATCCTGACCCAGGGTGGTACAAGAAGAGGAGACCCGAGCCCCACCAACAGGCTTGAGGAAAGCAGTTGTTTCCACATGGAGTCACAGGAAAAGCCTTCACTGCATGAGATGGGTAGGGAAACTGAGGCCCAGAGAGAGGAAGTATGGCACTAAACCTTCAGAACAGCCAGCAAGGCAAGAGAGCCACAGTGGACTAGGGACAGGAATACTCTCCTGAGGCCAACAGGAGGCAAGTGAGATTCAAGATCTAAGTGTCCAGGGTCTGGGGACAGACGTCCCAGGTGGGCATTCACCCCCTGACTAGAGGGACCACTAACCTATGACGCTCCTGAAAGCGTGGCCATTTGCCTTAGTTAGGGTTTCCGTTTCTGTGAGAAAAGACCACGGCCAAAAGCAAGTTGGGTAGGGAAGGGTTTATGCTTCCACATCAAGTTCATCAAAGGAAGGCAAGGTAGGAACTCACTCAGGGCAGGAACCCGGAGGCAGGAGCTGATGCAGAGGTCATGGAGGGGTGCTGCTTACCGGCCTGCTCTCCGTGGCTTGCTCGGCCTACTTTCTTACAGAACCCAGGACTACCAGCCCAGAAGTGGCTCCGCCCTTAATGGGCTGGACCCTCCCCCATCAATCACTAATCAAAAAAACACCCTACACGCTTGTCTACAGCCCAGGTTTTTGTTGTTGTTGTTGTTGTTGTTGTTTTGAGACAGGGTTTCTGTGCGTAGCCTTGGCTGTCCTAGGCCCGCTTTGTAGACCAGGCTGGCCTCGAACTCACAGTGATCCACCTGCCTCTGCTGGGATTAAAGGCGGGTGCCACCATGCCCGGCTACAGCCCAGTTTTATAGAGGCATTTTCTAAACTTAGGCTCCCTCCTCTTTGATGACTAAACCCTGAGTCAAGTTGGCATAAAATTAGCCAACACAACAGACCCCTTGTCAACTTGACACACACAGACATGTAATTGTTAAGTCACAACCTTTCCTTTATTGTTCATCCTCAAGATTACACAATACTATTGAACAGCACAATATAAAATAGTCCAAGTCTTAAAAGTCCCACAGTCTTTACAAATTCAAGCACTTTAAAATTCAGTCTATTTAAAAATCCAAAGACTCTTTTAAATCTCAGAATCTATTTTTAAAAATTCAGTCTCTCAACTGTGGGCTCCTATAACATCAAAAGTTAATTAAATACGTTCTTACTTCAAGAGAAAAGAACTTGGGCATAGTCACAATAAAATCAAAGCAAAATCAAACTCCAATTGCAAATAACTCGGAATCCAGTGTGTGGGACTCACTCACCATCTTCTAGGCTTTTCCACAGGGCTTGGGTCACTTCTCCAGCTCCGCCCTCTGCAGCACACACAGCTTGTCTCCTAGGCTCCGGCTGGCTCCACTCCACCGCTGCCACTGTTCTTGGTGGTCATCCCACGGTCCTGCCATCTCCAAAGTGCTGGGGCCTTCTGCAGCAACTGGGCTGCACTTTCACCAATAGCCTCTCCTGGGTTCTCTTCAGGGACTCTAACCCTGCCATACAGTGTCAAGCCTCAGCTGGTCTCCATGTCCCCTTCAAACCATCAAAACCAGCACCACTGGGTGACTCTTACCCTACCAAGTTGGGCTGCCAGTACAAGGTACACCCTTGGCCGTGTCTGGAACACAGCTTCTATGTACTGGCTCTCAAGAAACACTTTGCTGGGATTTTACCTCAGCAATGCTGGTCTCTTCCTAATCACCTTTAATTTCTCAGCTTTAGCCAAGCAGCATCGAGGATGCCGACAAAGCAAAGGTCTCACTTTAGTAGTTCTGGTTAGCTTTCTTGTTAGTCATTCAGACCCAGCTGAGCCAGACCACAGAATCTTCTTTCAAAATAACAAACAGCCCCAATGGAGCCTTGACTCTTCCCTCTGAAACGTCACAAGCCAGGCCTCCACTGTCTGCACTGCCTTCAACGTTCTCATCTTCCAAACTCTCATGGGACAGCCCACTGAGACGTCAATACTCAATGGCTTTTCTGGCCAACGTTCCAAAGTCCTCCCACAATCCTCCGCAAAACATGGCCACAGCAACACCCCTCTTTGCTGGTACCAACATTGTCTTAGTTGGGATTTCTTTTCTTTCTTTCTTTTTTTTTTTTTAAAGTTGGGATCTCTATTGCTTTGATGAAACCCCATGAGCAAAAGAAACTTGGGAAGGAAAAGATTTATTTGATTTGCACTTCCACATCACAGTTCGTCATCAAAGGAAGTCAGGGCAGGAACTTAACTGGACAGGAACCTGGAAGCAGGAGCTGATGCAGAGGCCATGCAGGGATGCCACTTGCCCTCTTGCTCCCCATGGCTTGCTCAGCCGGCTCAAGGGGCAAGGGGTTCGAGGCAAGGTTTTGCTGTGTAACAGCCCTGGTTGTCCTGGAACTCTCTTTGTAAACCAGGCTGGCCTCGAACTCACAGAGATTCGCCTGTGTCTGCCTCCCTAGTGCTGGGATTAAAGGTGTATGCCTCCACCACGCCTGCCCGGTTCAACCTGCTTTCTCATAGAACCCAGGACCACCAGCCCAGGGGTGGCACCACATCCACCACAATGGGCGGGGCGCTCCCCTACCAATCACTAATGAAGAAAATGCCCTACAAGCTTGATTGGTCCTTCAGCTGCCCTGCTTATTCCATCAGCTGCTGGAGGCAAGGACCAGGATGAGCCTCCCCTGCGGCAGGGGCCCATTCTCAGGAGTGTGCTTTGTTATTCAGAAAGTGATGGGGGGGCGTGGTGAGGGTCCCCAGGTTTAGAGAGCTGCAGTAGACAGCTCAGGAAGAGAGAGAGAGAGAGAGAGAGAGAGAGAGAGAGAGAGAGAGAGAGACAGACAGACAGACAGACAGACAGACAGACAGACAGACAGACAGAGACAGACAGAGAGAAACAGAGAGAGAGAGAGTGAGTGTGTGTGTGTGTGTGTGTGTGTGTGTGTGTGTGTGTGTGTGTGTATGTGTGTAAAACACAGACCAAGAAAACAGAAATGAGCTCCCTTAACCAGTGTCTGTTGGCAGCCAGAGTCCAGGAGGGATTCCTGGAGGTGGCAAAAAGCCAAGCTGGGTCCTAACACTGGAATAGAAGAAGTTTCCTGAGAGTATTGGCAGTTGCTTGATCTGAGCTTGTTGCCCATACGCCTTCTTTTCTTTGACGTTATCTCTATGTTGGAGGGGATATGTACTCAACTCTCGCCGACCCCAGGTTCCCTGTAGGTACAGAATTAGGGAAATCAGTTCTGGCTAATGGAATATAATGATGTTTGATGAGCTCTGTCCCTGTGAGGGTTTTGCCTTCATCTCAATTCCCCAACACAGGAACGTGAGGCCAGCTGTTTTCTCACACACTCCATTGGATAAATGAGAAAAACTTTAAAGTCACAAAGGTCTAGTGACCTCCCAGCATAGCTTAACTAGAAAGTGGGAGAGCTCGGGTTTAGACATTGGTGATCTGGCTCCAGAGCTCATGGATTGGAACACAAACGTAAGGAGAAGGAAACATTCTTTACTGATAAGGGGAGCCAAACACACGTTGATGCTACACCTTGAGTAAAGGCATGACGGCTGGAGCCGCGGCAGCCATCTTGTGACCCTGTGAACTGCACCAAGACCAGCTCAGGCCCTGACACTACGGACCTGAGGCTAGCAACCATCCCCCTCTGAATTTCCTTGCTCTGTGAAAAATAAATACATACATTAATTAATAATAAATAAGTAAATCTGCATTTGTTGTAGCCACTGCCAATAACTCTTCATTTCTTTCTTCTTTTTAGACAGGGTTTCATTGTGTAGTCCTGGCTGGCCTGTGGCTTACTACGTAGACCAGGATGGGTTGTGGACCTCACAGAGAGCCACCTGCCTTCTACCTCCCAAGGCTTGCCTGCACAGCTTAGCTGATTCCCGGGTTTCTTGCGGCTCACCATACTTTTTGTTTTGTTTTGTTTTGTTTTGTTTTCAAGACAGGGTTTCTCTGTGTTAGCCTTGGCTGTCCTAGACTCACCTTGTAGACCAGGCCGGCCTCGAACTCACAGCGATCCGCCTGCCTCTGCATCCCAAGTGCTGGGATTAAAGGTGTGCGCCACCGCCACCTGGCTCTCACCACCCGGCTCTCACCACACTTCGAATGGGCACCAGAGTGGAGAAGGGGAAGGGGGGGGTCCCACTTCCTGAATAAAGTCGCAGTGACATCCTGGAAGGGAACTACTGCAGATGCTGTCGCTAAAGCAAGAGGCAGGCAGGCATGGTAGGGTGACAAGCCACCCTGGTTTGCCCTGGACAGAGGAGTTTCCCAAGATGCCAGAGTGCTAAATCTAGAACGGTGCACAGAATGCTTGGCCAGGCCAGCACAGAGAGCCGAGCTGGCAATGGCTACCTGGTGAGTGACCAAAGGCCCTTCCTGAAGCCCTCATGATGTGCTTGGGGGTGACTGGGTCTCAGAGGGCGAAGGGTGAGCTCACAGGGTTTTAGACAGAGACACCATTGCTGTAGTCACAGGTACACACTAAAGCACTCATCGGCAGGGTCAGGTTGGGTTGTTGGGAGCAGAGAGGCTGTTAGCACTATCCATGATGTGACCAGACACAATTTTCATGAGGTCAGCTGTGCCTGCATGCCGAATCATCACAGCTAGGTGTGTTGACTGCAGATGTTCCCTCATAGAAGGCAGAGAGATGTGGGTATGGGAGGTGGCAGGGGTGTGGGGTGTAGTAGGTAGGACCCTCACTGAGTAGCCAGCCTCTCCTCCAAGCCGTTTGAATGGGATTCTGCCCTAATTGCTTGTGAAGGTGAGGGGCCCATCTGCACAGCCTTGGGAAAGCCATCATCCATCGCGCTGGGTGCAGACTTTTCAGTGTGGCTGCTTTGCGGTGACCCATACGCCGGTCAGAAACCCTTCACGCATGCTCTGTGAGGGAGCCCCAAAACTTCCTTCTGCGTGAATGCGGTAGAACCAAACTGTGGTTTGTCTTTTGAGGGGAAAGGTGATAGACACTGCCACGTTCCTCCCCTCGGGTAAAAATTCTCACAACAGAGGCCAAGCTAGGAGGCTGCTGCAATGGACTAGGCAAAGGGTAGCCTGGCCTGGATGGTGACAACCGTGGAACGAAAAATTCTAGGTAATCATGAGCTAAACATGTAGCTCAGAGGTAGACTGCTAGCCTAGCACGCATGGCACTCTGAGTTCAGACCCCAAAGCCTCCCAAAACTCCAAGTGGAGGAGTATTCTCTGAATCCCAAGTCACTGTAACCCTCTAGAGTGGACACCATCGGTCCTCGCACTCAGGAGGCAGAGACAGGCAAATCTCTGTGAGTTCCAGGACAGCCGGAGTTAAGTAGTGAGACCCTGTCTTTAAAAAAAAAAGGTATTAACTAACACAGTTAAACAGGAGCTTCCGGCCTGGGGAGCATTGAGCTCTAAGGCAGCCTGAGCTACAAAGTGAGAGCCTGTCTCCAAAAACTGGGAGCATCTGGAGAGATGACTCAGAGCTTAAGAGCGTTTGCCGCTCTTGCAGAGTTCGCAGGGTCGGATCCCAGCACTCATCGGCAGTTCACAGCTGTCTGTAATTCTAGCTTCCGGGGATCCAATGCCTGCTTCTAGACTCCACAGACTCCCACACCCACACTGTGCAATTACCGAGGAGCTTTTTTTTTTTTTTTTTTTTAAGGAATTCAACAGAGAGACTGCTGTCCTAGGTGTCACTGATGATTACGGTGGAAAAAAACAGAAACCGAGTGGCAGTGCTGAAGAAGGAGAGAGTAGACCTGCAACGGTGCTCGCATTGGGCATGCTGAGGACAGGAGAAGTAGCTCAGGCTCCTGTAACCACGGGATTGGCTGAGTGCCTCAGGCTTCCATGATTGGCTGAGCACCGGCTACCATGATTGGCTGAGTGCCACAGGCTGCTGTGATTGGCTGAGCACCACAGGCTGCCGTGATTGGCTGAGCACCACAGGCTGCAATTTATAGGTTTTAAGCGCTTGTGGCTCTTGGAAGCTTCTGTGAGGGTTTCCCTGAGTGCCTAGACTCTCATTTCAGTGCCTTGTCACGTTGTAGTCCAAGAATTGCCACACAAACCACTCAGACACCAATTTCCATGAGATATGGATGATTTTTTTTCGAGACAGGGTTTCTCTGTGTAGTCTTGACTGTACTGGATTCACTTTGTAGACCAGGCTGGCCCGAACTCACAGCGATCCGCCTGCCTCTGCCTCCCGAGTGCTGGGATTAAAGGCGTGCGCCAACACCGCCCGGCCCCTATCAGCTTACTTTTAAGGTGATTGAACCTAAGTGAGGCAGTGGTTAGGGTCTTCCATAGTAGAGTGCAACAAGAGGGTAGCCAGGTGAGGAGATAACAAAGCTTGATTTATGACACCATTGAACCATAGTAAAATATAAGGTTGACTCGACCCTCTGCCAGGGTCTGTTGGTGTCAGCTATGAATAACTACTTCTAGGAAGTAAGTTAAAAAAATTTTTTAACTTGGGCTGGAGAGATGGCTCAGAGGTTAACAGCACTGGCTGCTCTTCCAAAGGTCTTGAGTTCAATTCTTACAACCACGTGGTGGCTCATAACCATCTAGAATGTGATCTGCTGCCCTCTTCTAGCCTGCAGGCACACATGCAGGCAGAACACTGTATACATAATAAATAAATAAATAAATACATATATAAATAAATAAATAAAATTTGAACTGAATTTCATCTTACAAACAAAATGGATACTAAATACAAAATGGCTTCGGCCATGTTACAAAGAGCAGGCCTCAACAGCCTCAAATTTAAAAACCTCACAGCTTAAGGTAACCATTTGGCGTCTGTGTTTAACTTGGATTAATGTAACTGCTTCATGCAATCTACTAAAAAAAACTATTTAAAAAGTGTCACACATTCTGATTTGGTGACACAAGCCAAATGAAGGCCTGGAATCAAGGGATCTGGGAATCAAGGCCTGGGTTAAATAAATCATGAGCCTATGAACATGGGACTTCCCGAGGCTAAGGAGAGTTTCCAGGTATGACTTAGAGTCTTGAGACGGGGCGGTCTGTCTCTTTGTAAAGTTTGCCATCACTTTGACCTGGTAGAAACAGCTTAAAGTAAGGAAAGGATTACTTCCCTTATAGTGTCAGAGCTTTGTGGCAAAAGGGCATGACTGGGCAGCAGTTATCCTGGGGAACATAAAGCATAGAGGAACAGTAACAGGAAGGGGATAGGAAAAACACACCCCTAAGGACACGCCCCCCAAAGACCTACTTCCTCCAGCCAGGCCCCACCTCCCACAGTCCCACTTCTTCCTAATTACCCATTGGGGGAAAAAATTTTTTTTTCGAGACAGGGTCTCTCTGTGTTAGCCTTGGCTGTCCTGGACTCCCTTTGTAGACCAGGCTGGCCTCGAACTCACAATGATCCGCCTACCTCTGCCTCCCGAGTGCTTGGATCAAAGGCGTGTACCACCACACCTGGCCCCCCATTGAAAAATCTGAAGCCATAGATGAATGAAACTACAGATAAGGGCAGATTCCTCCTGGCCAAAACTTTTCCAGAAAGGTCACAGACAGACATGCCCAGAGGTGAGCTTCTGTCCTCTCTTAGGTGACTCTTGACTGAGTCAAATGGACAGTCTAGATTGACCATCACAGCCTGAGATACTGGGCCCAGTGTGACCAGTGGGGTCCCCGTAAGGAGGAGACAAGAGAGGGTTACATCAGAGATGTAAGGATGAAGGATGACCCTCTCCCAGGGGTCAGGGTCAGGGAGATGAGAGCAGGGAGGAGGGTCCATGAGACAGGAGATACAGGCAGTCATCAGGAGCAGCAAAGGAAGCCAGCCCTACTGACACCATGGCTCGGCCCTGTGAGGTAAACTGGACTCCTTCCTTGTCTCCAAAACTTTAAGTTTGGTGACCTGTTACCATAGACAAAGCAATCCCACCAGGAGGAACTCGTAGGGGTCCCTGGGACCACTGGGATGATAGCAATAGTCGAAGGCTTGGTCTGAAAAGTCACAAACTGGTGGTTGGAAGTGAGGGGAATTCGAAGGCAGGCTTTAACTACTGCTGCCTCCTATTCTTTTTCTTTTTCTTTTCTCTTCTCTTCTTTCTTCCTTCCTTTCCTTTTTTTAAGACAGTGTCTTTATTATGTAGCTCCAGCTGTCCTGGAACTCACCATGAACTAGGCTGGCCTTGAACTCATTGAGATCTGCCCAGCTTTATCCCCCATTTTCCTTCTAGTGTTGATGAAAAAAAAAAATAGCTCCTACCACCAGGCACGGTGGCGAATGTCTGCAATCCTAGCACTCAGGGAGGCAGAGGCAGGAGGATCTTCTGTGAGTTTGAGGCCAGCCTGGTCCACAAAGCGAGTCCAGAACAGCCAAGACAAACCCTGTCTTAAAAAACCAAAAAAAAGAAAGAAAGAAAGAAAGAAAGAAAGAAAGAAAGAAAGAAAGAAAGAGAGAGAGAGATTTCATCTCAAAAAAAGAAAAGAAAGAAAGAAAGACCTCTCACCTCAAAGGAAGAAAATGCACGGTTTATTCTAGAGCCAACTGTGAGTGACCATGACCCAAGAATGCCAATTTAGGTCTCCTCAAATACCATGTTCCAATGAGGTAGCAATTCCATGACCTTTTTTTAGTAACAGAACAAAGAAAGGCACAAATTAAGACACCATTCACATATGTTGGTGGTGACGTCAGGTAGGCAGGTTAAAGCAAGATGGGAGGACTCAGCCACAGGTGCTGTCTGACAACGCTTTGTTTTCGGTGGAAAAGTAGGGCTTTGTTGAGTCAGTACCTTCCAAACAGTTTCTATCTATTTGTCAGGTCTGGGTAGCAGCAGGGCATTTGTTTAAACACAGAGCTGGAGCCAGGAGTGGATATTTAGTGGACTAACGATCCCACAAGATGACCTAAACATTCCCACGTCTCCACATCACTGCCATCCTAACCAGTGGGCCAGACGCAGCTTCTTTCTAGGAATCCACACTGGGTTGAGGGGTGGCTAGCTCTGGCATCAGAGAGCCCTGTGCCATTACCCATGATGCTGCCGCTGGGTAATAGGAGCAATTATTTTGACTCATACAGGCTGAAAACCACCCAATACTAGCTTATTTCAGCACCAAGAACCCTGGCCCCTGGCCCTTCTAAATGAGAACCTTGCCCTCTGAGAGGATTAATTCCCACCCCCAGACCACACAGCCAGGAGCAGGGCAACAAGATTTAAAGTCTAACTACACAGCTGTGCCCTGGAATGCCACACTGTTTCAACAGGAGCCTAAAGTCACACAGACCCCTTCCCGTACAGAAGTGCTCTCATAACCAGGGAGGGGTGTAGGTGGCAGGAAGCGACACAGAGCCCAGAGAGACAGCTGCTGAGAGGAGAATTCCTGCTCCACAGTGGAGTGAGGGAGGAGTTCAACTACATAACACGTTAGAGGCCAGCTTGGACTACTTGATGAGGCCCCCATTTCCAAATATAAAGTATAGACAGACAGACAGACAGACAGGCAGGCAGACAGACAGACAGACAGACACAGGCAGAGAGATAGATGAGCAGACATAGAGAAAGTTCACAGAAAAAGAATGATCCTTAGGAATCAGGCATGGTGGCACACACCTGTAATCCCAGCACTTGGGAAGCAGAGGCAGGCAAATCACTGTGAGTTCAAGGCCAGCCTGGTCTACAAAGAAAGTCCAGGACAGGCAAGGCTACACAGAGAAACCCTGTCTCAATAAAAACCAAAAAAATAAATAAATAAATATTTTAAAAAAGAATGATCATTGGGTAGGCATGGTAGTGAGCTCCTATAATACCAACACATGAAAGGCTGACACAGGCTCTGGGTTAGAGAGTGAGACCTTTGTCTAAAATAAGAAAAAGAATGAACCCCTCCCAGGAGATGAGAGCGCAGGTGTGTTCTCTATGTAACCACTGGACCCTTAGTTACATGGTGAGCTTTAACAATAGTAATTATGTGTGTGGGATGTGAGGAGGTGCACACATGCCAACTGCGGAAGTCAGGAGTCGATTCTCTCTTTCCATCTTTACACAGCAGGTGCTTTACACACTAAGCCAGTTTACCTGACCTGCATAGTGAGTTTGAGGCCAGCTCAGGCTACATAAGACCCTGCCTCACACATACATACACACACACACACACACACACACACACACACACACACACACACATACACATACCCACATAAACACAGGCACACAACCAACTAAACACAAAAATGCATACATAGACACAAATATACACAAGTAATTAACACACTGATCATACAGACATATAATCATGTGCATATACACATAGACATATAAAAATGTATACACATACACATTCAACATATAGATTCTTATTATACTCACACTTTCATATACACACTAATATGTATACATGCATAGACACATACACAAGTATACATGTTATATGCATATATGTACATATATACACACTCACTTTCGAATATACAAATGCACGGATACACAGATACAGACATGCATGTACACATATATGTACATAAACATAAACATTCATATACCTACTCACACATACACAGACACATACATACATACTCAGAGACAGACATACATGCATACATATACACAAACACATCTATATTCACATGCACTCTCATATACACACATACACATACAAACTAAACATGCATACTTAAACACACAAATCTCAATGCACACATATACACATATACTCATACACAGAGATAAACGTCCATATACATATAACACATATGTACACTCATACATATACACATATACTCTGGCACACACAAACATGTACATACACAAAGACACACTTAAGCAGACATATAGACAAAGACATACATATATAGACATCCATATACACACACGCACTCAAACACAAACACATATACATACAGAGAGACATGCATGTGCACACACACACACACACACACACACACACACACACACAGAGCTTGCACAGTTCCCTTTCTGAGAATCCAAAGTCTCTGCCAGACTCAGGATCAACAACATTAACTTTGAGACTGTCTGTAACGAACAGTGAGATGACACATGCCCTAGTGCCAAGCCAGTATCTCACCTGAGATGACGTACTGAAAGCTGAATTTGGAGACCAGGGGTCTGGATGGGCGTTCTAAGTTTCCAATCTATCCAATGTTGCTGGTCCCAACCACAAGGCCAGGCCAGGACCCCCAGCCAGCGTGCCCACACAGAAACGCCCATGCTGAGCCAGGCCCCGAGCCAAGGAGCCAGCCACCTGGCTTCTCAGAGGAGTTGTTCAGAATGAGCGGTGAGAAGCTCACATCTGCAGCCTTGCTCCACCTGCAGGGGCTCAAGGTCACACAGTCCAGTTTAGAACTTGCTAGAGAGCACCGCTTTCCAGCAGTGCGCCAGTGGAGTGGTGGCCTTGGAGGATGGGGTGTGTGTGTGTGTGACTGCAGTGGCTCCTTGCTGTTCTCTCTCAGCACAGAAGCCAGGATTGGATTCTGGTGCAGCCCCGCCTTAATGCTGGGAAAGCGGTCTGGGTGAAACCTCCCTGCCGAAACAAGAATAGAGCATGTGCTGCAGACCCCACCAGTCCCTGCACTACATCCCCTTCCCCACCAGGCACTGGGGGGTCTAGGGAGGTCATGTGACCACCAGAGGCAAGCCAAATCAGCTTGTTGGCAAGAAGCGCCTTTCCTTCTCATGAAATGATCTACAGCCACAAAACACAAAGGAAATGGCAGAGGGGCAGCTTGCTTCCCAGGGAACAAGTAGCAATGAGTAGAGATTCTTTTTTTTTCTTTTTCCTTTTTTTCTTTTTAGGGTTTTTCAACACAGGGTTTCTCGGTGTAGCCTTGGCTGTCCTGGACTCACTCTGTAGACCAGGCTGGCCTCGAACTCACAGCGATCCACCTGCCTCTGTCTCCCGAGTGCTGGGATTAAAGGCGTGCGCCACCACCACCCAGCTTTTTGGGTAGAGACATTTTTGAGGGTCAAAACTGGGGGTGGTATTGAAGGCGGGGATCAAGGACACTCTGAAGGTGCCTACAATAAGACACTAAGCATCACTTGGAGGGAAACACAGCTGGTGAGGCGGTCACATGGCTCAGTTGGTAGAGTGCTCGCCTGTCGTGCACAAAATGATGGTTTCGGGACAGAGAGATGGCTCAGCTCTTATGGATAGGGGGCTGGAGATACAGTTCAGGAATGGGGTACCCGCCTAGAGTGTTCAAGTCCCCGGGGTTCCACTTGGGAGACAGACACTGAGCTTCTTTGCTTCCATATTGTAAACAGACAGCCTTCAGGCAGAGAGCCTGCCTGCTTTGCCCAAGGTCACACAGCAAGGTCTTGGCATGTGCCAAACTGCTGTTGGTTCAATGACTTTATCTAGAGAACATTGTTTTGATTTTGATATCAAAGCCAGCACCCAGAGGAGAATGCCACCTGCACCTTGATTGTTAAGGAAAACGTGACGCTTCCAAACACGGCTGCTTTCATGACCTTTGTGACCTTTGTGACCCAGGCTGAAGTTGCTGCAGAGCTGAAGATGAGCAACATATTGTCCTGCCTCCACCTCCAAGAGCCCTGGGATCGCAGGCCAGTGCCACCAGGACCTAATTTTCTGCAGTGCTGAGATTCAGTAGGTAAGCCCTCCACTGGCTGAGCTCCACCTCCAGCCCCTTGTGGCTGTGTGCATGGGTCGCACACATTAAGTCACCAATAACAATACATTAAGGAAAGAAAGAAAAGTGCTTCTTCTTGGAGTCATTTAACCAAGAGTGAGTTCAGATCTGAGCTCTCTATGTCACGCTCCTGGAGGCTTCCATCCTCTGTCTGTCTAGTGTGTAAGTCTGAATCTGTGCCTGCCTGGAAGCTGTCTTGTGAATCTGTCTGTCCCTGTGTCTGTTTGTCCCTCTGGGTGAGACCTTTTCCTTCAGTGTGCTCTGTGCATGTGTGTCTGTTGTTGGATAACTGGAGCAGCCTCCATTAGCCCACACCTGGGATTAGAACAAATGCATGTTTATATAACATAACTGAATTTTTAAAGAAACCAAAGCCTCGCCGGGGTTAGTGGCGCACGCCTTTAATCCCAGCACTTGGGAGGCAGAGGCAGGCAGAGCTCTTTGAGTTCGAGGCCAGTCTGGTCTACAGAGTGAGTCCAGGACAGTCAAGGTTACATAGAGAAACCCTCTCTCGGGAAGAAGGAGGAGGAGGAGGAGGAGGAGGAGGAGGAGGAGGAGGAGGAGGAGGAGGAGGAGAAGAACCCAAAACCTCCACAGCAAGGAAACTAAGGCCCAGAAGACTGACAACTTGTCCAAACTCTGGCTCTCAGAAGTCACTGGCAAGGACTTAAGTCCAGGTCTTAGAAGTTGAAGCCCAGAAGCTGGAGAAAGATGGCTTGGTGGTTAAGAGCACATATTGCTGTTACAGAGGACTGGATGAGTTTGGTTCCCAGCACCCATGTCATAGTTCCAGATCCCAGAGATCTGATGCCCCCTTCTGGCCTCTGTGGGTACCTACACTCACATGAACATACTCATACACAGATACACATAGTTTAAAAATAAGCGTCTTTTTTTTTTAAGGCTGTCCCACTAGCACCTGGTCCAGCACCCACTCACAAGGAAAGCAACAGCCTCAGCAGAGGGAGAAACGTCATCATTTCTCCTCCCTTCCTCCCCAGCAGGACATGTAGTAAAGTTCTAGGAGCTGGCCTTAGAATCAGATCATCGGGGTTTAAAGCTTCATTCTGACGCTCAGTCACTGTGTGTCTTGAGGCAAGCCATTTTACCTCTCTGAACCTCAGCCCCCTCATCTGGAATAATGAGACAGAGTTATCTAGGCTTTGGATTAAATACAAAACATGAAGGCACCTAAAGATACCCTGCTTGTCTCTGTTTGCACACTTCCTAAGACAGTCCTCCTGCCTTAACCTCATTCGGAAAACAGAGAAAATCCAAACCACCAATGTCTTGGGAGAAGATGTTCTAAGAAGTACATCTGGTTATCAGTTGTGCTGGGCATCAGCTGCAGGAGACACACATATGCCTGGTATCCAGCATACAGAAGGCTGAGGCAGAAAGATTGCTATGAGTTAGAGGCTAGCCTTGGCTGCAGAGTGAGAGTCTGTCTCAAACCTCTACCCCAGTGAAATCATGAAAATAAAGTAGGGGCTGGGGAGATGGATGGCTCAGTGGGTAGGAGCACTTGCTGTGCAAGCAAGAGGACTTGAGTTCAAATCCCCAGCACTGCATTTATGTGAAAAGCCAGTCCAGAAACACATGCCTGTAACCCCAGCATTGGAGGGTGGAGGCAGGCAGATGCTAAGAGACTAGGCCAGCTAGCCTAGTCTAAAGGGAGGCATAGAAGTTCAGTGAGAGACTCCGTTTCAAAAAATAAGCATCTTGGCGTGATGACACACGCCTTTAATCCTGGCACTCGAGAAGCACAGGCAGATGGATCTCTGTGCGTTCCAGACCAGCCTGATCTAGAACAGTGAGTTTCAGGCTATCCAGAACTACATAGTGAGGCCCTGTCTTAAATAAGACAAAGCAAAAAGTATTAAGGGGAGAGTGATTCAGGAGGACACCCAAAGTCCTTCTCTGCCAGCTGCACCGTGCATCATGGGCAGCGCACACACATGTGCACATATACATGCACATGCTAACTAATGAACTGACGAACATACCTCCAGTTCATCCCAACAAAGCCGTCCTCTAGCACATTCTCCCTCACACAGCACTAGATCCATTCAATTCACATGGGTCCACCAGGCCCCTCTCTTAAACAAGCATGCTGTCTGTGCTTTGAAAAATCTCCCCAGGACACCGGGTAGCAAACTAGGTGTACATTTCTCATCTTGTCCTTCCAAAAGTCAGCTCTGCTGCACACGGCTCACCCAAAGCCAGATAGCCAGCCACCACCTGGCCTAAGGCCTTCTCCAAACTCAGCACACTTGGTGATTGAAGTATGACAATTCTTTTGTTGTCCTGTGCCCTACAGGATGCCCAGAAGCCTCTTTCTTCTCTAGCCTCAGATGCCAGTAGTATGTGACCTTAACCTCATCAGACATCATCAAGTGTCCCCAGCAGCTAAATCAGCCCAGTAGAGAGCCATGGGCCTGGAATGCTGTGCGCATCACAAGCTGATTTAATGTTTTCTTTGGAAACCGCAGTTACGAGAAGCAGTTTTATTCTCCCCCGCCCACTAACATACAGCATAGTCTCTTGAAGCAAATAGAATCTACATTTCTTTTGTTGTTGTTGTTGTTGTTGTTTGAAGGGAGGGATTCATGAAACAGTCTTGTGTAGGCCAAGCTGGCCCCGAGCATTCTAGGTAGCCATAGATGACCTCCTAATCACCCTGCCTCCACCTCCCCAGAGCTGGGATTCCAGGTGTGTGCTGGCTTACCCAGCAGAAGCCAGGCTTCAGGCCCTATCTTTGGTATGTTTCTCAATGTACATCCACAGTGACAGGTGGAAAGAAATGGAAAAAAAAATCTGGACTCAAGCCTTTTATTCCACTGGGCTTTGGGAAAATCTGCACCTTGCACACTCCTTCTGTGTCACTAGCTGATAAGCCCACCCATAAAAGCAAAGCTCAGCCAGGGCCAGACCTACAGACATCCACGGACACACCATGATCAGGACACTGCTGCTCTTGGCACTGGTGGCTGGAGGTAACCTCTGTCTGGCGAAGCTGGGGACTGGACACATTCACCCTTTCCTAGAGCAGCTGTTCGCTCTCCAGGCCCTCATTAATAGGAAGCTTGGGTCAGGGTTTGATGATGACCCACTCCTATAACCCCAGCCCTCAGGAGGCTGAGACAAGAGCATCCCAACTTTAAGGCCAGCCTCCGTTACCTAACAAATTCAAAGATGAGCCAGGACATGGATTGGAGGCTAGGACTCACGGACCCCTCAAATCATCCCAAAGCAAGGGTTTCCTGTTGGGATTCGGGTGTGTCCACAGATGGCACTCCCAAGCAACACTGTGCTCTTCTTTTCACAGCTCTCAGCTGCGGGTACCCCACTTATGAGGTCCAGCATGATGTGAGCAGAGTAGTTGGGGGTCAAGAGGCCACCCCCAACAGTTGGCCCTGGCAGGTGAGTCGACCACCCTGGTGGGTCTAACGTGGAGGCAAAGATGGGGTCTGGTGGGAACACAGAGGGCATCGTGGGCAATTTCACGAACACAATGCATTCCTGCAACCTTGTCCAGTTCCGGAACTGAGGGAAAGGTAACTTCTCCAGGAGCTTGGGGGAGGGGGGAGCCTGCAGACACTTGCTGGCACATACGGTTACTGTGCGAGTCAGTTACTTCTTCTATGCAAATGTTCTTTGCTTAAAGGGACAAGTCAGGGCTGTTTATTCGAATTAATATTTTAAAATGGAGCCGGGCATGGTGGTGCACGCCTTTAATCCCAGCACTCGGGAGGCAGAGGCAGGAGGATCGCTGTGAGTTCCAGGCCAGCCTGGACTACAAAGTGAGTCCAGGACAGTCAAGGCCACACAGAGAAACCCTGTCTCGAAAAACCAAAAAAAAAAAAATATATATATATATATTTTAAAATGTATCTATTTTTATTCTATGTATATGAGTACTCTATCTGCATGTACACCTGTGTGCTGGAAGAGGGCATCAGATCCCAGTATAAATAGATGGTTGCGAGCCACCATGTGGTTGCTGGGAATTGAACCCGCGACCTCTGGAAGAATAGGCAGAGCTCTTAACCACTGAGCCATCTCTCCACACCCATTAATTAATTCTTAATTACACTGTTACCAATGAAAATAACTGTTTCCTTTCATTGATACTCTCACAGCCATATCAAAACTGAAATTTGGCACAGGAACAAATTGCTAGCTCTTTCACAGGACATGTGTGGCCTTTACAATTGATATTTCAAAGAAAATCTCTCATCAGTGGTGCCTTTAATCCCAACCCTTGGGAGGCAGAGGCAGGAAAATCTCTGGGTTTAAGGCTAACCTTGTCTACAGATCAAGTTCCAGGACAACCAGGACTACACAAAGAAACCCTGTCTCAAAAAACCAAAACTAAAAATTAAACAAACAAAAAGACCTCTCTTACCTGGCATAATTCGCCTTTGGCAGTTGCAGAGTTGCCTGTAGAAAAGAGTTCTTGTTACTGTTGATTTTTTTTTGTGATAGGATCTCACCATGTAGGCCTGTAAGTTCTAGACTCAGTAAACCATACCCAACACCAAATATGTTCTATATAGGCAACGGGTTTTTTTTTTTCCTTTTTTTTTTTTTTTTGAGACAAGGTTTCTCTGTGTAGTCTTGGCTGTCCTGCACTAGCTTTGTAGACCCGGCTGGCCTCGAACCCACAGATATCCACCTGCCTCTGCCTCCCCAAGTGCTGGGATTAAAGGCGTGTGCCACCACCGTCCAGAATTACATTGTTTTTTAAGAGTCTGAAGTATGTATACTTTAAAATAGCTTTCCTGGGGGCTGGAGAGAAAGCTCAGCAGTTAAGAGCACTTGCTGTCCTTTAAGAGGACCCGAATTCTGTTCCCAGCACCCACAAAGCAGCTTACAACAATCTAGAACTCCAGTTCCAGAGGATCCAGCGCCCTCTTCTGGCCTCCACAGGCACTACACAAAGCACATGGTGCACAAATATACAGAAAGGCAAACATTCATTCACATAAATAAAACCCAGAAAGATTGATTGGTCGATTGACTGATTGACTGATTGATTTAGCTGGGATCTCATTATGTAGCTCTGGCTATTTTGGAACTCACAATGTAGACCAAGCTGGCCTCAAACTCAGAGATCCACCTGAGTGCTGGGAATGAAGATCCATCATTCCCAGTCTAAGTACTGACTATTGCTGTGGAATAGTTAAGCTCTTTCTATAGGTCACACTAAGAATAGTTAACAGTCCCACTGGCATTGCTGCACACAGCTGCCTTTGTTTACTCACATGTAAAATGGGCATGACAGATAATAAATTGTGCCCTGTTGGGTCACAGGAGTGATGGGAAATTACTCATGTGCCCAGCTCTGTCTTGTTTTTTTGTTTTGTTTTGTTTTGCTTGGGAGGGTTCTAGACAGGGTCTCTCTGTGTAGCCTTGGCTGTCTCAGACCCACTCTGTAGAACACGCTGTCCTCAAACTAAGAGTGATCTGCCTGCCTCTGCCTCTCAAGTGCTGAGATTAAAGTCGTATGCCACTGTGCCCAGCTTTGTGCCCAGCTTTGTGCCCAGCTCTGATAGATGTGTGTCACATGGTGACTGTTACAATATTTAAAGTTCAGAGCGCTGTTCTATTGGAATTATTAGGGATGTAGAGAGCATTGGTTAAGTCCCCAGTTTTCTGATAAAGGGACTGTGACTCTAAATGGTGGTATAACAGCCCAAAGCTACCCCCTTGAGCTGAGGAAGACTCAAAATTTAAATTTGATTCAGGGGTGGAGTACGTTGCTCAGTTGGTATATGTAAGAATCCCTGGGCTTGATCCATAGCACCACATAATATTTTGGGCATGGTGGTGCATCAATGCAATCCTAGCACTGGGGAGGTGAAGGCAGGAGGATCAGGAGTTCAGGGTCATCTTTCATTATATAAAGAATTTGAGACCAGCTTGGATTACAAAAACCCATCTCAAAAAAAAAAAAAGAAAAAAAGAAAAGAAAAGAAACAAATAAAAGAAAAAAGGAGCACTTAAAAGAAAACTGGTTTTCAAGTCTCCTCCGTGTTGTAGGTAGCTATTTCCTTACTCTTCAATAGACTTGCCTGGTTACCCTTCAAAATCAAAATCGATGGTTCAGTCCTGGCTTTTCTGCCCATGGCAGGGGGAAAGTTTCAATCTCTTGGGAGGTTTGTGTGTATTTTAGATCAGAGCAGCACCCTTTTGCATATCTTTCTTTGTTTTGTTTATTTTATAACATTTATCTGCAGGGTAGGGATTTGTGTACGCCACGACACTCAAGTGGATGACGGAGGACCACTTACAGGAGTCGGTCCTCTCCTTCCATGTGGGCCCACCTGGCCCTGGGGACTGAATTCAAGTTCACTCACTGAGCTCTCTCACCATCCCTCATTGTGTCCATGTTAAACATTTTTGGGGTTCGGGATACACAGAGAAACCCTGTCTCGGAAAAAAAAAATGTTACCTATATAGAACGTATTTGGTGTTGGGTATGGTTTTCTGAGTCTAGATCTTACAGGCCTACATGGTGAGATCCTGTCACAAAACAATCAACACCATCATGCCCAACTTAGTGAAATTTTTAATATTTTGTTTATCAGGGATTTGTGTTAGTTTTTGCTGTTGCTTTGAGACAAGGTTTCATGTAAGCCAGGCTATCCTGGAACTTGCTATGTAGCCAAGACTGGCTTTGATCTCTCTGCCTCCGCCTCCCAAGCACTGTGATTACAGGCAATGTACAACCACAGCCAGCTTTTGTGTTCATTTCTTTTTCTATAAAGCATTGAGATGCTTTTACCTTAACTGGGTTTGGTGGCACATATCTGTAGCCCCAGCACTCAGGACGAGAAGACAGGAGGATCAGAGGTTCTAGGTCATCCTTGCCTATATACCAGTAGACCCTGTCTGGCGGGGGAGGTAAAATATTTTTATCTCGATGGTTGAAGTTTGGAGATGTGCCCTTAAGTACTGAGTCCAGTGCCCTGCCCACCTTGCCTGCCTCTGCCACTGGAGAACTCAGAAACCAGTTCCTCCCACTTATGCACCTGTGCTCCCCACTTCCCCACCCCCAGGTCTCACTGCAGTACCTTTCCTATGGAAAGTGGTACCACACATGCGGAGGCTCCCTGGTGGCCAACAACTGGGTTCTGACAGCTGCCCATTGCATCAGGTAACTGAGCACCTTTCCCTGCTCACTCAGCTGTTTGCCCTATCATCGAATGACGACTCTCAGCCCTAGAGGTCTGATCCACGTGTTGGAGAGGAGCCCAGGGAGTGTCAGCATATGCCTGCCTGAGCAGAGGCACAAGTCTTCCTGTGGTTCAGTGCTGTTGAGCATCCTTCTCCATACATGGCATACACTGAACGCCTCGTGCCAGGAGAATGAGAAGGGAGAAGCCCAGCACCTGCCTTCTTGGGGAAAACTGTGATGGCTTTGTACAGGGGATTGTTTCCTTGAGAGCATTCTGCATTGGGGATGTCCTTGCTCACAGAGATTGGGAAAAAAGGGGGTCACTGACCTGTCCTCTGCCCCTCACAGCAACTCCAAGACCTATCGTGTGCTGCTGGGCCGACACAGCCTCTCCACCCAGGAATCCGGCTCAGTGGCTGTTCAGGTCTCCAAGCTTGTGGTCCATGAGGGATGGAACCCCCAAAAGATCGCCAATGGGTATGTTCTGCCCCGTCTGGTGCCTCGTCTCAGGGCTAGGGGGTGCGGGAGGGAGGGTTGGCAGCCACACCACGAGGGGTCAACCCACCCCTTCTGTAAGGGAAGGGAAGGCATTCTCCCCTCCTAGAGATGGAGCCACCCCCATAGTTGCTGGGGTCTGAGGTGGGAATGGTGGAGGTATCAGACAGAGGGAGAAGCCAAGACTGTGGGAGATCCTGCTACAGGTCAGCCTGGGATTATACACGGAAAAATGACAAAGGTTGGAAAAGGGCAGGCAGGCGTACTCAACTCAGCCCTACCTTTTTCTCCTGAGCCAGGAATGACATTGCCTTGCTCAAACTGACCAGCCCAGTGTCCCTGAGCAGCAAGATCCAGACCGCTTGCCTCCCACCCGCTGGCACCATTCTCCCCAACAACTTCCCCTGCTACGTCACAGGCTGGGGCTTGCTGCAGAGTAAGTGAAAGCAAACAGAGGAACCCCAAGGAGAGGGCCTGGCAGGGAAGGGAAGTGACGTCACCCATGGCCCTAGGGGGTTTGGCTGCCTTAGAGAAGCGGTCTAGTGGAGACTGGTAAGCAGGCCTGGGTTCGAATCTTACCTCTATTAGCTGTGTGACTTAGGCCCACTCCTGAGGCTCTCTGGTGGCTTCCTCTTTGTAAAATGAGGCAGAGAACAGCAGCGGGAGGGGATGCGGTTGCAGCTATATATAGGTGACAGGAGGTGAGCAGGCAGGAGAAGTCAGGCCATAGAGTACCTACGAACAACTAGTAGCGATGATGCACCATGCATAGGTTGTCCCTGTCACTATGGTGAAGTGAGAGCTTTACAGACCACACTGTGTCCTTTGTATGGCACAAGGCCAGAGCTCAGAATAGGAGGTAATCGGTGACGTCAGGCTTCTGGAACTCCGCAAACTCTCCAGGGCCCTGGTGAGATCCTCTTCTCACTGTCTAAAGCTGCGCCAGGTTTGGCGATACTGTGTCCTCCCATTTGATTGGTTAGCGTTCTTCAGGGATGAGCACCTGACTCAAGCTAAGCCAATAGGAATTGGGAATAGAAAAGACACCGTCCCTGACAAACAGCTGTTTGCAGTGGCGGCCATTTTCCTTTTCCCTAGAGAGGAATGAGGTGGGTCGGCCAAGCGAGGAAAGTGGGAGGGAAAAGTAGGGAGGTAGCTCAGGCGTCATAACACACACACATTGCTCGCGATGGGCCCTTCGGAAAGCCACTTAAATACTATTGCTTCATTTATAAAGTGGACAGTCTGCGATGAAGATCAAAAGTGTGTATGAAATGCTTTGGCCCCTGGAAAGGGTTAACCAAGTGTCAATGCGTGCTAATTAGGGCAGTCTTGAGCAAGATTCTTAAATCCTGTGGCTTCCGTGTCCCATCTGTCAAACAGGAATAACCATTCCTGTGAGGACTGGCTTGCGTGGAGAGCCTCATAAACTGCAATTGAAGATTGATAATGAGGGGTGGGCAATAATAGCTCAGTTGATAGAGCGCTTGCCTTGCAAGTGTGGGACACACATCCTCAGAACCCACGTAAAGAAGCCAGGGGCGGTTGTGTAAATTTATAATCCCTGCTTTGGGGAAGTAGAAATAGGGAAATCTCTGGGGTTCAATAGCCACCCAGCCTCACCCATTTGGGTGAGCCCTAAGCTACTGATAGCCCCTGGCTCAAAAGTCAAAGTAGCTGGCACTGGATCTCAACTTGCAGGTCATGGGTCCTGATTCCTTTCAGGATTATGTATCAGATAGTCCTCTGGACACACACAGAGTGAAAACGAACTTTATCCTGGCCAACCGTGGCAGTGTTGTTGATAATGTCAATGAGGCCATGAGAAAAACTATCTTCACCACAGAATTTTTTTTTCCCCAGCTAGAAGGCTCCCAGCTGTAGTAAAGTAAGAGAAACCCGTGTAACTAGCCCAGCAAAAAAGAGGAATTCTAACTCTGGAGTAGACACACAGCCAGGTGTCAGGAACATTCTAGAACAAGGCGTTTGAAGCCTGTCTGAACCCAGAAGCGCTCCTTCAGAGCGTCTTTCCCTCTCCATGCAAAAGAAAATAGCAGCCACTGCCCACACCAAAATCCCAGAGGAAGGAGCTCATGGGATTTAGGTTGAGTCAGGTGCTCACCCTGAACCAATTCCCAACAGCCAGAACACCAACCAATCAACTGAGGACACAATGCAAACTAACATGGCCCATGCCTCCATTGCAACGCCGTGGGTGCAAGAAAGTGAAGTGGACCAGAAAGGAAGGAGTAGACAGAAACTCAGCAGTGACTCTTCTCCCCGCCCACACACACCCCATTTTGTATGCATGGCTAACAAGCTCCAGATTTCCTCCTGTCTCTGTCCACACCCCCACAGCCATGGCCACTCTTGGCTCTTTCCATCAGCACTGGGGATCTGAACTCAGGTTCTCATGGTTTCGCGGCACATACTTAACTGGCTGTCCCACTGCTTCCTCTTGACTTGGGAGCCTCTTTGCCCGCTCACGCCTTCTCTCTGGTCTCATCCAGCCAACGGAGCCAGTCCTGACATCCTGCAGCAGGGTCGCCTGCTTGTTGTGGACCATGCCATCTGCTCCAGTTCCAGCTGGTGGGGAAGCTCAGTGAAGACCAGCATGGTGTGCGCTGGTGGTGATGGTGTCACCTCCAGCTGCAATGTGAGTATCCATGACCAGGGATCCCAGGCTAGGACAACACAGTGGGGATGTGTGGCAGAAGCTCCGGTGGGGGGTGTCCTAGGATCCATCTTCTCCCTCCTTCCTGGGCAGGAAGAGGAGCCTTGGAAACTGTTCTGGAACATTTCAGAACCTGACCTTTGTTCTTATCGTCCCCAGAAAAGACGTTATAAGCTCCATTGCTCTGTAGTATGCCCTCTGCCTAAGTGCTGGGAAGTCTTTAGTCTCTTCTGAGATCTCATCCAGGTCTCTCATTACTGCCATCCCACTATAATGGCCCAAGGTGGCCCCTTGGGTAGCTGCTACAGAAATCTTTTTTTAAAAAGATTTATTTATTATGTATACAGTATGCATCAAATCACATTATAGATGGCTGTGAGCCACCATGTGGTTGCTCGGAATTGAACTCAGGACCTCTGGAAGAGCAGTCAGTGCTCTTAACCACTGAGCCATCCCTCCAGTCCCCAGAAATCTGTTTAAAGATGGTGTCAGGAACCAAAGGACTTGCTATAGGCAGGTCCCCACACCTTCAGATGCAGTCAGTGACTTGATTACATAGGCACCTTCCCCCAACTCCACGGTCTCCTTCAGGCACATCTCAGCCCCAGAACACTCAGTTGCCATCTCCAGTGAGCCTGAGAAACTCATGCTGGCCTCACAGGCTTCTGCAAGGGTGACAAGAGGCATAGAAAGTGCATACTGCAACTTGGGGCACATACCTATCATCCCAACACTAGAAAGGGTGAGGCGGGGTGTGTGTGGGGGACTGTTGCATGTTCTAGCTCAGCCTGGAAGGATCCTGTCTGAAAAAAAAAAAAAGTGAGCAAAGCCAGCATGATGATCCACGCCTGCGCTGGATGCCAGCATTTCTGAGGCAGAGGCAGGAGATCCCCACTGTGAGGCTCTGTGACCACAGGGCTGGTTTCAGAGGACAGTGACCTCATAGAGCATTATGAATATGCTAGGAACTGGCCCCATTGGGCACCCTCTTCCTCCTTTCATGCCCAACTCTGGCTTCCTCAGGGGGACTCCGGCGGACCATTGAATTGCCGGGTATCTAACGGCCAGTGGCAGGTGCACGGCATCGTGAGCTTCGGCTCTACTCTGGGCTGCAACTACCCCCGCAAGCCATCTGTCTTCACCAGGGTCTCCAACTATATCAACTGGATCAACACGGTAAGAACCGCTGCCATCTCTGAGCCCACAGTCTGCCATGAGGCCTGCAGGGGTTCCTATGGCCCAGACCCCCCACCCTCCAATGCTGTCAGTGATCATATTTATTTACAAAGCCCACACCCAGGTTGAGAACCTTACCACTTTATCTTTTAGCACTTAAGTCACCCTGAAGAGTGCTCCCCCAGCACCCATAACATGGCTAGCTGTCCCCATCTGCCCCAGGACAAAGATCTAATGCTGGACCATTCCAGGCAAATGGACCTAAGTTCATCTTCCTGTGCCTGTGTTTCCTTTTTTACTATAATAACCACAAATTATTAAGGAATAATGGGGAGGCGGTGGTGGCGCATGCCTTTAATCCCAGCACTTGGGAGGCAGAGGCAGGTGGATCTCTGTGAGTTCGAGGCCAGCCTGGTCTACAGAGTGAGTTCCAGGACAGCCAGAGCTACAGAAGAGAAACTCAGTCTGAAAAAACAAGAACGAAAACAAACAGACAAAAGAATAATAGGGGGAATGTTAGATAGTAAAGTGCAGGCCTAACAAGTACAAGGACCTGAGTTCAATCCCCAGGACCCACATAAAAAGCCAAGCATGGTAGCCAGTGCTGGCAGTCCCAGGGCTGGACAGACACACAGGAAGACCATGCTGGCTAGCCAGAGCAGCTGAAGGCACAGGCAGCAGTCAGAGGAGCTGCCAGAATAGCAGGACATTGGCACAATCAAGGGGCCCTGGGTGAGGACGGAGGTGACATGGAGCTAGGAAGGGAGAGGTCCCTGCCCACAAGGGTGTACTTGAATCCACTCCTGTGTGGCCACCCCCTTGGTTTGCTTTTCTGTAAAATGGGACTTGAACTGAGCCAGACTCCTCAGCAGGTACAGCCAGGAACAGCAAGGGCGGTGGCACTTGCGACAGAGCCCACAAAGAAAGGAAGCTGGCATCGTCTCATTGTCTCCAGTTCAATTTGCAGGGAACCTAAAATTGAATTAAGTGGTTAGAAAACCAAATGTGAACTGGCAGCTATAAGCAAGTGCCTGAGGGAGAGGACTGTCAAAGCCAGCCCTAGGCTGCTTCCAAGTTTGCCCATGCACACCTGCCAGCTCGCCAGTCATTTGTTGGTCTGCTGGTTCTGTGCAGCCCACAACTGGACTCAGCCTCAGAGCATCCCAGCAAGTTTGTTAGGGCTTAGGGAAAAAACCAAGGGGAATAAAGGCGCTTAGTGCCAAGCGTGACTGATGACCCGAGTTCAGTCCCTGAGACCCACACAGTAGGAGCAAACAGACGCCCACCAATTTCCTCTCCAACTTCTACACCTGCACTGTAGTACGCGTGTATGCAAGGGCATGCATGCGCACGTGTGTACACACACACACACACTAAATGCTTCTTTTTAAAAGTAAGTTAGAGAAAAATTAAGAGGGAAGTTAAGTCTTGGAACTGTGCCCCCCTTTTGGTTTGTTATGATTGTGAATTGGGGAGGGGAGCCATTAATAAATTTTGATTGAGAGAAATCTAAAACCAGCTTAGAGCATTTCAAAGGAGCCTCCATGATTAGATGGGACGATGCTTCTGGGCTTTGTCTCAGCCACATCCTAGGATCCTCTTTTGTGGTCCCAGCTGTTGCATTAGCTACTATGCAGCTGAGCCTGGCAGTACCTTTGGGACCCAAAGCATGACTTGTTGTCCCAGCACCTGCTATTCCCAGCCACAGGCTGCCACAGCCAGGCAGATGGGAGGGGGTGAGAGTCAGGAAGACCAAAAGGGGAAAGCCCAGCCTGCAGGTTACCTAGGCAGAACCCAGCAGCCAGTGCAGCAGAATGGGGTAGAGAGCCGAGTAACTGAGTAGCCAGCTGTCCCTGGAGAAGGCTGCCCCAGCAGCTGTAGAGGAGCTATGGGGGGTTCAAGGCCACAGTGTGCACGTGCGCGCCTGTGTGCACATGCATGCAGCCTTTGAGTCACAAGCAGCTGCAACCCTGAGGGTGCCTAGGAGCACCTGCCTAGACAGCTGGAGGTGATGAGCCAAGGCGAGCAAGCTGCCAACAAAAGGCAACCCCAAGGGGATGGAGAAGCCCGAGGCACTTCATCCTTTCAGCGAATGTCCATTAAAAACTGGCAATGCTGACCTGGGGGAGCCTTCAGCCATCACAGCTTTATTGCTCTGTTCAGAAGGGAATACATTTCTTTATGAAAAATAACTGCTTATAAAAGGAACATAGGAGTGTGTATCACGTAAGCAATGAAGATCCCCTCGCTCTAACCTTTGTTCCCACTCTACAGAGGTAATCACTGTTAATATTAATCTTCATGCTCTTCTGGGCCTTGTATGCACATAAGACAGAAACACAGAAACACAAAACAAACAAACAAAAATCCTCTATTGCCAGGCATGGCGGTGCATGTAATGCCCAGTATTTGGAAACCAGAGGCAGGAGGGTTGTGTTAAGGTCAGCCTGGAAGCTGGGTGTGGTGGCACACGCCTTTAATCCCAGCACTCGGGAGGCAGAGGTGGTCGGATCGCTGTGAGTTCAGAGGCCAGCCTGGACTACAAAGTGAGTCCAGGACAGCCAAGGCCACACAGAGAGACCCTGTCTCGAAAAACCAAAAAAAAAAAAAAAAAAAAAAAGGTCAGCCTGGACTACATATGAGCAGCCTGGGACCCAGATCCCTGGACTTGAGCTCAGTGCTTGTGCTACAGAACCCAGCACTTCCACTGGGTTATAGAGAGTGTATGTTAAAATTCACAGGGACTCCCAGCACAGGTGGAGGTGGGAGGGTCAGGGATTCAAGGTCATCCTTGGCTACATAGTAACTTTGAGAGCATCCTGGGCTATGAGAAATCCCAGTCTCCAAGGGCTATTATATAGGAGCAAGTGTAGAGTAGTGATCCCAGCACCAAAATGCACACCCCAAAACGTACTTGATCCTGCTAACTGGTCTTGAGAAGCAAGTGACAGCCCCCACCCCCAATATACTATGTTGTCTCAAATAGTAATTTTAAGAAATTAGCCTGGCATAGTGGCCTTTAATCCAGCACTCAGAAGGCAAAGACAGGCAGATCTCTGTGAGTTCAGGGCCAGTCTGGTCTACATAATGAGTTCCAGGACAGATAGAGCTACAAAGTGAGACCCTTTCTCAGAAAAACAAAGAAACAAGTTACGTCAAAAGCCACCTTCATCTGTACATTTGGCATGTCATCATTAGAGATTGGTGGCCTCCTGGCTGAAGCCTAAGCAGGACTCTTTTTTTCCTGAGTGTCACTGAACTAAGTGCTCAGCCATCAGGTTAACCTCTTCGCTGTTTGCTGTGTGTCCTGCAGGTGATTGCAAGGAATTAACCAAAGATGTCTCCAGGATTGTCACCTCAGAGATGTCGCAGAAGGAAAACAGTAATGAAGTAATTATATGAGCCGGGCGTGGTGGCACACTCCTGTAATCCCAGCATTTGGGAGGCAGAGGCAGGTGGATCTCTGTAAGTTCGAGGCCAGCCTGGTCTACAACGTGAGTTCCAGGATAGCCAAGGCTACACAGAGAAACCTTGTCTTGAAAAACAAAGAATAAAAATAAAAATAAATAAAATAAAAATCAAGTGACTATGTAAATCACATCCTGGTATGAGTCTGTTTTATTACCAGACACCCTAACCTCAGGGTCCTGAGAATGAAGTTTGTGAAGGAACCTGGGGTGGTGGTATGTGCTGTAATCCTAGCTCAGTAGGCAGCAGGATGGGGATTTTGAGGCCAGTCTGGGCTAAAGTCAGAACCCAGCTCAAATATAGACAAACAAGGCTTGGCACCCCTACCATCTAAGCTCAAGGGATGTTCACAAAGCAAAGACCAGATGGAATCAGAAAAAAAAGAAAAATAAGTATAAGTTGGGAGAGCTTTAAAGAGCTGGGACAGCACTTTCTCCAGGGAGGTCCAGTCCCTCACTATTGCTGGCACTGCCTTCTGGGGACCAGCTTCCGGTGGCCAGGAAGACACTGGGAGACTCAGAACAGACGAGCTCCGTCCAGAGTCTCCAGTGGGGTAAAATGTGATCTGTGGGGACTCGTAGCTCCCACTGCAGTCAACCTCTGGGCTCAGGCAGGGATCTTAGAAGACAGGGAGAAATGATCCAAAAAAAGCAAGTCTCCTTTGGAGGGAAGATTGGGTGGGGGAAAAATAATAGGGTGGGAGTAGGGACAACACTCCTCTTGCCTATGATTTACTTTTTAAGAATAATGTGCTAAAGGAAAAATGAACCTTTCTGGAAACTTCAATAAGACACAAAGATCCAGGTAGTTATAATGGGCCAGCGGGACTGTAGGTCTAGGAAGGAGAGATGCTGGTATGTCAACAGACATTGACCACTGTGGATGACGGTCCTCCAGTGAGGCCGTTATGTCCCCCAGGATACATGTGACTATGTCTGAAGACATTTCTGGTTGGCAGAACTTGGGAGGGGTGGCAGCTGGCAGGTAGAGATCAGAGATGGCTCAAAACACCACAACACACAGGACAGTCCTATGACAGGATTATGCAACCCCACATCAGCAGTGCAGTGGAGAAGCCCTAGAGAGGACCTGGAGGTCACAGGTCACAGTCCCTAACCACAGATGAAAAGGCCAGGGGGCAGCCACGGCCTGTCTCCCACCAGAGCCGCCTGTCTGCCACCAACAGGGAGCGCAGCCTGCCTCAGTTACAAACCCCTTGCTTTGCAGGACGGTTCTGGCCTCAGCCACCTCCAGGCCATGAAGGTTTTGAGGAGATTGAGGCAGTGAGCAGCCCCAAGCCTCATTAAGTTTTAAAAAACAGTTTTTTCCGGAGAAAGTTAAAACATCCAGGGATCTGCTTATAAATGCCTTTCTCAGAAACAGCGTTGGAGACCTGCAAAACAGAACCACAGGGCAATCTGTGAGCTCAGTGTCCTTGACTGAGGCGAGGGCTGAGAAGGGGCCCTAAGGAAGGGGCCGCTGAAGGGACCATCTGAAGGTGACTCCACCTACAACCTCCTGAGGTGGGTTATAAAAGAAACACCTCAGCAACTGTAAAAGGAAGGAAAACTCAAGGGTTGTTTCTCGGGTGTTTTTGTTTTGTTTTGGCTTTTGGTTTTTTGACACAGGGTTTCTCTGTGTAGCCCTGGCTGTCCTGGAACTCACTCTGTAGAGCAGGCTGTCCTTGGACTTGGAAATCCTCCTGCCTCTGCCTCCCAAGTGCTGAGATTAAAGGAGTGCACCACCACCACCTGGTCAAATTTTCTAATACAAAAACTTACAATTCCAATCAGACTGAAAGGTTGGGGACAAGGAAGATGGGGAAGATGACCCAGAGACCTATGTGTCCTGCTTGGCCCTGGCTGTCCCCTGCTCTGTAGGACCCCCAGCTCAGGATCAGAAGTGACTCCTATAGCCCCGGGGCGTGCACCCAAGCAGAGCAGTGGAAACCCCCTCACGGGGAGCAAGTGTCTGTGAGGCAGAGTGGAGCAAGGCACTACCACGCTCCCTCACTGTTCATTCTCACTGAGGCCTCCAGGAAGGGGACACACTAGACAGAATCACAATGCTTGGTGGTCAAGAATCAATGCCGGGGGCAGCCGATGTAGCTCAGTTGGCCCCCAGTGCTGCATAAACTGGGCGTAGTGACCAACACCTGTAATCCCAATATTCAGGAAGTAGAGGCATGAGGATCAAAAGTTCAAGGTCACTGCCTACTACATAGCAGGTTCTAGGCCAGCCTGGGCTACATGAGACCCTTTCTAAAAAGAGAGCATGCTGGGGACTACACAGGGGTTCAGGGAGAAGCACACAGCCAAGCTTCAGGGTACCATGTTTTCTCCACTGAGCTACCCTACCTGGCACTTAAGATCAGTCTCATTTGGGAGCTAGGTGTCTGCCTCTAAGTAGGCAGGGGAAGGTGGCATTTTGCATCAGCCTTTGCATCTGGCTAGGGCCTGCTGCCCTGCGCTCTGGGGCTCTCTGCCCTCAGGAAGAAGGGCTCACCCTGAGAAGGAGGGACTGCAGGTCTTCAGAGCCAGCCCACTGCTCCAGGACGCCATCCAGGGTCTCGATGTACCAGGAGCCACTCTTCTTATCTCTCCAGGAGACAAAGCCTGCAGGAGGAGGAAGGCTGAGCGCCGCCACACAGCACAGTGGCGCACTCCTTGGTGGAATGTGCAGGCGGCAGCTAGACACATGGCAAGGGCGGCCTCATCCCGTGGCTCCCTGCTACTCATCACTTCAACATCACCTGACTGGCTTTCTCAGCATGAAAACCAATGTTTTGAGAAGTTGAGGGGTCTCAAGAGGGTTGGAGGATGCGCCTTACCACTCCCTTACCACCGTGTGCCAGGCACTGTGCTGAGGAAGTGCCAGCCCCCTCCCGTTTACTCTCCAAGACAACTCCAACCAGGATTACTGCTCTTAGGCTCCATGCTAAATCTGCCTGCGAGCCTTGCCTGCTTCACCCTGAGGGGGCCCTAGGAGAAGTGAAGTGACTTGCTGAGGACCCTACAGACTGTGCCTGGCAGAAACAAGACCTCAGGGCATAGCCACCTCTGGGTTACGGGTGGGTGCACAGACGAGCTCACCTGGGAAAGTGGAATAGGACACAAGGATGTCACTGGGGGTGGGTAAACTTGACACGGCATCCAGCTGGTCAAAGGTCCTTGGGCCTTCCTGGTATGGGACAGCATCTGGTTCAGAGTCACTGTCACAGGCCCTGCCTTGAGAGGATGTGTGGGCCACCTCAAAGCCATGGTCTTTCTGCTCTGCAGGACACAAAAACAGACACCTAATGTCACTAAAGCACATGGTACTTCAGAAAAGGGACAGGCCTCACTGGAGGCTTCACTTGTGAGCTCGGCCAATAACGGAAGTAAACTGAAGCTGGATATGGTGGGTGCAGTTATTTTGTTTTGAGACAGGGTCTCACAGTGCAGCCCTGGCTGTCCTGGAACTCACTATGGAGACAGGCTGACCTTGGACTCAAAAGAGATCATCTGCCTCTGCTTCCCAAGTGCCAGGATGTGCTCAGTGTACTCTCCCTGGGACTTAACTAGATGGCAGAGGCCAGGGGAATGGTGCCAAGGAAAACTATCAGGTTTTTTATTCTCTCCTTTGGTGTGTGTGTGTGTGTACATGTGTGTGAGAGTATGTGTGTGTATGTGTGAGAGAATGTGTCTGTGTGAGAGTGTGTGTGAGAGAAGAGAGTGTGTGTGAGAGAGAGTTTGTGTGAGAGAGGGTGTGGAGAATGTGTGTGAAAGTGTGTGTGTGTATGTTAATGTTAGCATGTGTATGTGAGTGCACATCTGTACACATGCATATGAGGAACACAGGTTGATATTAAGTGTCTTCCTCAATAATTCATCACCTTGTTTTTAGAGACACTGACCCAGCTCATCAGTGTGGCACTGGACTAGCCAGCCAGCAAGCCAGTCTCCCCCCCACCCCCAGCAAAGGGATTACGGTCAGCCCCCACTGTGCCTGGCTCAGACTCTAGAGCCTCACGTTTTTTTCATAGCAAGCACTTTACAGATGGAGCTGTCTCTGCACCCTCCTGCTTTCTTTTTACTCAAACTCTGGGGCTGAAGTCATCACTGCACCAAACTCTTCAGCTGCTGCTAGGCCTGTGGTGGTGATGTGGGAGTCCTGCTCTACACCAGCGATGTGTGTGGAGACACTGAGGGGCTAGGTGGGGAAGGAAGCGGGCAGTGGTTCCTTCTCTGCCAGCTGTGCTTGCAAGGAGGCTTGGGTGTCACTTACCGCCACCACAGGCCTGGATAAAGAACAACTTTGGCTTTCCTCCCAGGCTGGGACAGCCAGTCCCATTGAAAATGTTCACAATTTTCTCAATGGGCACAGAGCATCCATCTGTGCCATAGACAGCACCCGGGAACTGGAGGTGGCTGGCCTGGAAGACAAGGTGCCTTGATTACAAAAGATTCTGGTTAGAAATCCAGAGGCCGGTCCCAAGGCTTTGTGTGTGGAGTTCCATGTTTAGAAGGCCCAAGGCGGGGACACTGGATTGACTGAGATAGGCTAGTCAGCATCTATTCCAAGGGGCCTAGACTCATTTAACTATTGGAGCCAAGGAGCCCCAGAGTGCAGGCCAGCTGTACCTAGACACGTGTGCCCATACACCAGCATCAGCACCACCCATAGACTTGTACAAAATGCTGATTGCCAGACATAGACCTCCAAAGTCAGCCTTCAGGGCCCCAGCCCCTCCACAGCAGCTAAACACAGTGCAGCATTTGTCTTCTTGTTCTTGTTGTGTGCATGTGCATATGGGTGCCCCCATGCATGTGGGGGTCAAAGAACAGCTTGTGGGAGTCAGTTCTCTCTCTACACCACGGAGGTTCCAGGGGTGCTTGCAACAAGCATCTTCATCTGTTGTGCCATCTCACTTGTCCCAATTCCTCAGTTTAAAAGATGAAGGATCTGCCGGGCACACGCCTTTAATCCCAGAATTTGGGAGGCAGAGGCAGGTGGGTTGCTGTGAGTTCAAGGCCAGCCTGGTCTAAAAGGGAGTCCAGGACAGTCAAGGCTACACAGAGGAACTCTGTCTCAAAAAACCAAAAATAAATAAATAAATAAATAAATAAATAAATAAATAAATAAATAAATAATCTGAGACCTGAAGAGTGGTAGGGCCTAGCCACGATGAATTAGCACATTAGTGGCCAAGCACCAGATGGATCCCTGTGTCCTGTATCCCGCCCAATAGTAAACGGCCTGGAATACACCCCCAAGGAACACATCAAAGGTGGAGAACCAGGACTGCTGCATTTGGACAGGTCTTATTACTTCACTTGCCGGGCTGGGCAGGGCTTCCCATCCACCTCCTATCCACGGATGCAACTCTTTAGAGGACCACAGGGCCATAAAGACACAGCCAGAGAGAGAGACAGGCCTCACCTCTTTCTCTCCAAGGCTAAGGATGCCATGGTCACAGAAGGGACCAGACTACCTTGTCAAGGAGCTTGTCAAGGATTGAGAGAGGAGAGAGGGCTCCTACCTGGCAGCCATGAGAAAGAATAACCACCACAAAGCAGTCCAGGGCACGGTGGTCCCGGTGTGCCATCTCCACCAAAGCCGCAACCATTTTCTACAAGGGAAGGCTACAGTTAAGGCAGGGGCATCAGTGGAGGTCTGACCTGCAGGATGCAGCCAAAGGCCGTGACACAGCACCCTGCTCCCAGTGCCAAAGCTGTGATGGGCACAATGAGCACACTGGTACTATGTGGAGGCTAAGGTACCATCCTTGGTCCCTGCCGTTTAATCCCTACAATAACTCTATGAGAACAATTACTCTTGCTTCTAAACAGAGAAACCAAGACCTAAGAGGTCAGCTGGTAGGCACTGAGAAACCCAGTGCTCAGACCCTCTCTCTAAGTCTGATTCTTGACTCCATAACCAGTTACCTGTGTCACCTCCATAGTCCTAGGGGCACAGAGGCTTGTCTGGGGAGTCTCTTGTGGGATAGCGACTGTACCTTAGCAGTCAGGTCATGCTTCACCTCCACCATGAAGTGCAGCCAGCGAAAGCGGCGCTGAAGCTTCGCACAGTCCACATTGGAGCCAGTACGCGTGCTGAGCCCCGAGGAAGGGCAGAAGTTCACATTGTTGATAATGAGGCAGTGGCCACAGGGGTCCGAATCCAGGATGTATGCCTGTGCAATGACGGGTTTCCAATGTCATGGGGGGAAGGGGAAGGGGGGCCTCAGTGTACTCCTTAGGAAGGGCTGAGACACCTGGATCTCAGCCTGCACAGGACATGGGGTCTTCCTTCCCACTGAGGGAGCAATGGGGTCCCTATCCAACTTTCCAGTGAGGAAACCCGCAGGAGCACCAAGACAAGCGCCAAGTGTGTGCCCCACGCCAAAGAGAACTGAATGCCATTTTAGTATTCAGGGATAAAAATTTCTAACCCAGCTAGGTGGCTTCCACACATGATCCTAGCACACAGCTCCAGTCCCTGCATGTGAAAAGCAAAGGCAGGCAGACCTCTGTGTTCAAACTTGGTCTACACAGACAGACCTTGTCTCAAAGGAACACAACAAAACCCAAAACAAAAACAAACAAACAAACAAAAAAACCCATGTCATCCCAATACCAGGGAAGTTGAGGAGGAAGAATGTTGTACGTTTAGAGTGAATTTGAGGCTTCATTTTGAGTTCTAGGACACCTGGGGCTAAAAACACTAAACTCTCATCTCAAAAATTAAAAAAAAAAGCTGGGTGTGGGTGGTGCATGCCTTTAATCCCAGCACTCGGAAGGCAGAGGCAAGTGGATCTCTGTGAGTTCAAGGCCAGCCTAGTCTACAAAGAGAGTCCAGGACAGCCAGGGCTCTGTATAAGAGAGAAACCCTGTCTAAAAAAAACAAAAAAAAAAAAAAAAAAAAAAAAAAAAAAAAACCAATGGGCTGGATTGATGGTGCAGCAATTAAGAGTGCTGGCTGCTCTTGCAGAGGACTCAGGTTCAAGTTCCCAGTGCTGCATGGTGGCTCACAGCTGTCTGTAACTCCAGTTCCAGGAGTCAGTTCCTTCTTCTGGCTTCTATGGGCATTGCACACATGTGATGCACAGACATACATGTACTTAGAACACCCACATACATAAAATAATAATTCCTAGCTGGGTGTGGTGGCTCACACCTTTAATCTCAGCAGTTGGAAGACATAGGCATGCAGCTCTCTCTGAGTTTGAGGCCAGCCTGGTCTACAAAGAGAGTCCAGAGCAGCCAAGATTATACAGAGAAAGCCTGTCTCAAAAAACCAAGCAAACAAAAAATCCCAACTAACACAGGCACATTCACCCAAAGGGATTTTAAATACCACACCACTTGGTGGTGCTGCCTTAAGGGCTCAACCGCTTAAGGGCTCAACCGAGCGTCATGTGGTAGGTGCTATCACAGCATTCTCAGGCCAGGGCCCACCCTCTGATCTGGGGCGGCAGCTTTCACCCAGTTCAGGTCCTTGAACGTCCTCTTCTATGGCCTGTTTATCTGAACACTTCTCTGCCTGACTACTGTCCCCAGCAGAGGGCTCTGCAGGGCAAGTGGTCTTGCCCCCAGCATGGAACACTAGGGCAGTCCAGGGGAGCCAGAGTATATACATGAGAGGGGCTGCCTAAGTGACTTGCCTGGAGGGGACACCACAGAGGCTGTAGCTCTTCTTTAGGTTCGAGCTCTGATTTTACAGGGGCAGATGGGCAGGATGGGACAGAGTGTTCCAGCTGGGGTCAGGAGTCATGGAGAGTGGTGACTGCAACCGCACTCCCCAGCCAGGCAGAGCTCCTTCAGGCTCCTAGCTTGGCCACAGGGAAGGGCTTGGGGGAAGGACAAACTCCAATCACACGAGACTTACCATATCTGCATGTCCCCTAATCATCTCTGGAGCACCTGGGGAAACAGAGGAAAGGAGAAACGTGGGTGTTGGGGTTCCGCGGGGAAAGGTCAAGGAGCTATGAAGCCAGCTCCAACAACAGAGAGAAGCAGGGACTTTGGGACAGAGTCAAGTGGCGCAGCCACCACAGAGAAGTGTCGAAAAGTTGCCAACAACATCAAACACACCCTTACACCCTTGAAAAGTGTTGGCTGAGAATGCTCACCAAGGTCTTATTCAAAAGCCTCCATCAGAGGCTAGAAAGATGGCTCAGAGGTTAGGAGCACTGACTGCTCCTCCGGAGGTCCTGAGTTCAATTCCCAGAAACCACACGGTGGCTCACAACCATCTACAATGTGGTTTGATGCCCTCTTTCTAGCCTGCAGGTGTATACATGCAGGAAGAGCATGTACAGAGCACTGTATACATAATAACAAATAAATCTTAAAACAAAACAAAACAAAAGCCTCCAACTATGATCCAACCATCCAGGGGGCCATCCTAAAGAGCCAGCTAGCAATACACACTGCCCCAGGTAAACCAGACAGCAAACGGCTATGGGAAAAGCAAAGAAGCCAGCCACTGAAACACAGACCATATGATTCTGTTCATAGGAAACTCCACAGCAGAAGGGAGTAAGGGAAGAGGGGGTGAAGGGTAGAGAGATGATGGCTCAGCAGAGAAGAAGAGCACTGGCTGTTCTTGCAGACGATCCAGGTTCAGTTCCCAGCACACACACTGCAGTTCATAATCATCCAGTTCCAGGGGATGTGGCAACCTATGTGGCCTCTGTGGGCACCAGAAGTGCATGCAGTACATAAGCATATACATACACATTTCTATCCTTAGAACTGTGCTGCTACTAGGAATAAATATTCACAAGGAAAGGACATCAACTCCCTTCTGAGCCCACAAGAAGATCATCAAGGTTGGCAGATCTAGACCCAGGGGGCCTGCAAAAACTGCTGCACCAACGGAGGTCAATGCATGCAGTAAATCTAGACCCGATTCAGATCTAGCCAATGGATAGCTCGTTCTCCAGGGTTGTGGGGAGAGCAGGGGCTGCCTCTGACATGAACTCTGGTATCTCCAGTTTGACCACTTCCCCTTGGTGTGGAGGCCTAACAGCACTCAGAAGAAGGAAAAGCAAGCTATCTGGGTGAGACCTGATAGGCTGTGGTCATATGGTGGGGGAGGAGGTCCCCTTCTGTCAGAGGTCTAGGGGAGGGCAATAGGGCAAAAGGCGGCAGGGGAACAGTAAGATATAAGTGATGGGATAACAATTGGAATGTAATCTGAATAAATTATTTAAAAAATAAGTTTAAAAAATCCCTTGTGAGGAGCTAAGGAGTTGGCTTGTGGGGAAAGCACATGACACACAATTGGGAGGACCTGCGTCTGGATCCTCAGAATCCCACAGGACTCAGTGACATGCACCTGTGATCCCAGCACTCCTACACTGAGATGGGGACAGAGGCAGAGAACCCTAAGACGCTCACAGGCCAGCTCACCTGGCTTATGGAGTGATAAACAAAAGATCCTGTCACAAACAAAGTGTAAGGGAGGACCAACACCCGAGGTTGTCCTCTACCTCCACACATGTGCAATGAGGAGTGTACGTGTGTGCCCATATGTGCACGCGCACGCACACACACACAGTAAAAGTCAAACAAAATAACACTTACAAAAGAACAGCAAGTTTCAAGGCCAGACAGCTGTTCCTAATGACCCAACCTGACAGTCCCCAGAGGGAGGTGAGCCGTGGGCACCCTTGGCATCGCCTGCCGCCTGTCCACTCGGGAACTACACATAGGAACAAATCCTCCATCAGTCCTCTTCCTTCTGCCTCAGCAAAATGCGGCTTCTCTGCTTTAATGGATGTCAAAAGTTACAGGGTCTGGGCTAGTTTTATGTCAGCTTGATACAAGCTAGAGTCAAAACGAGGAACTCTCAGTGAGAAATGCTTCCATGAGGCTGGCCTGCAGGCAAGTCTGTAGTGACCCACAGGGCCCAGCCCATAGTGATTAGTGCCATGCCTGGGCAGGTGGTCCCAAGGTGAGTAAGAAAGCAGGCTGAGCAAACCACGGAAAGCAAGCATTCCTTCATGGCCTCTTCACAAGTTTCCACTCCAGGTTCATGCCTTGCTTGCCTGCCCTGACAAGTCTGTAACTCCAGCAGCAGGGACTCTGATGCCCTCTTCTGGACTACAATGGCACTGCACTCATGTGCATATACCCACACATAATTTTAACAATAGGATAAAGGTAAACTCTCAAAGAATAACCCACGTGTTTATCAACATAAGCATGTTAAATGCTTGTCATGCAAGATGAGGACCTGATTTCCATCCCCAGGACCCACCTAGAAAGCCCAGGCATGTTGGCACATAACTCCCATACTGCACAGGCACAGACAGGCAGGCAATGGATCCCTGGGACTCACTAGCCAGCCTAGACTCTTCTATCAATGAGTTCCAGGCCAGGGAGAGATGCTATCTCAAAAACCAAAGAGAGAAAGCAGAAGAGAAGGCTCAGTGTTTGGAAGAGATTACTGCTGATAGTTCCCAGGACCCATATGGTGGGTCACAACCACCACCTGTAAATCTAGTTCCAGGAGGACCCACCATTGTCTTCTGACTTCTGTGCGTTTCTGCACTCATGTAGTACACACAAAACACTCAAGCTCGCACACACGTAGGCATGCACGTGCGTGTGCACACACACACACACCACATACATAAAACAAATACTTTTTAAATAAAAGAAAAGCAAGTTGGATGTCTTCTGAAGAATGATACTCAAGATTGTCCTCTGACCTACTGACTTCAACATGCATGTGCACCAACATGCATGTGCATCAACGTGCATCTGCACAAACATGGCACACACAGAGAGAGAGGAAGAGGGAGGGAAGGAAGGAGGGAGGGAAGGAGAGAGGGAAGGAGGGAGGGAAGGAAGGAAGGAGGAAAGGAAGGAGGGAGGTAGAGGAGAGAGCAAGGGAGAGAAGGAAGGAGGGAAGGAAGGAGGGAGGGAGGGAGGGAAGGAGGGAAGGAGGGAGGGAGGGAAAGAGGGAGGGAGAGAATATAAATAACTTCAGGTTCTTCAGAACAGGGGCTGTAGCCACCTAGCAATGCACAAGAGAGACCTGTAGTCCGAAGAGGAGAACACCATGAGTGAAATGCAGATCTGAAAGATGCCAGACTCAACAGAGCTCCTAAGGTAGGGTTGGTTTTCTTTCTTTTTTTTTTTTAAGATTTATTTATTTTACGAATATGAGTGCTCTGTCTTTATGCACACCAGAAGAAGGATTTAGATTCCATTACAGATGGTTGTGAGCCACCATGTGGTTTGCTGGGAATTGAACTCATGACCTCTGGAGGAGTAGCCAGTGCTCTTAACCGCTGAGCCATCTCTCCAGCCCCTAAGGTAGGATTTTCTTTTCACTGATGTACAAAGACCAGCAAAAGTGACACATGTCGATGAAACCAGAACAGCAATTGCCTCAACTGCAGAAGTGGCTACTGACTAAATAAAGACACGGTCTCCTAGGCTACTAGAATGTTCTGTGACAGTATGGATGGTGGCAACCTGTATATACATGCACACCTGCAGTGTGTACATTTCAGTATGTACACAGCAAACCATTTCACCTCGCTGGGGCTTTGATTCCTTGCTGACAGGGCTGAATCTAACAACATCTGCTTTGCAGGGCTGCAGGGATGTAGGAATGTGATTGGTGCAGCATATATGTGTGCAGGGCAGAGCTCTGACAAACAGCTTCCCCACTCCTCCTGTCAGACATGGGTGATTTCAGTCACCCACCAGAACCCAAAGGCAAAGCCTGGGCAACAACAGCTCCTTCTGGAAACACTCAGAGAAGCAGGGAACATCCAGAACAGACTCTTGCTTTTCATATGTGCTGTCAAAAATCACATCTCCTATAGACTGATTGGAATCCTCCACTCATCTCCTATGAGCATTCATTAAGACAAACACTGGAATTAAATTCCAAATCGCAACCCAAGTTGTACCCAGGGTCACACCCCAATAGCCTCATGATTACACCTACCCACCAAGCATTCAATACTCACAGACATTATGAGCTCCACCAGCACTGATGTCCGCTGGCCTGGGTGTTTCTGGTCTGAGAACCTCTGGCCTGAGCTGAGCAGGCCAGAGCTCTTCGGGTCCCAGCACCACTGGGGAGAGGTTTCCCATGGCAGGCAGCGATGGCTCCAGCTTCAGTACTCTCTGCTCCTTTGGTGTGAGTCCTATTGGTCCCAGGACCACAGGTACCAGGTGATCTTGGGGTTTAACAGCCTCTGGATCCTGCTCGGTTGCTTGCCGACTGGTTCGCAAGAATGAAGCCAGGGTGCCTTGGCCTGTGTCCTCTAAGCAGGAGATGAAGAGAGGAAGGGCCTGCCTCCCTCGGGTCTCAAGATCTGTGACCAGCTGCCTGGCCTGATCCCGCCGAGACCCACAGCCTGCCCGCTGTAGAAAAACCAGACACTCATTATCCAGAGACATTTCCTAGGCTCTCACCCTATCTCCCACTTCTCACTGAGCGTAAGCCTGGGGCAGGTGGGCAAAAACGAACTTGGAAGTACACGGAATGCACATCGCTCTGCAGCCTTTGCCTATCTATCTAGGCAGTACTTCAGAGACACCTACTGTGTGTCCGGTACTGTGCTAAGTGCTAATTAGCCCTAATAAAAGTAACAAGATGGTAGCCAGTAGTTTACACAAGGTACTTAAAATTTTCTAAATGTTACTAACATTAACATAAGGGAATTGAATATAGAAATCAAGATTTCCAGCTGGCCATGCTAGCACACGCCTTTAATCCCAGTACTTGGGAAGCAGAGGCTGGTGGATCGCTATGAGTTCAAGGCCAGCCTGGTCTACAAAGTGACTCCACGGCAGCCAGGGCTACACAGAGAAAGCTGTCTCGAAAAACCAAAACCAAAACCAAACCAAAACCAAACCCAAGATTTCCACCTTCTTTTCGGGGGGGAGGGGGGAACTGGTTTTGTTTTGTATGGGAGGAAAGCTTTTATATTTATTTGAAGGAGGAAAAAGTTCTCAAGTAGCCAAACTGACCTTCAATGTCCTACATAGCTGGGAATGACCTTTGAACTTCTGATCTGCTGCCTCCTGAGTCACCAGGCCTGGTTTATGAAGCACTGGGGACTGGACTCAGGGATTCCTGCATGCTGGACAGGCATTCTACCAAGCAGATTATACATCTGGTCTCTTGCTTTGGCTTTGCTTTTAAATACTTACTAGTACGTATATATACGTGTGTGTATCTGGGTGTGTTATGTGTGTGCCTACTATGTGCTGGTTGCCTAAGGAGGCCAGAAGAGGGTGTCAAATCCCCTAGAACTGAAGTCACAGACAGTTGTGAGCCGCCATGTGGGACACTGAAAACTGAAACCAAGTCCTCTGCAAGCACAACAGCCAAGCGGGGCGGTGGTGGCGCACGCCTTTAATCTCAGCACTCGGGAGGCAGAGGCAGGCGGATCGCTGTGAGTTCGAGGCCAGCCTGGTCTACAAAGGGAGTCCGGGACAGCCAAGGCTACACAGAGAAACCCTGTCTTGAAAAAAACAAAAAACAAAAACAAAAATCAAAAAGAACAACAGCCAACACTCTTTCCCACTGAGGCAGATCTCTAGCCCTTGGTTTCTGAAGACTGGATCTCATGTAACCAGGCTGGCCTCAAACTCAGTATATAGCCAAGGATGGCCTTGAACACCTGATCCTCCTGCCTCTCCCTCTGTACTGCTGGGAGTCCAGCTATGTGCTACAAGCCCTGGAACCAGGCTCCTTTCAAACAGTCCACCAAGGCCAACACTGGGCCAGAACACTGCTCTGACCACACTTAGCTGGAAAAGGAAACAAGACAGAGGTTGCTGGTGCCCTTGGGCAGTTCAGCTGTGAGGCCTCTTAATGTGCCCGGAAGGCTAGGACTTTACCTTTAAACCACTTCCCTAGATCACTGTGGGCCTCTCAGAAAGTGCTCCTGAGATGCTTTTGTTATTACTAATCACGTGACTCTAGACTGCTTACTTCTATTTCTCCTTCACTGGACCAGACCAGGTTCCTGGATGATAATACAGACGCTGAAGACAGCCTTCTAGGCAGTCCCCCAGGGCCTGCCACTCGTGTAGCCTCTCAGTAAGAAATGTTCCCTTTTCAGATCTGTGGGGGGGCGGGGGTCAACTAGAACAAAGATGCTAAAGTGTGAGTTTTTTTTTTTTAATTAAATGTTTGATTTTATTCTTCTGTTACCTACCTCAAATCTCTTCTTTTTCAAACTCATTTATAAAGCAAGCACCTGATATATAAAGTCCCAGCCAAAACAGACAGGGTATGCTGGGCTCTGGTGCTGTGTCCAACACAGAAACGCTTCACAATCGTTATTTCACTCGTCCTAAGAAAGGATGACCACTGTTCCGCTTCACAGCCCGGGAAACTGAGGTTCAAAGAGGGTAGGTGACTGACACAACGAGCCAATGCAAGGCTAACCTGCACTGGACACCAAGATGCCCCAAGGTATCTATCTACTCTAGGACCCTTATACTAAAAGGAGAAATACACGCCTCCTTTCTCAAAAGAAACGGAAGTACTAAGAGGGTGCGGGTTACAGAGTCACTTAAGCAAACACTCCGAAAAAGAGGTGCTTGGGTTTCTGTTTATTCTTCTGGAGGACTCAGAGGCTAGATTCTGGAAGGTTTTGAAAATGGAGTTTCCCTCACCATGGTTTCCTAGGGCGTGGGTTGTACACGGTGCAAGGCAGGAGAGGAGGGCAGAAACTCGGTGGTGGCGAAGCCTCCCAGTCCCTACCCGCGCCGCGAGAAAAGCGGGGTACACAAGGGGGGGGCAGGGCCCACCTGAATATCCTCGATCATGTCGCGCGTGAAGAGCTCTCGACTCAGCAGAGCGTCCCAGAGCTCGGCGACTTGCAGCTCGCACACCAGGCGCAGACGGTTTTGTCGCAGGAGCTGTCGGTCCGCCTCCTCCATGGCGGGCCGATTGCGGGACCCCGGGTTCCGTCCGCTTCCGGCCCTCGGGTCCCGACCACGCCCCCACGCCCCGCCCCCACATCGCCTAATCTAGGGATACCACTCTGGTCAGCAGTCACCGGGTCCACTCGCCTCCGCCTCCGCCTCCCCCATCCACTTCACAGCTCCCACGCCCACCTAACGTCACTGCCAACCCCACCACCACCCCGCCTCAACCTCCACCCCCGATTCTCGGGCCCCGCCCGGGCCTTTCGCCACGCCCTAAGATGTCCTGCTCCGCCACGCCCTCTGACCCTGCACTCAAGCCCCGATCTGTCATCTCTCTTCACCCTCCACATAATAACGATCCTCCCCTACGACGGGCCCTTCCCCGTCTCCTAAGCCTTATTGTGTTCCTCAACCCGTCCCCCGTCCCACTCCACTGCCCTTTTCTCGCCCCACAGCCTCTAGGACCCGCCCCATCTTGCTACTCCGTCCCTCCCTGGCCTGGTACTCAGGCCCCACACCCACCCTGTTTCCCTACGGCGCTATTCCGTCACGCCCCTCGCCAAGCTCTCAAATCCCGCTCCTGCCCTCTCGCCCCGCCTTTACCACGCATTCAACGCAACATTGCTCCGCCCCTTAGGCCACCCACGTGACCTTCCGTCCTGCCCCGCGTCTCTGAAGCTCCTCCTGGCCTCCCCGGGGGTTGCCTTACTTGCTACCCTGCACCCTCTTCCAGGTTCGACTTAGCGCCTGTCATACCTTTTCCCCTCGCGTGGCGGTTGCTCTACCAAAATTCAGTGACCCTACTTCTGCACACTCTCTAAGGGTCACAGGAGGGAAGGGAAAATAAAACCATGTCTACAGGTCTGCCCCCCATCTTTCAGGCCACTTGGCTTTCCTTTTTTGTTTGTTTGTTTGGTTTGTTTGTTTTTCCGATACCCAGCCCGCTGCAGCTAATGAAACCTCAGATCCCATCCTCGCTCTCTACTTTCTTCTCTCCGCCTGATGTTTCTTTCTACTTAGTGCCTCATCCATCGCCGCCTCCTCACCTTCCCTCCACAGCACCTCCCACAGGCATCTAGTCCTCGGCTCTCTCACAGTTTCGTACCACTCATTTTTCACGTCTTACAAATAATTGAGCACTGTGATAGGCACTTTACACGCCTCATGTTATTTATCCCCGCCACATTCCCGACAGGGATATAGTTATTCCTTGTTTGACAGATGCCTCAGGGATGGATGGCACAGCTTGACCCCAACAGAGGTATCTATGATTCAAACCTGAACCGGAAGAGACTCAACCAAAAATCCACTTTGGAATATGCCAGAATAAAATAAAATGAAATAAAAATTATAAAAATAAAACAACATTACACTTGATTCCGATCGTAGCATCCAGCAACCATAAAGTACGCTGCACACTCAGATGAGCACCTGAGGAAGTCTGGGGAGAGCAGCAACAAGAAACTCAAAGGCGATCAGTTGACGCAAAGCAAAGGAGATTTACCATGTTGGGATTTGGCATTTACCACTCTCACCTGATTTCATCTTGGTTAAAAAAAATAACATGAATCTAGATTGTTCTATTGGCTCTAGGGCAGGAGTTCAATCCAAAACAACCAGCTATGCACAGAAAGGAAGTAGAGCTCAGTGGTAGAGCACTTGCCTAGCATGCATGAGGTCCTCACTTTACTCCCCATTTGGGTGGGGTGGAACAGGCTTTAGCCTCGTTTTTTGTTTTTTGTTTTTTGGGGTTTTTTTTTTTGTTTGTTTGTTTTTCATTTATTTTGCAAATATCTAAATATTCACTGGCAGCTTGTACAAACCAAGGTCTGTGCAGGCAGTGATATAGGGCAGAACAGTAAGAGACCCTACCTACAGGAGCTCACATTCCTGAAAGAGCCAAGCGACAGACAATATGAAATCAGCACATAAAAGATACAGCCCGGCATGCTAGTGCACGCTTTTAACCCCAGCACTTGGGAGGCTGAGGCTAAGGCTAAGGATTTTTGTTAGTTGGAGGTCAGCCTGTTCCACCTAGCGAGTTCTAGGCCAGGCAAGGCTACACAATGAGACCCTGTCTGAAAAACAACAAAAACAGTACTCTAGATAAGTGCTAAAAGCAAACGATTACATAAGAACTCAACACGCGGCATAGAGTAGAAAATACATCTCCCAAGAGACCTTGGTCACTGGCGGGCGGGGGGCGGGGAGGCAAAAAGTCAACCTCATTCACCACACTACCCCCTTTCCAGTGCTTGCTTAAATCCCAGTCTAGAAGGTTCTTGGGTTAATAAACAGAATTTGGAGTCTTGAATTCTAAGCTTTGGGCAAGTCTTTGGCCCTCTGTGGGCCTTGGTATATGGATAGGTTGGACTACGAAGAATCCCTAAGGTAGGCTCAAACTCTGACGCTCTAAGAGTCTATGAATAGGGTTAAAGTGAACTGGGACCAGCGACGGCGTCCCCGTCCTAGCAACTGTTGCTAGACGTGGGCCATCTTCTACCAACCAGTGGAAAGCCCTCCCTGGGTCCCGGCGGTCTTCCTGCTATCCCGTAATGCATAGCGACTCTGCCTCGCTAGAAGGCACGTTCTGGCCTCGCTGGTCAAGATCAAGCTTTCGGACCCAGCCGAAGAGCGCGCCCGGTTCCTATAGCAACCGCGCGAGATCCACGCGCCTACGGTGAACCGCACGGCCAAAATAAGTCCGCCGAATGCGCGGCCTACACCCGGTCTGTGGGCGCGTTCGAGGCGCGTTGTCTTTAAGTGACACGTGACTGTCCCGGGCCTGGGCCCCGCCTCTGTCCCCTCCCCTGGTGCTCTGGTGTGGACTGGAAGCGCCGGCCCCGGCGGATTCACTGGAGCACGGAAGCTGCGGCCGGTTGGGCCGGTGCCCTTTCCCGGTAACTCCTTCCCGGCGTGGCGCGCGGACGCGGCGGGGCCCGGCAAGCTGAGAGATCTCCCGTGAGCTCCTCTTCGTCCTCAGCCCGCGCTGGGCCCGGGGGGACCCGGGAGCGGACAGGAACCGGGGCGGCGGGGGAGGGGGCCGCCTCCCGGAAGGTCGCGACCCTGGCAGGCGCCCGGTATGAAGCTTAGTCCTGCAGAGCGTCCGGGGCAGCCGCCGCTCTTCTGCGCTTGGGGACGCCAAGGGCTACCTGTTGGCCAGCGCATCCCCTGCCCCGAGTCCCGGCCCCCTGGAGCTGGAGAATGTCAGCCAAAGAACATCCCCACCTCACCCACTCTGCGGGGCTGGCACTTGTCACTCACCCTGCTTGTGGATTCTTAGTGAACCCCTTACCCACTTTACTCTTCCCCGCCCCCGTCCATTGAAGATCCTGTTAGGTGCTAGTATTCAGTCACACCCTGTCAACAAAAACACAGGTTTTGGTCCTAGAGCGGTGATGAACAGACCCTCCAGTCTGATCCCAAAGTCTGGTGAGCTTAGCCATACCTCAGATCCATGTCGTCTTAAGGGAGAGACTGGCTTGCTTGTGGATTTTACTTAGCATGTGTGCAGTTCTAAACAGTGGGCAACTGTCCGTAAAGACTCCGAAGCAGCATTTGTGTCTTGCACTTGTCAAAATCCACCCCCCCACCCCCAGTAAAGGTGTCAGCCACTGAACATTAACACTGTGAGGTCAAGATGAGGATGAGTGTGGTCTATGAAAACAGTGTTTGGTATAAAAGATCATAACCCAGTGTGTGTCACCAGCACCGCACTATGCCCTCATCAACCAGCCAGGATTATTCCAAAACCTACACTGAATTCAACCCTTCAGCTGAGTTGTAGTTAAAACATTTTAAAGCCTATTCTTTCCTGTTCTCTTTAGATGGAAAACTAAGGTTTTTTTTCTTAACCACTTTTTCATATCCGAAGTTTCCGAACTCAATAACCAAATTGCTAACTAGATTAAAGAACAGCTTCCCATTTTCTTGTTTGAATGAATGTGGTGGAAAAATAATAGCAGGCTTACTGAATATTGCTGAATAATTCTTTTTTAAAGTTTCATGTTTATTTAGTGCCCAGAAATGCTACAGTGATCCTAGACTGTGATTCAGTACATGATAAGCCATGATGAATTTGTGAGTTTATTTAATACAGTCTCAGCGAGCTACTATGAAGCCAGTTAGCCTAAGTTTTTTTGTTTTGATAGATGAAAGTGGGCATTTGAGATGTGATCTCCTGGCTATCCTGAATATTTTCTCATAGTCGCTACTTATTCAAACTCATTCATTTTCAACGATTTTTAAAAGGGCTTTTCTGATCTATTATAACTTATCTTTTATCTAGAATAGTTCTTATGTGCAATATTCAAAAGTGGTGACTTTTTTTTTTAAAGATAGGGTCAACTAGATTGACACATTTCCTTTTTTTAAAAAAATCTTTTGCTTAATTCTCATCTTAATATCTTTATCCCCGACCTAAAAAAAAAGCAAGACTGTTCAGGTTTCTGCTTCTTGAACTTAAAACTAACTCTTAATCATTTCAGCTCTGGGAAGGAAGAGAGATGGAAGTGAAAAAGTTGAGCGTTTCCTGGCAATTCTTGCTAGTTCTGGTTCTGATCCTGCAAAGTCTGTCTGCGTTGGATTTTGACCCATACAGAGTCCTAGGGGTCAGCCGCACAGCCAGTCAGGCTGACATTAAAAAGGCTTATAAGAAGCTCGCTCGGGAATGGTAGGTGAAACTAGGAATGGAAGTTTAATACACGCTAAGCAGTCAGCAGTGGCTGAAGCCTAAATTATGATGGCTTGTCTGTTTCTGTGTTCAGTATATATGTAGAGCTGTCCAGAGCGCTTATGTCCAGCTCACAGCCTATGCTTCATCATCGTTAGTGACCCATGGTCTATGCTTACTCTGACTGCACACTCCCTTCAGGAATGCTATTGCTTAGAACATTGTCTTAGATAATGTTAGGACATTCAATGTTCAAGTAAGATGTAACTTTGATTAAAAAAAAAAAAAGTACTCAAAGTGGACACGGTACCTTAACACTTGATGATCCCAGCACTGGGAGGCAGAGGCAGGAGGCTCACCCACCCTGAGTTGAGGTCAGCCTGGGCTGTGGTGGCAAGTTCCAGGCCCACTAGAGCAGATGGTCTCAACCTGTGAGTCATGGCCCCTTTGAGTTTGAACGACCCTTTCACAGGATCACCTTAGGCCATCAGAATACACAGATATTTAGATTATGATTCGTAACAGTAGCAACATTACAGTTATGAAGTAGCAACAAAATTAATTTTTTGTTGCAGTCACCAGAACATGAGGAACTGTATTAAAGGGTCACAGCATGAGGAAGTTTGAGAATGATGGATCTAAAGCAAATAAAAAGGCCAATCAGCAGTGGTGAGCCACTGTTCTTGCTGTGTGTTATTTCTAAAGTAATTCTGTTTTTTAAAGGTTTTATTTTTAAACCTGGGTGTGGTAGCACATGCCTTTAATTCCAGGATTTGGGAGGCAGAGGCAGGTGGATCTCTGAGTTTGAGGCCAGCCTGGTCTACAAAGTGAGTCCAGGAAAGCCAGGGCTACACAGAGAAACCCTGTCTCAAAAAACCCAAAGACCTATAATTATGAGTCTATATCAAAACAGACTGCTGAATACCTTGGAGATGGGGTAATGGCCAGTTGCGAGTTGCCTGACATGAGTGCTGGAAGGTCCTCTGTAAGCGCAGCCAGCTCTCCAGCCCCTACAGAGCCATTCTCTGTGGTTATAAATGTTATAAGGAACATATTCAGCTCTGTTCTCTAAATCTCTTAAGACTTAAGAAAGTTTAGAATAGGTACTTTTGGCCTCCAATTTTAAAAGATTCAAGAACCAAGTGTATTACTTTTGTATTACAAAACTATCAGAATGTTTTTGAGACAGACGTCTTAGTATGTATCTCTGCCTAGCCTAGAACTTGCTATGTAGACCAGGCTGGCCCTGAACTCACGGAGATCCCCTTGCCTGCCGAGTGCTGTGTGTGCGCGTGAGAACTATCACAATTTTGCCTGTTGTTATGAGGATTATAATTAGCAGGGAAGCCATAACTGTTTAAACTTACTTTAGGCAAACTTCTCCTGGGACAGTTTCAGCCAAGCCAAAGAGGCACAAGTGTTAAGTTGCTGCAGAGAGAGTAACAGGAGTACCATTACTGAGCACCTACCTCATGCTCACCTCCAGGCTCTGGGTGTCTCTGGGTGCCCTTGAGAGAGATGCTTCAACCTGCTTTACAGATGGCAAAGTCAAATCTCAGAGTTGGTAAACCGGTATTGCCTCTCAGGCCCACAGTTTGTTCTTCCACACCATCAGTCAGTTGGTGTTGGGTTTTGGCTTTGCAATCACTTGCCCATCTGCTCATGAGTAAGGTTAAGCAGGTTAGTGCCTTGGGAAGAAGTAGTGTCAAGTTGAGCAACCACAAAGCTGCCCGAAGCAAATGAGTTTGTAACCTTGCATGGCTCTGGCTGACACCATTTTTCCTCACTGGGCAGATTTAGCTTGATTTTAAACTGATTGTGGTAGAGGTAAAGGGTATAATGTTATGAATAGTATTTGGGGCTATATTCGTATAGTGAGGAATCTAGAATTGGATGCTGAAAACACAGTGTCGAATAATGCATGGCCGCTTTCCAGCAGTTCTCTGCCAAGTTGGCTTTCAGTAATATTTCAGGGCCCTGCCTCTCTGTACTTAAAATGACAATTTGTGGTTAGTTCATAAATCATAGCCTTCTTTGAACAGGCTATCTAGCGTTGGCTGAGCAGAATGGTCGCTTAGGGATATGGGCCTACTACAGTGGGCAGCTTTGACCCTTCTGTCTCAAGTTGTTGTGGGTTGTTTGTTTGTTTGTTTGTTTGTTTGTTTGTTTCCAAGACAGGGTCTCTCTGTGTAGCCTTGGCTGTCCTGGACTCACTTTGCAGACCAGGCTGGCCTCGAACTCCCAGCGATCCACCTGCCTCTGTCTCCCGAGTGCTGGGATTAAAGGCGTGCACCACCACCGCCCGGCTTTGTCTCAAGTTCTAAAAAGTGTTCTGCTATTGGCTAAAGGAACTGTGTTCTTCTTTTCCTACTGGAGTCTCTCTTAGAGTAATCCATAACCATACAGATTAAGTGTTGGATTTGTGCATTGAACTCGTATTTTGCTTACACATTTTTACCATCCTCCTCTATTCTCCTGTTTGGGCCCTGGCAGTGTTTTCTCACTTGTTTTAGTCTGTGTTACCTATCAGTGGTTCTATAGAAACACTGAAAGTAGCGTTATATCCCTGCCTGATTTCCAGAGTGTTCCATAACAGGGGAGAATGGTTAGCAGTTGGAGTATGTTTTGCCTGGTGCTTTCCTATATCTATCTTCCTTCTTTCCTTTCTTTCTTTTGGTTTTGTGAGACAGGGTTTCTCTGTGTAGCTCTGGCTGGCCCTGGGCTCACTTTGTAGACCAGGCTGGCCTTGAATTTAAGGAGATCTGCCTGTCTCTGCCTCCTGAGTGCTGGGATTAAAGGCATGTGCCACTGTGCCTGGCTCTCCTAGTGTTTCTTAAACCTCACAAAATTTTGCTTGGTGAAACCATGTAAAATGGCAGATTTTTTTTTTTCCCTGCTGGGAAAATCATCCTATCGTAGGTTTGCCCTCTGTGTTAGCAGAGTACCAAGGCCCCCTAGGAGAAGCAGCCTGGCTAACATAGTCTGCTCAGCCAAAGCACACCAATCTGCCTCATTCTTAGCTGAAATTGCTTCCTGTGTCTTCATTTTTTTCCTTTAGAGGTCGTGCTAACAGCTGAGCCCATACACAGTGCGCTCTTCACTCTGAAGTGGAAAGTTTGCCCCGTACAAGGCAACTCATAAATCCTTCTCGTTCCCTGAACACAGCATTGGACAGTACTCAGCCAGGGCTGAGCACCCTTCTCCAAGTATTTCCGACTTTGAGAGGTCCTCCATCTTCAGGGTGCCTCTTGAGCTTCTCGGCCCATCCATCTCCTACCTGGCTGCCATCAGCAGGGTGCCTGCAAAGCCTCTCCTCCCCTTTGTGGCCTGTACAGCTCCTTGTGTTAAATCATCGTTTGCAGGCTGCACAGTTTTAGCCATCCATCTCTTAACCTGAGTTGATACATTAAAAGCCCTTTATTTTGGTCAGCCAGAAACACGCCATCCCGTCTCGTAAGTCTGGCTGTTTTCGGGGTGCCTGCTTGACATTTACTTTTTTACCTCACCGATATTATGACAAGGATTCGGTGGTTAAGGGCAGTGTCCAAACATGACGCATTTGAAGGTCCTTGTTTTTAGAGAGAGGAAAATATGGGGTAAAACCCACTCAGACATTCCTGCTCGAATAAGTTTACTGTATTGTAGTTGTTTTTTTGTTTTTGTTTTTGTTTTTGTTTTTATCTCAGTGCGTTTGGTATGTTGTCAGTCTTTTCTACTTTCCTGTGAATTGTTTTTCTTCCGGGAATATTTGCTAGAGAAATTTCATAAGGTTAGCAGAAATGATTAAATAAAGAATAAATGGGGCAGGGCTTGATGGTGCACGCCTTTAATCCCAGTCCTTGGGAGGCAGAAGCAGGTGGATCTCTGTTAGTTTGAGGCCAGCTTGGTCTACAAAGAGAGTTCCAAGACAGCCAATGATACATAGAAGGACCCTGGCTCAGAACAACAGCAAAGAATAAATGGGGCTGGGCATGGTAGAACAGTCCTGTGACCCCAGCTCGCAGGAGAATGAAGAGTTGGGGCCAGCCATGCTACGTACCAAGATTCTGTGTCAAACAGCTACATAGTCTCTTCATTCCATGACCACTGAGTCTTTATGAAAGTCTGGTTTCCATCTTAGGGGGCAGCAAGTGTCACTAGTCCCTGCTCTCCAGAAAATTCCCAGAGCTGCCTGCGGGAGGTGGTGCACACCTGCAGTCCCACACTTTGAGGTAGAAACAGGAGGCCCTGGAGTTTAAAGCCACCCTTGGCTACCTCAGACCCTGTGTCAAAAGCAGTTTTCGTTCTCAAAGACAATGTGACTATAAACATGAAAAGATGCAGAATAGCATGGCTGCAAATGCAAACAGCAAGTGCCAACTAGTTCTGACATTAGCTGTGATGACCTTGCACGGACTCTGGGTTTTCTCACAGCTTAAACACATGGCCTTGAAACTATTGCCCATGTGTAGGAAATAAAGGCAGAGTGGGATCGGTGGGGCCATGGCAGAAGCCAAGCTTCTGATCTGAGAGTGAGCAGCAAGCATGGGAAATATACTGCTACAGCTTTGCCTGCCCCCACTGCCTGCATTCAGAAGGGAAAAAACTCAAACAACCTGCAGAATGACCCTGACACAGGGAGGAAACACTCCTGCCCAGGGACGCCATGAGTAACTGATTTAACCTTGAGCCCGCTTGAGTTGAGGATGAGGGTACACATGTGTCACCTCTCCTCAGTAGTGTGCTTTGGTGGTCTCTGATTCTTTGAAAACATGCCTAGCTGGAGCATCTTGGGAGAACATTCCTGCATTAAAGTTGCATTGTTTTATGGTCATGTGAAGCAACTGACTATGTCTACCATTTATTTTAGGAAACTGTCCTAACTAAACAACTTTCCCTTGGCTTCTGGTGTTGTGAGCTGTGTGTGTAAGGTTATAAAACGACTACGTAAAAAATTCTCTTCTCACTGGCTGCCATCTGTGTTTCAGGCATCCTGACAAAAATAAAGACCCCGGAGCAGAGGACAAGTTCATTCAGATCAGCAAGGCTTACGAGGTATCCTGTCAGCTGCTGCAGTGCCTCTATTAGCTCCTAGAAAATGAGGTGCAGGGACTGGGGGTGGCTCAGCATCTCAGCCACGCAAGCAGGAGGTGCACCGTTTGGAGCTGCAGAATTCACACAAATGCCACCTGCAATCTCAGGTCTCAGAAGGCCTAGAAAGGCTCCCCGCGGCAAGCTGCCTCTAGCTAGCCTAGCCTTATCTGAGAGCTCTGGGTTCAGCTGAGAGATTCTGCCTCAAAGAATCAATGAGGTGCAGAGTGACTGGGCAGAACTGACACCGGCCTTGCAGCTCCACAAGCCTGGGAGCTCACGGACATGCAAACAGAAATTCAAACATTTACTCAAAGCAAAATAAGGGCGAGCAGGCCAGATGAGTATTGTGGCATCCCCTCAGTAGGGCACATTGCCCACACCTGGACGCAGTTTCCTCACGATGTTAGAGAAAATATCTTTGCCCCTTCCAGCATGTTGAAGCAAGCGGATGCACATTGCAGCTCCTAGAAACGGGACCCACTTTGAAAACTTTAATTAGAATTGTGCACTTCTCCAGATAGATGTCTGCTTTGATCATAGACACTCAGGTTAAAGAGTCTCACACCAGTTTGCCTGGTTACAAGGTTACAAGTAGCTTTTTTTTTTTTTTGGTGGTATTTTTTTGTTGTTGTTGTTTGGTGTTTTTTGGTTTTTTGAGACAGAATTTCTCTGTGTAATAGCCCTGACTATCCTGAAAATCACCCAGATCCACCTGCCTCTGCCTCTGCCTCTGCCTCCCAAGTGCTCGGATGACCACCATGCCCAGCGACACAAGTATTTTTTTGTCAGCTTAAGTAGCATGGCCTAGAGTACACAGAAGCTGTGAGTCCCTGGCCGCCTGATTTGTTAGGTGATGAGGCGCTACAGTGACTCATCACCCTAAGAAGATTGTCGATGTTAGTCTTCAGAGCTAGGTTTTGGTCAAAGTCTGTGGTGTGCTGGCTCCATGAGTAAGGGCACCAGCCATCAGGCCTAAACACTGCGTAACCCAGAACCCATGGAGGGAAGGAGGGAGCTGACTGCTACAAGTTGTCCTCTGACCTTTACACCTGTGCTCTGGCAGACATTAAATAAATGTGAGTGCCAACACTGAAGTCAGCTCGCACATATAGCACTGGCCTCTATGCTTTGATTACTTTTAGACGTTGAAGCTTACCATAGCGTGGTCCAGATGACTCTTAACTGCAGAGGTTTGTATGGCCAGGGTTACGGTCTTCGATGGATCTGGTGATGTCATTACGTCAGGTCTCATTTGGTGTTAATGGGGTGGTTGGTGGCTTTAATGTCAACATGAATGTAAAGATCTCAACAAATGACATTTGGGGTTTTAATGTTTCTGGAAGTTTGAGTTTAACTTATTTTGTGTATGTGTGTATTTTGTGGGCTTACATAGCCACAGCACTCACGTAGAGGTCAGAGGAAAACTTGCAGAAGTCAGCTGTCTCCTGCCATGGAGATTCTAGGAATGGTCAGGTTGTAATCAATCTCTCCCTCCCATCCCCTGACCCTTGCTGGAGTTTGAACCCAGCATCCTTACTAAACATTTATTAGAAATCTACCTCTGTCTTTTAGGCTGTGTTCAGTAAAGTCATTTAGGGCTAGGGTATGCCAAGTGGTAAAGGGTTTGCCAAGAATGCACAAGGCCTGGCTTCAGTCCTCCATTCCAAAAGTGGGGAGGGTGAGAAGGGACAGTCCTTTGGTGAACACTTCGTCCTTTAGACTCCTCTTCTTCCTTACAGATCCTGTCCAATGAGGAAAAGAGAACAAACTACGACCACTATGGTGATGCTGGTGAGAGCCAAGGCTACCAGAAGCAACAGCGGGAGTATCGCTTCCGCCATTTCCATGAGAACTTTTATTTCGACGAGTCGTTTTTTCACTTCCCTTTCAATTCAGAGCGGCGAGACTCAATCGATGAGAAGCACTTGTTGCACTTTTCACACTATGTGAATGAAGTAGTTCCCGATAGCTTCAGAAAGCCCTACCTCATCAAGATCACATCAGATTGGTGCTTTAGCTGTATCCATATCGAGCCTGTCTGGAAAGAAGTGGTCCAGGAGCTGGAAGGACTGGGTAAGTCATTTCCTCATTAGCATACATTTGTACAGGAGGTGTCACACAAAGTCATGCTTTTTTCTTCTTAAGAATTTACGTATTTTATGTGTACGTTCACCCACATGTATGTATATATGCTACATGCATATGGTCTCCCTGGAGACCAGAAGAGGCCGTTAGATTCCTAGGAGCTAGAGTTAGGAGTGGTTGTAAACTGCCCTGTGGGTGCTTGGGACTGAGCCCGGGTCCTCTGTAAGAGTTGCTGTTTCTGTGTCTGTCTGTCTGTCTCTGTCTCTGTCTCTCTGTCTCTCTCTCAATACCTAATGAGCAGATCCTAAGCTAAGAGAGAAACACTGTCTCCAAAGCTAAGGTACATGGCACCTGGGGAATGATATAAGGTTGACCTCAGCCCTCCATAGGTGTACACAGACTCACATACGTGGGGGTGCAGCTGAGTGGTAGCTTGTGCTTAGTATGCTTGGGACCCTGGTTGCAGTCCCCCAGGACCACTGTGGAAACAGTAAGCTGTGGAAAGACAAAGCAGGCATCAGGAAATGCTGCGTGTGGGGAACATAGCTTTAATATAAGCCAGCGTAAGCCTCCTAGAACGACTTGAAGTCAGTGAAGGTTACAGAAACGCCAGTGCGCCAGGGCCAAGCCTCAAAGCTTTAGTATCCCTGCATCGTCAAAGACCAGGAATGCTGGGGCTGGAGCAAGCTAAGTTTAAGGAGCTAACAGAGTAGACGGGACCAGTGAACACATCACAGAGTCACATTGTCTTTTTGTAAATCATGGTTTCCAAAGCAGCCTGGGTGCTGCTTTGCAGGGTTTGCACAGAATAGTGTGTGAATCGTTTAGAAGAACAGTCTGTTCGTTATGTTAAGAACAGGCTACAACAGGAAAAACTGCTTAGAAGACCACTGAAGCCGCCAGCCAAGAGGGACAAGGAAGCTGTGTGCCACAGTGCACACCTGCGTGATCTGCACCTAGGGATCCAGAAGCAAGAGGATTGGGTGTTCAGGATCATCCTTGGCTCAAAGTGAAGTGAGAGGAAGCAGAAAAGGAGGGCAAGTAGAGGCGTGGTCAAAGCTGGTGATGGCATCTTCTGAAGTGAGGACCAGAAGGCTTGCTGGCAGATTGCATGTGGGAGTGAGGGCAGGGTCATTGGGCGGTGTGACGGGAGGAATGGAGCTGCCATGTTGTATTGGAATGGCAAAGGCAGTGGTGGAGCTGCTGTGGGAGGAGACCAGGGTTCAGTTTCAGGTGCTTGACACTCAAGTCTACCAGATACCAAAATTACGTCTCTTTACTGGCTGTTAGTCTTGCACTTAGGAGAGTAGCTGGCCCTTCAGACATACCGGCCAAATAAAGAACATGAGAGGACATGGGCTCTAAGTGAAGCAAGTATCAGGTGAAAAGACAGACGTCAGGCGACGCTACTCTATTGCTCATGCACACACAGAAGGGAGTGAACAGCTGAATACAAAACTGCCAGCAGCTCATATGCTATATGGGCTCCTGATGGTATTAACTTGTTCACTTTTTGGTTTGGTTTGGTTTTTCAAGGCAGGGTTTCTCTGTGTAGCCTTGGCTGTCCTGGACTCATTTTGTAGACCAGACCAGCCTCAAACTCACAGAGATCCTCCTGCCTCTGCCTCCCGAGTGCTGGCATTAAAGGTGTGTGCCACCATGGCTGGCTTGTTTTGTTTTTTGAGATAGGGTTTCTCTGTGTAGCGTTGGCTGTCCTGGACTTCCTTTATAGACCAGGCTGGCCTCGAACTCAGAGATCTGCCTGCCTCTGCCTCCCAAGTGCTGGGATTACAAGTGTGTGCCACCATATCTGGCTAACTTTGTTCACTTTTTAAAAGTTTTTTAAAAAAATTATTACTGCCGGGCAGGTGAATCTCTATGAGTTTTGAGACCAGCCTGGTCTACACAGCAAGTCCAGGACAGCCAGGGCGACATAGAGAAACCCTGTCTCAAAAAAACAAAAATTACTATTATCATCATCATCATCATCATTTATTATTATTATTATTATTATTATTATTATTATTATTATTATTATT
>OU015754.1:75226120-75239844 GCA_907169655.1 Acomys percivali | reverse complement strand
TTATTATTATTATTATTATTATTATTATTATTATTATTATTATTATTATTAGTTTTTAGGTATGCTTGTGTATATCATGTGTATGTGAAATGCCAAAGCACATGTGTGGGGGTCAGAGAACAAACAGCTTTACACGCTGTTTTAAGGCACAGGCACGGCCTCTTGAGTCTGCCATGCTGTGTGCTCCAGGATGGCTGGCCCACAGGCTTCTCTGTGGTTCTCTGCCTCCTGTCTCTGCATAGGAACACAGAGATTGCAGGTGCATACCACTACATCCAGCTTTTTACCCGGGTTCTGCGCATCTGAACTCAAGTCATTAGGCTTGCGTGGCAAGCTATTTTTACCCACTAAGCCATCTCTTGGCCCCTTCTTTCACTTCCTAAAGAATTTGTAGCCATGCTGGTGGTGCACACTTTTAGTCCCCAGCACTCAGGAGGCAGGTAGCTCTATATGAGTTTGAGGCCAGCCTGATCTACATTATAAAATAAAATAAAATAAAAAGAGGAGGAGTAAAAGATAGAAAAGCAATTTGTATTTTTACAATCCTTTCAAATTATTATTTTATGTGAGTGGGTGTTTTTCCCACATCCATGTCTGGATTTTATTTGGGACAAGGTGTGGTGGTTTGAGTAAGAATGCCACCCATAGGCTTGTATATTTGAATACTTAATCAGGGAGTGGCAGTCCTTGGGAAGGATTAGGAGGTGTGGCTTTGTTAGAGTAGGTGAGGTTTTCTTAGAGGAAGTCTGTCACTGGGGGTAGAGATTTCAAAAGCCCAAGCCAGTCCCAGTGGCTCACTCTTCCTGCTGCCTGCTGATCCAAATGTAGAAATATCAGCCATTTCTCCAGCAGCACGTGTCTGCCTGCGTGCCACCACACTCCCTGCCATGATTAAAATGGACTAAACCTCTGAAGATGTAAGCCAGCCTTAATTGAATGCTTTCTTTTATAAGAGTTGCCGTGGTCATGGTGTCTCGTCACAGCAATAGAACAGTAACTTAAGACACTGAGTTTCTCTATGTAGCCTTGGCTGGCATGGAACTGGATATGTAGACCAGGCTGGTCTCAAAACTCACAGGGATCCACCTGCTTCTGCCTCCTAGTACTGGGTTTAAAAGTGTGCGCCATCATGCGTGGCCCATAATGGACATCACTGTACCACATGTGTGCCTGGTGCCCGAGGAGGGTGTCTGATCCCATAGAACTGGAGTTACAGACAGCTGTGAGTTACCACTTGGTTGCTGGGAACTGAACCTAGATCACAGTGCAGCCAGTACTCTTAACTTCTGAACCATGTCACTGGGTGGTGGTGGCGCATGCCTTTAATCCCAGCACTCAGGAGGCAGAGGCAGAAGGATCACTGAGTTCGAAGCCAGCCTGGTCTACAGAGTGAGTCTAGGACAGCCAAGGATACACAGAGAAACCCTGTCTCGAAAAAAACAAAAACAAAACCACAAAACTTCTGAACCATCTCTCCAGTCCCCAAATTGGTAGTTTATTTTATTTTATTGTGTATTGGGGTGTGAGGAGACACACACATGCAAGAGCAAGCGTGTGGAGGACAGAGGGCAGCCCTTGGAGCTGATTCTCTTCTCCCACCTTCCCATGAGTGCCGGGGAGCAAGCACAGCTACCCACTGACCCGTCTCATGGGCCCAGAATTTGTACATTTAAGCATTTCAATATAGTGTGTAGAAAGGGGAAATGTGTCATTCCCAAGGGTGAAATGTGACTTTGTCCTGTTGGTAAGTCATAGGCAGTGGTGCTGGGTGAGGTACTGTTGCTGAGTTGTTGGCTCTTAGATGGTTCATACGTGTTTGTTTATGGGTAGGAACATGGTATACAGATTTCTCTCTCTCTGTCTCTCTCTCTTGCATTTACTTTGTGTGTGTGTGTGTGTGTGTGTGTGTGTGTTCACAAGACAATGTGCAAAGGTCAGAGGGCAGTTCTCTCCTTCTATCTTGTGGCTTCCAAGGATGGACCTCAGGCTTGACAGCAAGGTCCTCTACCCGCGGCGCCGTCTCTCTGACCCTCTTTTCTTTTAAAGAATTTCCTCATAGCCTGCTCCCACAACTAGAAATACAGGCTTAAAAGATACGCAGGCTTACAGTCATTTGTAACTATTGCCAGATTGCTGTATAGAGAAGCTGACTAATCTAGAGTTCTAAGAGTGACAGAATGAATGCTAAGCAAGCCGTGAGAAAACTATTGACACCAGCCCAGATAGGTTTCCTTTCCACTGCAAAGGACTTGTCAGCATTCCTCCCTGCCAGTCTCAGGAAAGCTTCATGGAGCTCTTCTATGCTTTTCAGGTGTAGGGATCGGTGTTGTCCACGCTGGGTACGAAAGACGCCTGGCCCATCACCTGGGAGCACACAGCACCCCATCTATCCTAGGAATCATCAATGGGAAAATCTCCTTCTTCCACAATGCGGTGGTTCATGAGAACCTACGGCAGTTCGTAGAGAATCTTCTTCCAGGGAACTTGGTGGAGAAGGTGAGTGTCCCTGAGAATGCCCCTGCCAGCTGGAACCTCCCAGTCTTCACTCTGAACAGTCAAGATACACACCATTTCCTTACACCAAATCATACGATGGCGCCTGGGAGACTGAAGGCTAAATCAGTAACACAGCGGGAGAGAACTCACTGCTGTTAGTAAGCAGCTCACAGGAACCTGATCTTAAGCTACAGTCCTGTTTCCTAAACAACAACAAACTTAGGTCACATGGGAGGATTTATGGCTCATTCATTTATTCATATGCATGTATTTGTCCTGTGCAAATAAGAAAATCAAGCCGTGCATGGTAGCGCATGACTATAATCCAGCACTCGGTAGGCAGAGGCAGGCAGATCGCTATGAATTCGAAGCCAGCCTGGTCTACAAAGCAAGTCCAGGACACCCAGGGCTACACAGAAACCCTGACTCAGAAAACAAAAAAACAAAACAAAACAAAAAAAAACCCAAAACAATGAAGAAACAAACAAGAGAAGAAAGAAAGAAAATATGAAAATTAGATTACATTGTATTATTTCTGGAACTTTACAAGCTTAGTGAGAAGCCAGTCATGGTGGTGCACGCCTTTAATCCCAGCATTTGAGAGACAGAGGAAAGCAGATCTGTGTGGGTTCAATGCTAGATTGACCTATATAGCAAGTTCTAGGACAGCCAGGGCTACTTGGAGGGAATTTGTCTTAAATACAAAACAAAAAGTAAAAGCTAATTGAGGGCCAGAGTGCTGGCTCAGAAGGTAAAGGGGCTTGTTGCCAGGCCTGATAACGTGAATGTGATTCCCAAAGACCCACAGAATGTTCCAGAATCCTGCCAGCTGGAACCTCCCAGTCTTCGCTCTGAATTAATTAGTAATATAGTAAATTATTAAGGCAATAGTTTTCTTTTTGTTTGTTTTTGATTTTTCAAGACAGGGTTTCTTTGTGTAGGCCTGGGTAGCCTGTGCTTGCTTTGTAGACTAGGCTGGCCTCAAACTCAGAGATTTGCCTGCCTCCTCCTCCCAAGGGCTGGGATTAAAGGCCTGCAGCCCCACGCCCAGCTGGCAGTAGTTTTCTTTAACCAGCTAGTTTCCCAATGACAGACACAGAAAGACTATATGATTTATTTTTAAGCAATAAGCACTGTGCTGGGCAGAATCTGAGTTACTCTAATCCTAGTACCTTTAAAACCCAGGTTAAAAACCAATAACTTGGCAAACTGATGACTCCCAGGGTGGCTTCTACTCCACCAGTCTGTCCCTACAGCCATGTGCTCAGTTTTCCTCCCAGCATTCATGAACACATCTCTTCTCCATATCACCTGATGAAAAAACCCTTTTTCTCTCTCCTTCCCAGAGTTCCTTTTTCCCTACCAGGAAGTCCCACTTTCCACTTCCTGTCCTTTTCCCCAGCTGATTGGCCAAACAGTTCTTTTTGGGTTTTTGAGACAGGGTTTTTCTGTGCAGCGTTGGCTGTCCTAGACTCACTTTGTAGACCAGGCTGGCCTCGAACTCACAGTGATTTGCCAGCTTCTTCCTCCCAAGTGCTGGGATTAAAGGCCTGTGCCACCAAATAGCTCTTTATTGACAACTGCTACAACTATACAAGACATTCCAGCTGGGTGTGATGGCGCACACTTTTAATCCCAGAGTTTGAGAGGCAGAGGCAGGTGGATCACTGTGAGTTTAAGGCCAGCCTGGTCTACAAAGAGTGTCCAGAACAGCCAAGGCTACACAGAGAAACCCTGTATAAAAAAAACAAAAAAAAAAGCCAAAGACATTCCTCCACAATTCCCCCTTTTAGTCTAATAGAAGGCCCTCTTTTACATCTATATCTATATTATTCTACATGTATATAACAGCAGGAAGAATCAGGAAAGTTACATTCATAGTGTTTTCCTAATGTATTTTGGCAACCTTGGAGAAAATACTATTTTTCCTATCTTGATGATTCTAAAATTCTGTACTTAAATCAATCTATATCATATCTCATATCTATCAACCTAAAAACATCTATCTAGACCTAAAAATACCTTCTTAATTCCTAAGCAATTAAGCTTAACTGTAAAAGGATAGCTATCTGGTCTTCAACCCCAGCAGAGACTTGAGAAGGAATAAAGTTAATTACCTAAGTAAGCAGGAAGTACTGGCTAGCAACTTCTAAAAATAAAAAATGATAGAGATAGTTCACTGCCTGGACAGCCATCCAAAAACTCTAACGCTGGAGCATCATCTTCAGCCTTGTGGTCTAGTATATTTGTGAAGCAGGAACTATTAAGGACTTGCTTACCCTGTCTTCCGTGCTTGCTCATTTTAGGCAGAATTCTGTCTGTGGTAGAAATGAGGATAGGTGTTTTGCTTGCCATATTTGAAGCTATCCCCATATGGAGATTCTTCAATGCTCATCTTCTTTGAGGTAGGCTGGGGGTGCTTCCAGGAGCTGACATGTCTCATTGTCAAAGAATCCTTAAAATAAAAAAACATCCTTAAATGCCATTTTCTGCAGGTCTCTGAGGTTTTGAAGACCACTTACTGGTTCATTTTTATGTAATCTATAGAATCATTTCTCTGTTAAACCTAGGATGTATATTTCTATGCTAAATTAGACTAGTATCTGACATGACCATGAGTTGATCAACTAACAATTAACTTGCATTATTTAATTATCCTAACAGTTTGTAATACTGGCTTTAAAAGTACTGGAAGTAGGGGCTGGAGAGACGGCTCAGAGATTAAGAGCACTGGCTACTCTTCCAAAGGTCCTGAGTTCAATTCCCAGCAACCACATGGTGGCTCACAACCATCAATAATGAAGTCTGATGCCCTCTTCTGGTCTGCAGGTGTATATGCAGGCAGAGCACTGTATACATAATAAATAAATATTTTTAAAAATATATATATAATAAATAAATCTTTAAAAAAAAGTACTGGAAGTAAACCTCATATTATACAGAGTTATATGGGTACAATACCTCATACTAGAGTAGGAGTGTGTGTGTGTATAACAAAGTAACCTAACCTTGAATTTGTATCAATATATTAAAATAACCTTATTTTAAAATAGAACAATATTTATAAGTTGAAAAGTAGATATAATAACCCACCATTTGTCTTATTATTCCTGTAAGATATTTCTATATCTCCTTTCTTTCTTTTCAACCCTTTTCTCCTTACCTAAGAAGGAAGATAGAGAAAAGAAAAATAAAAAAGAGAAATCCCCGAGTCTAACTTCATTTTCTCTCTGAATAAGACCATTAATAACTTGTAACCAACCTTTTTAAAGCACCAAGCATCTACTACCCGGGAAACAACCAAAATCTAACCACCCCACCTTAATGGAAATGGAATGTTGTTCTCTTAAGGTTGCTTCCTGCCGATTTTGGGGTGTGGAATACCTTTTGGGGGCCCAAATAAATTTGGGAAAAAATGGTTAAGCTAGCAGTAACGTTCACGGTCCAGCCTCTAAATGTTGAGAAATTCTAGGCTTAATTAGAAGTCCTGTTTGGAGCAGTCTGAAATGCTGGACCAATTGAGATCAGCAGCTTTCTTTGAAGCTGTCCTGGGAGCAGGCTCTGAGAAGGAACAGTAATTGAAGCAGTCGAGGCTGGAACATGCAGGGTGCTGGAACAGATATGTCAGGATCTCAGCATCCTGGAGGATTAGTCCTGTCAGGTCTGATCCAGCATCAGTGTCTCGTTCTTTTGTTCTAAAAACATAATTCTCGCAAGCATTATACCATCCTAAAATTATAAATATATGAGATGTGCAGCATACACAGATCAGTTAAGGATGGTTCTTTGCTCCTTGTATAAGCAGAAGAAAGACATCTGTAAATCTTCATTTATGCCATATGAAGAATGGCATGTAATAATAAATTATGGGATTCTGTAGCCATCAAGAAATAATTGGCTGTGCATAGACATTTATGTCTCAGGCAGCCTCAAAGCTATTCCCATGTAGCGGGATAAGCAATATAAGTTACCTGCTTGCTCTGCAGTTTGAAGTTATATACTTTAGACTGATATAATTTAGTAGTCTTGGGCTGGAAAGGTGGCTCAGTGGCTAAGAGCACCGCCTGCTCTTCCAGAGGTCCTGAGTTCAATTCCCAGCAACCACATGGTGGCTCATAACCATCTATAATGTAATCTGATACCCTCTTCTGCAGATAAAGCACTCATATGCAATAAATAAAATCTAAAAAAAAAAAAAAAAAAAAAAATTTAGTAGTCTTTTTTTTTTTACCTAAGTCTGTATATTACTATTATCATTGAACAGCAATCATTATCATGTTGAAATCAAAGCAAGGTTGTATAGATCTAAATACCCTCTTCTGGGCTCTTGGGCACCTGTTGTGTTGGGCCAAGCTGATACCTGTTTCCGGCGAGAAGGCCTCGTGTTTAAAGAGACAAGCTGCTTGCCACGAGCACGCACATGGTGGAAGGAGAACTGACTCCTGAAAGGCTCCCTCTGACCCACACATGGATGCCTAGCTCATGTACCTACACACATACACAAAATAAATAAACATAGTTTTGTCGGTGTTTGGGTCTTGGGTGCTCTACAAGGGCAGCAGGCTCCCTTACCTGCTGAGCATCCCTTCAGCCTGACAGAAGCCATTCTATAGGATGGGCACTGTGTACCTTCTGCACAAGTCCACTATGGGGGCCAAGGCCCGGCTTGTGCTTAGAGATGCCCTGGATTCAGTCCCAGTACTCCTACTAAAAACCAAACAAGAAAGAACCAACTTGAGAAGTGACTTTATATTTTTAATTAATTTATTTATTTTTAATTTACTCACCTCACATCCCTATTGTAGCCCCTCCCTTGTCTTCTCCCTGTCCCTCCATCCCTCCCTCTTCCGCCCCTTCCCCATCCTAAGCCTCATAAAGGGGGAGCCCTCCTCTCCTACCATCTGACCCCAGCCTATCAAGTCTCATCAGGACCACATCTTTTTATTTTTTGTTTTTATAAACAAGGTCTTTATACATCATATACTGACAGAAGTATAATAAGTTGTTGAGAATTAAATATTGGTGCAAAAGAGATGCCTCAGTAGTTAAGAGCAGTGGCTGCTTTTCCAGAAAACCTTGGTTCAGTTCCCAGCACCCAAATAGATGCTTACAACCGCCGTAGCTCCATTTCTAGGGAATTTGATAGCCTCTTCTGACCTTTATGAGCACCAGACACGTGTGGTGCCCGTACATCCATGCACAGGAATGCAGGCAAAACATTCATACACAGATAAATCTTCTTTTTAGTTAAATATTGCAACTAACCTTCTATTTCCAATTTAAGGTTACAAATAAAAATTACGTGCGATTCCTCTCTGGCTGGCAGCAGGAGAATAAGCCTCACGCGCTCTTGTTTGGCCAGACGCCGGCGGTGCCGCTGCTGTACAAGGTAAGTCATCCTCGAGAGCAGCTGTCAGGGAGCCAGCTCTGTGTCACAGCCTGAGCCTGCTTATCTTCGTATAGTTATGTATTTCAGCCTTTCTAACTTAAAAATCCCAAATCAGAAAACTCTTGAACATCAATGCCTTGCCACAGCAAAAAAGTCCACCCCGGCCTCATGTGACAGGTCACAGTCCAGACATAGACACACTGGAATGTATGCAGTTATCTTCACCCACTGTGTAAGGTTTAAATTTGGTGCTGTCCCCAAGAATACTTCATAATGGACCTGCTAATATTCCAAACTCTGAAGGAGAAGTTGGAACCATTTTGGTTTGCTCAGCCTGTGGGAATTTATTGCTAGAATGGACAACACACACACACACACACACACACACACACACACACACACACACGGGGACACATGGACACACACGGAGGATGCACTGAGGCAAGATTTTAGCATAATGATGATCTTGTTTTATCTCTTGAGAAAATTAGTTGTGTTTACCTTTGCTCAGCTTTTGTGTGTGGAGTACCATGGACTTGCTGCAGTTGATGTTGGAGGGTGAGGAAGACTCACAGGTCTCCATCAGCTGGCAGCTCATTTTAGCTTTGATGTTAACAGGTCCGCTCGGTTCGTAAGCTGAATGCCGAGCTGTCCCTTTCATTTCCGTCCTCTCTTACACCCTTACAGCTGACAGCCTTTGCATACAAAGATTACGTGTCGTTTGGGTATGTGTACGTCGGCTTGAGAGGCGCAGAGGAGATGACCAGGCAGTACAACGTCAATGTCTATGCACCCACCATGCTGATCTTCAAAGAGCACATAAACAAGCCCGCCGACGTGATCCAGGTATGCAGGCCTCAGCCCTCATGGAACTGAGCAACAGAAGTGAACTGTAAGGCAAGCTTTTCTCTCAGCACTGGAGGGATCAGGAGTTCAAGGTCATTCTCAACTATATAATGAGTCTGAGGTTAGCCTGAGCCTCAAAGAAAGGAAGGAATGGGAGGGAGGGATCTGAATGACTCAGTGGGTAAAAGTGCTTGCCGCCTAGCCTGACCTCTGAGTCCTGTCCGTGGAGCCCAGCAGTAAAGGGAAAAAAACAACTCTTGTGCGTCATCCTCTGACCTCTGAGTGTGCTCAGGCACACACGTGCACAATCATGAATAAACCACAGAAAGACAAAATTGCAAAGGAGAAACTCTTTTGGCATTTCTTCTTACTGATGCACTAAATGTTGTTGTTACTGTTTTTGTTTAATCTGACACAGTGGTGTTTTACTTCTTTGAAAATGTCTCAGATGGCATATACCTGCAATTCCAGGACTCTAAAGGCTGAGGCAGGAGAATATTGGTTTGAGAAAAGAGATTTTTGTTGGTTTTAGGATTTTGCTTTTTAGACTAAGTCTCACTCACTATATAGACCAGGCTGACCTTGAACTCACAGAGATCCACCTGCCTCCACCTCCCAAGTGCTCGGATTAAAAGTGGGTGTCACCATGCCCACTGGTCCTTGAATCTTAAGTGAGACTACAGTAAGTTTGTTTTTTTGTTTTGTTTTATGTTTTTTGTTTGTTTGGTTTTTGTTGTCATTGTTTGGTTTTGGTTTTGTGGGTTTTTGTTTTTTGGGTTTTTTTGGTTTTTCAAGACAGGGTCTCTCTATGAATCCTTGACTGTCCTGGACTCACTTTGTAGTCCAGGCTGGCCTCGAACTCACAGCGATCCGCCTGCCTCTGCCTCCCGAGTGCTGGGATTAAAGGCGTGCGCCACCACCGCCCGGCTGGTTTTGGTTTTTTTGAGACAAGGTTTCTCTATGTAGCCTTGGCTGTCCTGGACTCGCTTTGTAGACCAGGCTGCCTCTGCCTCCCGAGTGCTTGTATTAAAGGTGTGCACCACCACGCCCAGCTACAATAAGTTTTATTAAATGCTTTATTTGGGGGCTGGAGAGAAGGCTCAGCAGTTAAAACACTTGTACTGCTGTTGCAGTTATTTTTATATAGCTGTGTTTGTTTCTCTTAGCTTATCTCTTAACCTGACTACCACACAAATAATTGACTCTTATAATACAAGGCTTACAACACAGTCTGAGCAGTTCAAGTCTCTTCTTAACCCTCTATGCTGTATTGTCTCACTCCAGCCAACGTCCCAGCGATACTTGCACTTCTGCAGTTTGCCTCTGGTCCAGCGCCTTCCTCCTTCACTTCCTTTGCCTTCTTCTATTGCTCCTTCCCTAACTCCTCCTCCGCTGGCTGGCAGGAAGTCCAGCCCTATTCTCTTCCCTGCTCACCGATTGGCTGTAAGCTGCTTTATTGGCATAACAGAGGGACAGTTGGGGAGCAGAGTTTACACAACATTTAGACAGAAAATCAGAACTTAAACTACAAAATAACCGAATGCTTACACACTGCTCCTCAGTTCCCTGCATAGGTGTTGGGTGGCTCACAGACACCTATAACCAGTTCCAGGGGATCTGACTGTCTCTTCTGGACCTTGTGGTTGCCTACAGTCATACACACACACCACACACACACACACACACACACACACACACACACACTTACAAATAATAATGTGCTTTATTTTGGCCATTTCATTTCATAAACACTTAGTTGCCTGACTGCTGTGTAGTGAATACAGTACTGATTGGGGCATCCATAGTTAGACTGTACCCTATAGTGATTAAGTCAAGGAAGGAAAGACACTCTCTACCCACTGTAATAGGCAACCCGTTTGGCATAGGGGTGTCACCTGGCACAGTTCAGCCTGGTCTACAAAGTTGACATTCTTTAAGCTGGGTAGTGGTGTCAGCGTCACACCCTTTAATCCCAGCACTTGGGGGGTAGAGGCAGGTGGATCTCTGAGTTTGAGGCCAGACTGGTCTCCAGAGGAGACCAGGACAGCCAAGGCTGTTACACAGAGAAACACTGTCTTGGGGGAGGGCAGAGGAAACCCCCTGATTTTCTCCTGAGCATGACCTGGCTGCATTGTGACCTACACCTGAGTTGTTTTTGTTTTTGTTTTTGTTTTTCGAGACAAGGTTTCTCTTGTGTAGCCTTGACTGTCTCGGACTCACTTTGTAGACCAGGCTGGCCTTGAACTCACAGCGATCCACCTGCCTCTGCCTCCTGAGTGCTGGGATTAAAGGCGTGTGCCACTATGCCCAGCTACCTCAGTTGTTAACAGATATCGCCACACATTTCTTTCTTTTTTTTTTAATTATTTTTTTATATTTTATTAAGTTATTCATATTACATCTCAATAGTTATCCCATCCCTTGTATCCTCCCATTCCTCCCTCCCTCCATTTTCCCCTTACTCCCCTCCCCTATGACTGTGACTGAGGGGGACCTCCTCCCCCTGTATATGCTCATAGGGTATCAAGTCTCTTCTTGGTAGGCCACACATTTCTTGCCTTGTGATGCGGCTTTAGCCAGGGTCAGCCACAGTCTTCAGAAGCTGGGGAGGAGGGCCTGTGTGCTGGGGGGTGGGGGGGGGGACGGGACTGAGTGCTTGTTGGTGTTTTTCCAGGCTCGAGGGCTAAAGAAGCAGGTCATTGAGGACTTCATCACCCAGAACAAGTACCTGCTGGCGGCCCGGCTCACCAACCAGAGGCTGTTCCAGGAACTCTGTCCCGTGAAGCGGTCTCACCGACAGAGGAAGTAAGAACTCAGGGCTCAGCCTCTCACTGAAGTGGGGGGAGCAGCAGTGTCTTCCTACTGGGCATCAAACCTCTGTGAAGGCGTGGGGTGTCTGAGTCCAGGGCACCTTCCGAACACATGCTGATGTTACAGATGTGGGTCACCATATCTAGCAATACCTGGAGGCCAGCCAGATGGCTCAACAAGGCACAGGTACTGCTGTCAAGCCTGACCACCTGGTGTGATCTCTGAGATCCACATGTTGGAAGGAAGAAGCTGACCCCCGCATACTGACCCCCGCATACATTTTAAGATCTATCTGAGGCCTCACTATTTCCCTGCTGCCGCTCTTGAGCAGGCCACCACCACCCGCGTGCCGTACTCCAGCCTGCTCCCTTACCCTCCCGGCAGTTCCCCACACATCTGCCATTGGTCTCTCCAAACCTAGGTCAAGTCAAGTTGCTCTGCCTTCTTTTCCTCTCCCATACAGCACTTCATTAAGTCTCTGCTCGGATATCAGGTGACATTTTCCTGGCCTGCAGGAGAAAGACTTCCGCTCCTCCCCAGCCTCTCTGTCCCTTCCACTCCCTTTTCTCACAGCACTGTCTTTACCCATTCACATGCCTGTGTATCTGCTGTCAGTCTTCTCCACTGGAATGAGGGTAGGAGTGTTGCCTGAGTGCGCGGTGAATAAATTAGCATGAATAAACGCTAGGCTTCCACCAGAACTTTGCAGTGGCAGCCCCTTCAGAATGAAGTCCCGTCCCCTTGCCCTAAGATAGATCCAACCCTGCCTCTCTGAGATAGGAAGCTTCCTCATAGAAACAGAGGTTTTCTTTCTTTCTTTCTTTCTTTTTTTTTTTTTTTTTTTTTTTTGGTTTTTTTCAAGACAGGGTTTCTCTGTGTAGCCTTGATTCTCCTGGACTCACTTTGTAGACCAGGCTGGCCTCGAACTCACAGTGATCCACCTGCCTCTGCCTCCCGAGTGCTGGGATTAATGCCATGCGCCACCACCACGCCCGGCCAGAAACAGAAGTTTCCTTCATGCAGGTGTCTCTTCCCCTTAGTAGCCATTGGCAGCCCTGGCCCTGCCCAGGATTGATTTTAGGACCTTCTCTCCTGTTTGTGTGCAGGTACTGCGTGGTTTTACTGACAGCCGAGGCTAGCAAGCTAGGCAAACCCTTCGAAGCCTTCCTGTCCTTTGCACTGGCAAACTCGCAAGACACAGTGCGGTTCGTGCATGTCTACAGCAGCCGGCAGCAGGAGTTTGCCAGCACCTTGCTACCGGACATCGAGGCCTTTCAAGGAAAGTCAGGGGTAAGCCATGGACCCCAACCCCCGTTCCCATTCCTCCTGCCTTGGGAGTGCTGAGTACAGAGTCCAGACATCCAGAAACCTCTGAGACCCACTTGAATCTTATTCTGACCTCCGTCTTTGGCTTAGCCTTTTTATATCCCCCATGTGGGCTCCAGACCTCCCTAGAAGGCCTTCCTTCCTCCAGCCGGATTCCATCCCAGATATGCCGCTGAGTCACTTCCCATGAGGAGAGGCTGGGATGTGCCAGCCTTTTCCAACAGCTTTTCCTCGGGATGGGTATGGTAGTACAGAACTCAGGAGCAGGCCTCGTTTTCCAAATCTCAGGCCACTGCTAACATGCTCAGGACTCTCTGTTCTCACGTGCTCTGCCTGCGTTCTCACCTCCACCACCACCCCAGCCCTTGAGGTTCTTCTTTTGGAGTGAGGATTGTAGTTTGGTGATGGGGTGCTTGTCTGAAAAGCATGAGGCCCTGGGGTTCATCCCCAGCACACAGAAAGGAAGAGAACCACCTGCCTTCTCTGTTCAGTGACATTAGTTGTCAAAGAAAGGTGGTTTTGGTTTTGGTTTTTTGGGGGGTGTTGTTGTTGTTTGTTTGTTTGTTTGTTTTTGAAACAGGGTTTCTCTGTGTAGCCCTGGCTGTCCTGGACTCGCTTTGTAGACCAGGCTGGCCTGGAACTCACAGCGATCCACCTGCCTCTGCCTCCCGAGTGCAGGGATTAAAGGCGTGCGCCACCACGGCCCAGCATAGAAATGTTTTCTGCATACCAGATGTTCTTGAACTGTAACATTAAGTCAGAGGCTGGCACCCAAAGTCTGTGGAAAGAAAGAAGGAAAGAAAGAAAGAAAGAAAGAAAGAAAGAAAGAAAGAAAGAAAGAAAGAAAGAAAGAAAG
>OU015754.1:75184089-75204517 GCA_907169655.1 Acomys percivali | reverse complement strand
GACAGGTCTGGGGTGGAGAGCAGGGAGGAGGGTGACAGGTCTGGGGTGAAGGGCAGGGAGGAGGGAGACAGGTCTGGGGTGGAGGGCAGGGAGGAGGGTGACAGGTCTGGGGTGCAGGGCAGGGAGGAGGGTGACAGGTCTGGGGTGGAAACCTGGGAGGAAGGTAAGGAAGGTGTGAGCCAGGTTTAAGTTGGAGGGTTGGGAGGGAAGTGGCAGAGGTGTGTGTCATACATACAAAGAGAACAGTTGAAAGAAGAAAAAAAAAAAAAAACCCTACAACTTAATTAAGATAGCTACTACTGTAAAATGATAATAGTTTTAGAAATCAATGCAAAAACAAAGAAATTCTTTGATGAACAGCAACAAAATCAGTAATGAATTCTCCTAGTCAAACAGGGGCTTAAAGCAAAGGCAGGGACTAGGTTACTTATCCTAGTTCGTTTATTTATTTATTTATTTATTTATTTTGTTATTTTTTGTTTTTCGAGACAGGGTTTCTCTGTGTAGCCTTGGCTGTCCTGGATTCACTTTGTAGACCAGGCTGGCCTCGAACTCACAGCAATCCAACAGCCTCTGCCTCTCCTATCCTAGTTTATCAATCTTAACTGTTGATTGTTTTTCTGCCCCAAGGCAAATGCCTCAGTGGCCTTACCCTAGTTAACCAGTTCTCTTCTTCTTGTTGCTGTGCTATTGTTGTTTTGTTTTGTTTTCCTGAGACAGAGTCTTACAATGTATCCTCCATTGCCAGGCAAACCAAAATGTTAAGTCTCCTCTCCCCTGAAATTAAAATGAGTGAACTGACGTTCTCTTCCCCTCTGTATTCATGTTCACAGTAGCTTCCCCGGGGAGAAACAGCTTTTCATAGGCCTATATGGAATAACCGCCCTCCCCCACCACCATGAAAAGGCTACACTTGCCCTTCTGGCGGCAGCCTTTACCCAAGGTCAGAGGAACGCAGCCAGCTGCCACGACGTTCTGAAAGGCCTCTCGAATTAGCCGGCAGCTGTCCTGGAGGTTGTAAAGATTGACGTTGACGTTGCCTAGGTCTGCAAGCCTGAGGCACTGGAAGGGAAGGGCTCCCGTGCTGGGATTGACAGCTCCCAGCATCACCGATTCCTCCCGGATGCGACGGGGTCCAAATCTGGAGGGGAAGAACCGGCTCTGTGTCCAGCCGCTACAGAGCTCTGAAGGCTCTCAGTGCAATGGTGCTTTTCTCGCAACTCTTAACATTTTGGGACAGACTGTGCTGTCCGATTGCCTTTTCAGTCTGTAACCACCAGCAGTCAGGAGTACCTATTCCCCCAACCTGCACCCAGCAAAAGTACGTCCGTCCGGCTGTTGACAGACATCACCATTGGGTATAAAACAAGACCGGAGCCGGGCGTGGTGGTGCACGCCTTTAATCCCAGCACTCGGGAGGCAGAGGCAGGTGGATCGCTGTGAGTTCGAGGCCAGCCTGGTCTACAAAACGAGTTCAGGACAGCCAAGGCTACAGAGAGAAACCCTGTCTTGAAAAACCAAAAAAAAAAAAAAAAAGACCGGCTGAGAACCACTCATCTATGTCTATTTGGGCCTTTTTTTTGTTTTTGTTTTTGTTTTTGTTTTTCGAGACAGGGTCTCTCTGTGTAGCCTTGGCTGTCCTGGACTCACTTTGTAGACCAGGCTGGCCTTGAACTCACATCGATCCACCTGCCTCTGGCTCCCAAGTGCTGGGATTAAAGGCGTGTGCCACCATGCCCCTCGTATTTGGGCTTTTTTTAATTGTTTGTTTTACTGGGTCTGGTGATAAAGGCCAAGCTGGCCCAAACTCACTGTGTAGCCCAAGATCACCTCAAAAGCTCAACCCTCCTGCCTCAGCCTCCTGAGTGCTAGGATTACCAATATGCCACGATCACAGCAGGCTAACTATTTCTGATCATATTCAGTTTATTAGTTGTCCACTGCCGGAACATGGTATCTGAGGCTGATTATTGTTTTTAGTACAAGGAAGCGGCAGTCAGTTTAAGCACTTGCCATGTGAGGGGGAAGAATCCAGGTTTGAGCCCTAGGTAGGACCCATAGGTAACTGCCAGGTATGGTGGCATCCATTCAGAATCCCAGCACTAGGAATCAGGACCAGAGTGTCGGTAAAGTCTCTGTGGCATCGCTGTAGCCTCCTCAGTGATCTGAGAGAGTCCACTGAGAGAGTCCATCTCAAACAAAGTGGACAGTTATACAGGAAGATGACTCAGTGAGCTGTCCTCCAGCCTTTACTCGCATGTAAGCACATGAACACACATATGAAGTAAACATTTTTTTTTCCGAGACAGGGTCTCTCTGTGTAGCCTTGACTGTTCTGGACTCTCTTTGTAGACCAGGCTGGCCTCGAACTCACAGCGATCCACCTGCCTCTGCCTCCCGAGTGCTGGGATTAAAGGCATGTGCCACCATGCCTAGCAAACATTTTTTAAAGGTCTGGAGAGATGGTTGAACAGTTAGGAGCACTGGTTGCTCTTGCAGAAGATCTGGGTTTGGTTTCCAGCATGCACATAGCAGCTCACAATTGCCCTTGACTCCAGTTCTCAGAGAATCCAACAGCGTAACACAGCCCCTTCCTGGCTAGTCGGTGCCAGGCAGAGATGTGGGGTGCAAACATACATGCAGGCAAGAACATATGTGCACATAACATAAAAATAGATATATTAGCCAGGCATGGTGGCACACGCTTTTAATCCCAGCACTCAAGAGGCAGAGGCAGAACTCACAATTTGCTGAGGCCAGCCTGGTCTTTAAAAAAAAAATCCCAGCACTTTGGAGGCAGAGACAGGCAGATCTCTGTGAGTTTGAAGTCAGCCTGGTCTACAGAGTGAGTTCCAGGATACCCAGGGCTGCACAGAGAAACCCTGTCTTGAAAAAAAAAAACACCAAAACAATTATTTTTTAAATGTTTTAAAAGTACCAGCATGGGACTGGAGAGATGGCTCAGAGGTTAAGAGTACTGTCTGTTTTTCAGAGGTCCTGAGTTAATTCCCAGCAACCACATGGTGGCTCACAACCATCTATGATGTGATCTGATGCCCTCTTCTGGCCTGCAGGTGTACATGCCGGCAGAGCACTGTACATAATAAATACATCTTTAAAAAAAAAAAGTTCCAGCATGTGATACACACCCCATTTTGTCTTTGTCTGTTTGCCTGTTCATTGCTGGAGATCTAACCAGGGGCATCGCACACTGAACGGGACCTTTATCGATCAGCTATACTCCTCTATCCCTGATTCAAGAGCCCACTCCCCACCAATTTATTAGAAGACAAGATAATTCCTTAATCTGAGTTTCTGTTCTCAGCTCTTTAAAATAATGATGCCATTATTTATTTCATGGTGTGGTTGTAAGAATTAAACATGGTCATTTTTGCAAAATCATCATGGGTTCCTTGACTTTTTTTTTTCCCCCTTGGCTGTCATAGACTCACATTGTAATCCAGGCTGGCCTTACACTCACAGGAATCCACCTGCCTCTGTCTCCCGAGTGCTGGGATTAAATTCGTGCGTGAGCCACCAGGGTTCCTTGACATTTAATGACAGCTTTTTTAAAATTCAGACCAACCCAGTCAGATGTAATGAGCTTAATCAGAAACTGCTGATGCTTACTAATTAGGAAAACAGATTCTATGTCTCTTTGACTTTGCTAGCTAGAGGATTGAGGAAGGGACAACCAACTTCCGTTCTCAAACCAGTGGTCCCTGGGATAGGACTAGGAGTGTGTGCACACCTACCATCCCAGCAAGGCTGGGGTTCTAGAAACTCTCCTGACTTGCTATTGGAGCACAGGTTGATCTTTCTGAGCACTGTCCAGGCGTTCGGAGGTTACAAGAGTAAACTCAAGTCGTTCTTGACCACTGATGACCCTGAGATATCACGGCTGGCCTTTGAACCCTGTGTTAAGCCCTTGGCGTTGCTTAAGGGAAGAGAGAAATCACTTTCTCCAAGGCCTGCCCTGATCTCAAAATGACCTGGATAAAAAGGTGCAAGCCCACGCGCTTTCTGCGCTTCTGGCTGCTACGCTCAGCCCAGCCACACGTCCCCAAGCCCAGATGCTTTGGCCTTACCTTGCCCCGGGCCGGTTTGAAGTCCCCGTGTCCAGAGGCACACCGATGAAGGCGGCGTCCAGGCCCTCGGGGGAGGACTGCAGGGGCAGCTGCATCATGGAGCAGACACCCACCGGCTGTACCAATGACTCAGAGCTGGGGGACTGGTGACATGGAGCATCTGAAGCCTGGCGGATCCCCAGGCACTCAGGACGGAAGAGCCCCACAGAGGAACGCCACGTGGCCACCCCGGACCCTGGGCCCCGGGCACAGCTAGATGCTAGTAGCCGCAGCATGCCGCCTATTGAGAAAGCTAACCCGGCCAGTGCGCCAGGCCCCAGTTGCAGGGCTCAAAGGGCAGGGACACCCTGGGATCAAAGAGACAGGGAGGGCCCCAGGGCCCAAGCGGTTCTCCACCTGGCCCCCCTCCTCCTGCTCTGGAGTTCAGCCCCTGGACGATTAACAAGCCAGGCCAGGGCTCCCCATTCATGCCCACCTGTCCCACTCCAGGTTTGTCAGTGCAAGGAACACCCCACCCTCACCCCATCCCACCCCAACACCTGGCCTATTCAGAGTAGTTTTGCTTCACTTTGTTTGCTGTAGTTAATAGTCTCACTCTGTGGCCCAGGCTGCTCTGGAACATGTGTGGCCGGGTTTTGGTTCTTGCCACCCACATAACCAGGAGGCTTGCAACTGCTTTTAACTCCAGATTCCACTGGCCTCTTCTGGCACACCGAGGCAGCCATTCATACAAGCACACAGAAACAAGAATATACACATAAATAAATGATGACAAGAAGAGATAAAGATATGCTTAAGGTTGGGAATCTCAGGAAACAGGTTTTGTTTTTTTTTTTTTTTTTTTTTTTTTTTTTATGTAGACTTCTCTGCTCCAGCCTGGAAGTAGGCTGCAGCCTCAAAGTCTTAGAGATCCACCTGCCTCAGCACAAAGTAAAGGCATTTGACACCAGATTCAACATAATTTTTTTTTTGAGACAGGGTTTCTCTGTGTAGCCTTAACTGTCCTGGACTTGCTTTGTAGGCCAGGCTGGCCTCAAACTCACAGTGATCCACCTGCATCTGCCTCCCAAGTGCTGGGGTTAAAGGCGTGCGCCACCACGCCTGGCAGCAACATAATTTTTTTTTTTTTAAAGGATAGCTAGGGGTAGAATATTTGCGTCATATCTGCAAGACCTTCCGTTGCACTCTGAGTAAAGAGAATATAAAATAAAAATGCTTTACACTTGGGCGTGATTAGCCTTTAATACAAGGAGGCAGAGGCAGAGAGCGAGGTCAGCCTGGTTTACCTGAGGAGTACTAGCCTAGCTAGAGCTACATTGTGGCATCCTGGTTTTTGTTTTGTTTATTTGTTTGTTTGTTTGTTTGTTTTTTCAAGGCAGGGTTTTTCTGCGTAGCTCTGACTGTCCAGAAACTCACTCTGTAGACCAGGCTGGCCTCAAACTCAGAGATCCACCTGCTGCTGCCTCCCGAGTGCTCAGATTAAAGGTGTACGCCATCACGCCTGGCTATGTGCACCAAACGCTCATGAAGACCAGAAGAGGGTCAGATCTTCTGAAACTGGAGTTACAGATGGTTATGAGCATATGTGGGTGCTCAGGATGGAACCTGAGTTCTCTGGAAGTGCTCTTGACCACTCAGTGTGCCACCATCGCGGAGTGACATCCTTAACACAAACAAGACAAAACTTGCGAGACATGGTGGCACAGGCCTTTAAATCCCAGAACTCCAGAGGCTGAGAGAAAGGTGGATCTTGTGGGTTCAGAGGCCAGCCTGATCTACAAAGTGAGTCCAAGACGGCCAGGGCACTTGTGTTTTTGTTTGTTCAGTTAGGACTTTGGTTTTTCGAGATAGGGTCTCTCTGTGTAGTCTTGGCTGTGCTGGGATTAAAGGTATATGCCACCATGCCCAGCACTCTCTTTAATTCTAAGGAAATAAAAAAAAATCACTCAGGCCACCAAGATACCTCAGTTGGTAAAAGAATCAGCTGGCAAGCCAAACAACCTGAGTTTGAGGCAGAAGAGAACTCACTCATGAAGGGTGTCCTCTGCCCCTCCACAGGAGCATCGGGCTACACTCGCACTCACATATGCAACATAAATAAATATAAAAAACCAAAAGCCACAAACACTTGTTTTTTTTTGGGTTTTTCTTTTTTCTTCTTCTAGCAATTAATACTGGATGGAAAAAAAACTGTGTGCCTTGGTGCACGACCTCTTAAACTCCACATCACTCACTCTAGGATTCACTTTGGAGGACAGGGCAAAGTTCTCTGAGGTTGGGATTGAAAGTATTCAACATTAAATGATGTTTCTAGGCAGGTCTGGCCATTTTCCAGAACAAATGCAATAATGTGTCCTTTCGATGCCATATTCTAACACGGTTTCTCTCCCATCACTTGCCCTTGAACACACTGTTTTCTCACTTCTGGTCTTCTTTTCATTCATCTCATAAATATTTATTGGTGCCCACTGTGAGTCGACACTCTCTGCCCATGACTGGGGAACCTTCCCTCCTCATGCTCCAAAGAGCGCCTTCCGAATGCATGATCTGGCATTTCTCCCACCCCAGCTTCCCTCAAAACAATCTCTTTTCATACTGAAGTGATGGTTTTCTTCTGCAGATGAACAATTCCTCAAGCAGAAGCCTCTACAATCCGATGTCCCACCCTGCCATCCCCACAAGGAGGCACTAGCTCAGCGGAAACACCTGCTGATACCACCTCAGAGGCCAAGTAGAAAATGGAAAGTGCACCTGGGCCATCTGGGCCGAGAGCCCTGGCTCAACTGTCAAGAGAGCTCACTGCTTTTGCACAGGACCTGACTTGGGTTCCACGTCAGTGGCTCACAACTGCCTTTAACTCCAGCTTCAGAGAATCAGGGAATCATCTTCAGCCTCGTCAGCCTCCAACACACATGATAAAAATAAAGCGGGTAGAGAGATGACTCAGCAGCTAAGAGCACAGGCTGCTCACACAGAGGACCCAGGTTCACATCCCAGCATGGTGGCTCGCAACCATCTGTAACTTTATTTCCAGGTAGCTGATGCCCTCTTCCGGCCTCCACTGGCCTGAAGAACGTATGAAGTGCACATGCACACATTGAGACAATATATAGAAGACAAATTAACTTTTTCTCCAAATATGACTTTCTTCCACCACTGTCTCCTAGTTTACTTCAGTGGAATGTTCAATAGAAAAAAACTGAATCTTTCCCTACACCCCTCCCCCTCCCCACCTCCCCACACCCTCCTGGTGGAAAGCAGCACTCTTCCAGTGAACTACACATGGTGCCCTGTATAGTTTTCTTTAAGCAACAGGACAGGAAGGTGGGGGAGGCGCTGTCCCTGCAAACTCTAGGCTTCACACTCCCAGCTGGTCTCTGACCTTTGTAGGAAACATGTAGAAAATGTTTTGTGAGTGAGTGAATGATTGAACAGCTCTGGGGCATGATGCCCGTTTTAGAAAAACAAACCAGTGAGAGCCCAAGTCTGAGGAAACCCTGTGCATTTCAGCGCCTGTGCGGCTCCCTCTGACCTGTTCAGGGAGGCAAGGGCTCTGTAGGAGTCAGCATTTGAACTTGTCTCTGCTTGTAGAGGCCTAGACACGACATGTGGCAACACCGGCTCGATGTGCCGCTCAGGACACAACGCTCTTCTCACCATGCTTTTCTTATCAGCACCTCCTTGGCTTCAACCCTCTTGTTTTACTTCGCTTTGTGTGTGATTTTTTTTGTTGTTGTTGTTATTGTTTTGTTTTGTTTTCCTTTTCTACTTAGCCCAATCTGTTCACCCAACTGTCAATCCTCCTGTATCAGTTCCTTCAGTGGAAAAATTACAGGTACACACAGGGCTGGCTAATGCCTTTTTGTTTGTTTTGCTTTTGTTTTCAAGACAGGATTTTTCTGTGTAGCCTCAGCTGTCCTGGAATTCCCTCTGTGGACCAGGCTGGCCTCCAACTCTCAGAGATCCACCTGTCGCTGCCTCCCCGAGTGCTCGGATTAAAGGCGTGCGCCACCACGCCTGGCTATATGTACCAAACGCTCATGAAGTCCAAAAGAGGGTCAGATCTTCTGGAACTGAAGTTACAGATGGCTATGACCATATGTGGGAGCTTAGACCGGAACTTGGGCAACTCTGGAAGAGCTCTTAACCCCTGAGTGGTCTCTCTAGCTCCAATAACATTTTAAAAACTATGATTAGTATATTAGTACATAGTATATTAGTCTTTTTTTCTGCTGCTATAACGAAATACCTGAAGCCGATTACTTAGAAAGAGGTTTACTAGCCTTGGATGCAGATCAGCTAGCAAAATACTTGCCTAGTGTTGTTCAGCGTCCGGTTGGTGCAGGTGCTGCCTCCTTCTGGAGAATGGAAGGGCCTTGAACCAAAGGTCCCAAGGTCGGCTTTCTTGCTCAGGGGCAGCTGAGAACACTCAGGGTGAGGCTTCTGGCCTGGGCACTAGGCCAGGTTCCTGATCTCACCAGGGGAGGTGGAAAATGGGTTTTCCGTGGAGTGTTAGAGTTTAGCTCTTTTAGAATGAGAGTGCTGGTATCAGGAGGCAGTGGAGACTCAGGAGCTCCGTAAGCCTGTGATGATAACCAAAGTGTTATCGTTCCTCGAGCTGCTGAGCACAGGAGAGGAGGAAGCAGGTGGACGTCCAAAATCGGCAGGCAGGTCCAGTGAGAAGCAAGCCCAGCAGTGCTTCACCGAGGGTCAGCATCTAGTTAGCAGCAGCGGAGTGGCTGCCAAGGCAGCTCAGCCACAGCTGCCTTCACCACCTTAATCAGCAGACGAGCCCTGGCATTCAGCAGAGAGTCTTCCCAAAATAAATAAAGTCTGAGACAGTTATGGTGGGAGACTGGTGAGCAAGAGAGCAAGTAAGCCTTTATTTATAAACCTTGGGCAGTGGGGGTTTCAGGGTTACTGTGTCTTAGTCACTATGGCTAAGGGTGCCAGGATACTTAATGTACATACAGTGGTACAGTAGCTCATTTACATTCGGTAACATGGGGTCCTATCACGTGAAGGAGAACACAGTACATAATTATCCTATGGGAGAGGGGATAACTTCTAGGTAGGATTAGAGGTCATTTACTGGAGGCAAGGATCTCCTCAGCACAGGGTGGGGTACTTCCAGGAATTCCCTGTGCTTGCTGAACAAGTTCCTTATCAGGAAAGGGTCAGGTCTGTCATCTTCCTTGAGGGCTCCGAGACACTCCTTACAAGATCTGAGGTTACAGGATGAGTTGGAGTGAGAACCTGCCTGAGAAAAGGGAGTCCACATCATAGACCAAGTGCAAAAAATGGCTTTCCGGAGATGTAAGACTTCAACCGTATCCAGCAGAGTCCCACGCCTTAGCAAAAGCGAAGTCCCTGTGTTTGGTCCCCAACACAGGACAAATCCGGATCTGGTGGATTGGGCCTGTAGCAACAGTGTCTGAGAGGTAGCACTGGGAAGTTCAAGGTTATCCTGGGCTACAGAATGAGTTTGGGCGTAGTCTGAGCTGTATGAGATCCCAAGAGGGAGGAGGAAGAGGAAGGCAAGAAAAGGAAGAACAGGAGGGAGTTGTTTATTTGATCCAGTTTTAGAGTCTGAAGGTCCAAAATTGGACAACACTATCAGGTTAGGCCCTTAAAAAAGACATGGACGGTGGTCTACACCCATAATCCCAGCACTCGAGAGGCAGAGACCCTGCAGATCACTATGAGTTTGATGCCAGCCTGGTCTACAAAGTGAGTCCAGGACAGCCATAGCTACACAGAAAACTTTGTCTCAAAAAGCCACCCAAATAAAAAAAAAAAAAAAAAAAAAAAAAAAAAAAAGCCAATGGCTCAGTGGTTAAGAGCACTGACTGCTCTGACAAAGGACCCAAGTTCAGTTCCCAGCAAGCACATGGCAGCTCACACTGTCTGTAACTCCAAGATCTGACACCCTCACACAGACATACAGGCAGGCAAAACACCAATGCACATAAAATAAAAATAAATTATAAAAAATAAATAAATAAATAAGCCAGGCGGTGGTGGCACACGCCTTTAATCCCAGCACTTGGGAGGCAGAGACAGGTGGATCGTTGTGAGTTCGAGGCCAGCCTAGTCTACAAAGTATATCTAGGACAGCCAAGGGTTATTACACAGAGAAACCCTGTCTCAAAAAACAAAGCAAAATATAAACAAATAAGAAAGAAAGAAAGAAAGAAAGAAAGAAAGGTATCCAGTAGGAGGCAGCATGTGGGAATGATCAAATGGGAAGCAGGAAGCCAAAGACTGAGGAAGGGCAGGAATGCACTTTTCCTAACATCTTATTCTCTTGGGAATGAACTGGCATGCCCTGAGAAGTAGTCTACTCTTTTCAAGGATGACACCGCAATAAATGACTTAATCATTTCCCATTAGGCCTGTGCCTCCTAAAGCCACACAGACACACCAGCCTTTCAGGGACAAAATGCACAGAACCAGAACATCATGAGTACATTTTATTGTTACATAAAAACAATCAAGCCAAGCAAGGGTGGCGCATGACTATAATCCCAGCACTTGGGAGGCAGGGGCAGGCAGATGTCTGTGAGTTTGAGGCCAGCTTGGTCTACAGAGCAAGTTCCAGGACAACCAAGGCTAACACAGAGAAACCCTGTCTCATAAACAAAAAAACAAAACAAAACAAAACAAAAAACCCAATCATACCTGAGAAGGCATGAAAAGGAAGACAACCGTAATGAGGCTAGGGAGTGCTTTCACAGGTGATCCAGCAGCAGGAGATACTAGTTCAAATCAATACAACATATCAAGTAGGAATTTATACCCTAGCAGTTGGGGGGAGGGAGTGGTCATTGGAGGGGAATTACAAAGAGGAACCGTCACAGGCTGTTCTAGTTTCATGCTGTTGCTGGTATAAGACACTCTGACCACGCAGCGTGGTGGCGCATGCCTTTAATCCCAGCACTAGGGAGGCAGAGGCAGGCGGATCGCTGTGAGTTTGAGGCCAGCCTGGTCTACAGAGCAAGTTCCAGGACAGCCAAGGCTACACAGAAAAACCCTGTCTTGAGAAGAAAAAAAAAAAAAAAAAAGACACTCTGACCAAAAACAACTTAGGGGATGAAAGGATTTAGGTCAGCTTACAGGTCACCGTCCAGCAAGGCAGAAACTCAAACAGGAACTTGTACTATTCCACACAACAGTACCTCTGATCAACGAACTCACTCAGGAATCACGGAGGACACTGCTTGTTAGCTCACTTAGACTCACGCTCAGCTGCCTTTGCTATAGAGCCCAGGACCACCTGCCTAAGGATGGTACCGCCCACAGTGGGCTGGGTCCTCCCACATCAGTTATCAACAAAGATAACTTCCCACAGGTCAATCAGCTCTAAGGAATGTCTCAGTTGAGATTCCCTTCTCAGGTGAGTCTAGGCTGTATCAAACAGGTTGAACTGACTGAACAGGATTACTTTTTTTTTTTTCTTGAGACAGGGTTTCTCTGTGTAGCCTTGACTGTCCTGGACTCACTTTGTAGACCAGGCTGGCCTCGAACTCACAGCGATCCACCTGCCTCTGCCTCCCAAGTGCTGGGATTAAAAGGCGTGCGCCGCCATACCCAGCTGATACAAAATCTTCTGCATGGTCATCTAAGAGAGAAAAGAAGGGGTGGACTCAGAGCACTGGACAGAGCTCTCCTGAAGCCATCCAAGCATATGGCATGGTTTTATGTTACTGTTATGACAGTTTATATATGTTCCTCTCAAACAGAGGCTGAGGGAGGCAGGAACGTAGCTCAGTGGGTGAGCATTTGCCTAGCAAACTCACCCTAATTTCTATCTCCAAAAAGCTTCTTATCAGAGATAACAGATCAAGTTTCTGAGACTTCTGGAAAGCCCCTAAAGCTGGGAGCCAGAAGCCTCCAAAACCACCCAAAAACAGCTGAGTCATCTGATTTCATCATGACACCTGAACAGGTTCTGGCACAAGAGTCTTTGACATGGACTGTCTCTCCATTGAACACATGTATCTGGAATTCCTGGGCTCAAGCCATCCTCCTGTGCAGCTGGTGCCCCTCATGTGGCTGAAATGACGGCGTTCTGTATGTTTTGTGGTGCTGGGCATCAAGGTCAGGGCTTTGTGTGCACGCAGCGCAAGCACCCTGTCTCTGAACTGTACAGCCATCCCAACATTCTCACAGACCGTTACAGTCCTGGATTACAAGGCTCAGGAGTGGCCATTTTGCATGGCTGGCTGCTGGCAGGCAGAAAGTGCCTGTCAACAAACGCTGGATGAAAACACCACAAGCTGCTCAGCAGCTGCTTGCTAGAAATAGTTTACCATAGAGCCCAGCTTTTGCTGCGTATCAGCCAAGTGACAGGTGCTGGTTAAGTCTGTCGGGGATAAGGGGTAATAGGCGTCTCCCCGAGGAGTGATTGGCTCTAAGATCAATAAGATATAGTCAAGGTAGAAGAGGTTTGGACATTCATTTATATGCATTCTGCCTGCATGCTTGTCTATGAACTATTTGTATGCCTGGTACCCAAGAAGGCCAGAAGAGGGCGTCAGAGCTCCTGGAACTGCAGTTAGAGACCGTTGGGAGTCACCACATAGTGCTTGAGAACTCAACTTGGGTCCCCTGAAAGAGCAGCCGGTGCTCTTGGCTACCGAGCCATTTCTCCATCCCTGAAAGAGTTTTTGTTGTTCTTTTTTTTGGGGGGGGGGTGTTTTTCTGGTTCTGTTTTCTTTTGGGGGGTTGGTTTTTTTGTCTTTAGAGACAGGGTTTTCTCTGTGTAGCCTTGGGCTTTGTAGACCAGGCTGGCCTCGAACTCACAGAGATCCGCCTGCCTCTGCCTCCCCCAGTGCTGGGATTACAGGCGTGCACCATCACACCTGGCTATGTTTTTAATATACATATTTGTGGGGTTCAAAACAGGGTTTTTCTGGGTAGCCCTGGCTGTCCTAAAACTTGCTCTGTAGACCAGGCTGGCCTCCAACTCAGAGATCTGATTGCCTCTGTCTCTGGAATGCTGGACTAAGGGCATGCACCATCACAAACTGCTTATTGTTTTGAGACAGGACCTCATATAACCTGGGGCAGTGCCAAACTGGCTATTTAGCTGAGGATGGCCTTGAGCACCTACCGCTTCTCCCAGAGTAGTAAACACAGAATTATGCCTCAATGCCCAATGCATGGTATTCTACGGATCAAACCCAGGGCCTTCAGCATGCTAGGTAAGCTCTCTAGTAATGGAGCTACTTCTAAGCCTTTGAGGGAGCATTTGAGTCCAAGAGGTGAAGCCCTAGATTTCATCTGCAGTACTCAGCGTGTTGGAGTGTGCCTGTAATCCCAGCATTTACCTCAAAATTTTTTTTATAAAAAGTATCTGAGCTTTTTCCTTTCGGGAGGCTTCTGCTGTTGCTGGAGATTCAACCAACCTAGAGACCCAGAGAATTCTTTTTTTTTTTTTTTGGTTTTTCGAGACAGGGTTTCTCTGTGTAGTCTTGACTATCCTGGACTCACTTTGTAGTCCAGGCTGGCTTCGAACTCACAGCGATCCGCCTGCCTCTGCCTCCCGAGTGCTGGGATTAAAGGCGTGCGCCACCACGCCCGGCTTGACCCAGAGACTTCTAAGCAAGCGTTCCATCACTGAGTCACACACCTCATTCAGCACCTTTGCTTTATCTTTTTAAGTTGAATTATTATTCTTGAACTAGTTACCCTCCATCACAAAATCTCATTTGGACAAGCAGCCGCAGAGTCCCTAAGGCACAGCTCCTTTGGGTATGACCAACCAGCCCGGACCAAAGCCTCAGAGAAGCTTCCGGAAGTTATGCCCAGGACTCCGCCCCATCCCTGTACCACGAGGGACCTCGCCCTTTTTTCTGAAGCAGGAGATAAAGTCCCTGAGTGGGTGCAGCCCAGCCACACCCCGACTGGGACCCTCAGGATTCAGAGCATTCCAGAACGCGCGGGCTCCCGGTCTGAGGGGAGAGCAGCAGCAAGGAGAAGCTGCACTCCGCAAGACTAAGGCTGGATCTTTACTTCCGCAGCATCCGCGCCGGACGGTCACCTAGCAACCACAGCCACACACTATCAGTCAGTGGGCATCGACCGGAGAGTGACGTGATAAGCGGAACCGCCCGTTATGCGCGTGCGCCCCAGGCTGGTGCTACCACGCAGGCGCAGTGGAGGCCAAGGCAGCTGCAGACAAGCGCTCCCTGGGGAGATGTGACTGGAGGGAGGCAGACGTGCCTTTCAAAGGCTTTTCGTGAGTCTGCGTGGGAAGCGTTTCCTTTGGACAAAACATTTCACATGTTAGATTAAAATCTGTCTTCCCTGGAAAGAACAACTTCTCAGCAACCGGTTTGACGCCAAAGGAATTTCGTGACAAAGGATGAACTCTTAAGGATGTGGAGTTGCTTCTGCTTGGAAAAGAAACTGCATCCGGGCATATGGCTGCTGGGGTAGCTGCTGTACTTTAGTTTACTTCTGAGTCATGATTTTATGTATTCCCCAGTGCTGCCCAACAATTACACTGCTTCCTTGATTTTTTTTTTTTTTTTTTTTTTCCTCTCTTCTAGACAGGGTTTCTCTGTGTAATAATAGCCTTGGCTGTCCTGGAACTCTCTTTGGAGACCAGGCAGGCCTCGAATTCAGAATTCAGAGATCTGGCTGCCTCTGCCTCCCCAGTGTTGGGAATAAAGGCGTGCGCCACCACGCCCGGCTCACTCCTTGATGAATTTTACAAGGAACTGGTTTATAACTGTTTCCACCTGGCTGTGCGATGTTTTGCAGACCAACATACATAGAAACTGTTGAGGCCTGCTCCTTTTGGGTCGCATAACTATAGGTATTTTTATTTCAGGCCCACCAGCCACATCATCTCAGCTCTTTGCTGATGGTAAAGAATCTCTCTCTATACATGGTCAGGTTGACCATAAATAATGTTTATGCTCAGCGTACCCTATGGCCTTCTTAATAAGCAAAAATTCCACAACCACAAGTCCAGCTGCCCTCAACTACCAGGCACACTTTCAAGGTCAGCTAGAACTTTTTTTTTTTTTTTTTTTTTTTTTGGTGTTTCGAGACAGGGTCTCTCTGTGTAGCCTTGACTGTCCTGGACTCACTTTGTAGTCCACGCTGGCCTCGAACTCACAGCGATCCGCCTGCCTCTACCTCCCGAGTGCTGGGATTAAAGGCGTGCGCCACCACGCCCGGCTTAGAACTTCTTGTTAGCAAAATAACTTGAGTCAGAGCTCACCACCCTGTTCCACCATCTACCTCCCCACCACCACCAGCCCCATGAGCTAATTGCAGTTTTCACCTTTAAATATGCAATACAACTTCTCTGGTTCAGATCCTGAACTGGCCGCCTCCCTGAGCTCAGAAAACAAAGCTTCTGTGTCTGAAGTGAGTTTTCTCGGCTTCCACCCCAAACCCAACAGTAACTAATATAAAAGAGATTTGAGATGATTTGTGTGGGGCAAGCTTTTTTTAAAAACTCACGCACTGGAAGCATCAGGAAGCCCAGGCCAGAACTCCTGAACCTCTTGCCTCCAGCTTCCCAGTTTACAGGCTTGTGCCACACTTTCAGGCCAACAACATCTTTTCTGACACCTCCCTCCAGCAAATGGAGGCATGCACTCAAGGCAGGCATGCCATAAGTTAATACTTTTGGAAGAAATTAATAAATGGGGCCAGGCACATGCCTTTAATCCCATCACACAGGAGGCAGAGGCAGGTGAATCAAAGTGAGTTTGAGGCCAGGCTGGCCTACAAAGCAAGTCCAAGACATCCAGGCCTCTGTTACACAAAAAACTGTTGTATCTCGAAAAACAAAAACAAACAGACAAACGAAAAGATTAAGCTGGGCAGTGGTGGCTCACACCTTGAACCCCAACATTTGAGAGGCAGAGGCAGGTGGATCACTGGGAGTTCGAGGCCAGCCTAGTCTACAAAACGAGTCCAGGACAGTCAAGGCTAACACAGAGAAACCCTGTCTCAAAAAATAAAAATAAAAAGAATAAATGTTCTGCTCTCAACAGGGTCTAGCCAGGAGTGAGAGGGAGCATGCCTGTAATTCCAGAACTTGGGAGGCTGAGGCCAGAAGTGTACCATGAGTTCAGAGTGAAGCCAGGTTACATAGTGAGGAGTCCCCCAGTCAAGGTACATGCATAGAAAGAATGTCTCAAAACCAACACAATAGCCTGAGCTGCTGCTGCTGCTGCTGGTGGTGTTGGTGCACATCTTTAATCCCAGCACTTAGGAGGCAGAGACAAGCAAATCTCTGAGTTCAAGGCCAACCTGGTCTACAGAGTGAGTTCCAGGAAGGCCAAGGGGACACAGAGAAACAGTCTCAAAAAACCAACCAAACAAACAAAGCTTATAGTCTGGGGGCTGAAGAGATGGCTCAGCGGTTAAGAGCACTGGCTGTTCCTCTAGAGTACCAGGCTTCAAGCCCTAGCACCCACAAGACAGATCACAGCTATCTGTAACTCCAGTTCCAGGGGATCCATCCCACCAGGCATGCATGTGCTGCAAGCAGGCAAACACAGGTACACATGAAATAAAATTAATCTTTAAAAACAAAACAAAACATATGGAGGTTGGAGATTTAGCTCAGTGGTAGAGTGCTTGCCTAGCAAGCGCAAGGCCCTGGGTTCGGTCCTCAGCTCTTGAAAAACAAACAAACAACCCATATAGTCTGGGGACTCAACTCAATTGGTAGTTGGTCTAGCATGTGCAAAAGCCTTGGGTTCAATTCTTAGAACTACGCATACTGAGTAAGCACGTGATTTGAGTATGTGGGAGATGGAGGAGGGACTTTAAGGTGAGTTTGAAGCCAGCTGAGCCCACATGAGACTGTCTCAACAAACAGAAAACTGCTCTGTTTTGTTATCTCCAGTGACTAAAAGCCTTTGACTGTCTCCCAAAATATTGGTAGTGCCCACTCGGGAGACGTAACTACTTTGACTCTTTAAAGTTGTGTCTTTTTACTCTGTTTTTAAACAGCTTGAGTTTGAGCTTCATAAGACAGTGTCTCACTCTGGAGTCCAGAATGGCTTGATGTCACAGACCTGAGGACACGTCGTAGAGACTTTGTTTACCAATGTTCCAAAGACCTCTGACTGTCCAGCATGTTGTTTAGAGATCCAGAACAGCTGTTGAGGCTTTGCGTGACCAAGTTCCAAAGACCTCCAGAGGATCGTCACTGTCCTTAAATATTATGTATGGTCCAGGTGTAATTTTGCCTAAAAACTACTTTGAAATCAGCTTTTTGTCCTAAACTGCTTTTCTCTCTACTTCTCAGCCCTAATGAAATTCACACTGGAAAACATCTTTCCACAGAGAATGTTGAAAGAAGGCATCTGGCCAAAGGCTTGAGACAATGAGAGAGTCTTGGCTCTGACTGTTGTGAGCAGCCAGGCAGAAACTGCTTGAAAAGAAAGTTAAGACTTTGACATAACAGCACCTGATTAGATGGTTAGCTGTAGAAAAGTAAAACTTGCATCTTTAGAATCTGCTTTGAAGCTGGGCGGTGGTGGCACACGCCTTTAATCCCAGCACTTGGGAGGCAGAGGCAGGCAGGTCGCTGTGAGTTCAAGGCCAGCCTGGTCTACAAAGTGAGTCCAGGACAGCCAAGGCTACACAAAGAAACCCTGTCTCAGGAAAAAAAAATCTGCTTTGAAAGTAATAGAAGGTAGGCTTGGAACATCATGCTTTATAGGTATTTTACAATAGAGGACCCCTTGGCAGTTAGCTTAGGCTTGGATAGCATATCTGTTGGTTTGGGACTGGAAGTAAGTCAAGTTTTTTCTGCATTAAGGATATTTAGTTTCAAGCTATGTTGCTATGACAATCATGTAAGTACAATGGCTTTAGTCCAGGGAAATTTATGATTTAACTTTCCAGAGTATTGTTTAAGAACTAATAATCAGGTCATGCTGACCATTGATTGGAAATTGAATGATTTTTGCTATATGCCTTATTGTAGGTTATATAGAACTGTTTGTATTTCTTTGTTAGACTGTCTTCTTGCTCTGTTGATTTTTAAAGGCTCTATTGATTGTAAAAGATGAGAAAATCATGATGTAATCTGTAACGAAAACAAACAAACAAACTGAATTTCACTTTAAATAAAGTATTGAGGTTGGCCCAAGGAGACAGAGAAAGCAGAAGAAAAAAAGTTTTCCTGGGCTAGAAGACCTTTTGGTTTGCACAGCATTTTATGCCTGGGTCTTAAATTTCTTTTCTCGTCTATTCTTCAATCTCTCCCCAACAACTACTTCCTCTAGCTAATTGTTTAACCAACAGTTGGTTTCCCTTCACCAGCTGTTCCCTGCCCATTCAATTCTCCCTACCAAGGAACTACTAAGACTTTCTCTTCTCTCTTCCTGGAGCTGGTCTGCGGGAGCTTGGGACACGTTTTGGATCCCAGGCTAGCCTTGAACTCATAATGAGCTTGCCTCCACCTCCAGAGTGCGAGAATTATAGGCTTGAATTATTACAACTGCCTTCTTTATAATCTTAGCTTTGAAATCCCTTCACACTTATAGTTTTCCAAGAAGGACACACATGTGGCTGCCTCCTCTTCCCATTTTCTGAGATGCTGTTTAACTGTAGCTCTGGTTGTCCTGGAACTTACACTGAAGTTTCAAACCCCGTTGGTTTCAAATTTGTGATGCTCCTGCCTCTCTGTCTCTTGAGTGCTGGGATTATGGACATGTGGCACACTACACCTCAGAGCATAGAAAAATGGAACCAACCCCCATCTCTCTTACCAAGGTGGGGATCTTGAAGTAGGAGTGCCCAGGCTACAGTAACAAATCCCCACTCAGGTGTCAACAGTAAGTGGACTCTTTTGAGCCCAGAAGTTTCCTCAGAGCTTACCTATGGACCTGCAGCCTCCAACTGATAATTTTATTCCTGATCAAAACTCAACCTCAGAAAAAAAAAAAACAAATTATCAGCAGCCATAAAGATATTAGGGTTAAAACCAGGTACAGTAGCACATGCCTTTCACCCCAGCACTCAGGGAAGGAAGAGGCAGGTGGATTGCTGTGAGTTAGAGGCCAGCCTGGTCTACAAAGTAAGTTTGGGACAGCCAAGGCTACACAAAGAAACCCTGTCTTGAAAAACCCAAAACAAACAAACAAACAAACATTCAAACAAAAAGATATCAGGCCCTTTCTAAAGAGCATGTTGAGTTTTGTTTGGTTTTAAGGCTGGGTCTCTGTGTTGCTGTAGCTAGCCTGGAACTCCCTATGTAGACAGGCTGGCTTCAAAGGAATAAAGATCTTCCTGTCCCTTCCTCCTAAATGCCCAGATTAAAGGCATATGCCACCATACCCAGAAAGAGCAGGTTTTGAAAAAGGACTTTACTTAAGAGCACAGGAGAATAAGTGGGAGCAAATGAGAAGAGCCCAGGAGGAGAGGAAGGAGCAATGAGGCTGAGCTAGCCACAGACCAACTTTGACCCATTTGTCCAAGGCTGATTCTTGCATTCAATCAGTCTTTGGCTCCAAACATAGGAGTTAGGCAGCAAATGATGGTGCCGCTATCAGAACGGAGCAAAGTTCAAGCTTACCTGAAATGTTTTCACAATCCAGGGTACAGGTGCACTGGAGAGGAGGTCACTGGGAATGTATGGGACTGGAATCTGACAAGGGAGCGGCTGGCACCTTACACATGTGCCCATGATCCAGGCCAAAGAAACAGGAAGTTTATGTGTATAGCACTCGTGAGGTAGAGGCAGGCAGATCTCAGTGAGTTCAAGGCCAGCCTGGTCTACAAAATGAGTCCAGGACAGCCAAGGATACAAAGAGAAACCTTGTCTTCAAAAACCAAAAACCAAAACCAAACAAACAAAAAACCCCAAAAACAAAAAACAAAACAACAACAACAAAAGAACTCTATGTGTAATTCCCTAAAGAAAAATAATAATTTCAAAGTATCAAAAAGTATTTACAAGGCTGGGAATGGCAGGGTATCTTTCTTTCTTTCTTTCTTTCTTTCTTTCTTTCTTTCTTTCTTTCTTTCTTCCTCCTCCTCCTCTTCCTCCTCCTCCTCCTTCTCTTTTTCAGAGAGGGCTTATTTTGTAGTCTTGGCAGTCCTGGACTCCCTTTTTAGACCAGAATGGCATGGAACTCACAAAGATCTGCCTGCCTCTGTTTCCCAGAGTGCTGAGAATGGCAGGGAAGTTTAACCCCAGCACTAGAGAAGCCGAGGAAGGCAGATCTTTGTGAGTAGGAAGCCAGCCTAGTCTAGTGTGTTCTGGGGCAGCCAGGGCTACATAATGAGACCCTGCCACAAAAAAAAATGTATTTACAATATAAGGCATTTAAAAATCAACCAGCAAGCAGAGC
>OU015754.1:75155417-75177318 GCA_907169655.1 Acomys percivali | reverse complement strand
AGAGAGAGAGAGAGAGAGAGAGAGAGAGAGAGAGAGAGAGAGAGAGAATATGAATGTGGAATTCCCCACTGGATCCCAAGAGCAGATTGTTTAAGAGAACCAGCTTAAATCCAAGTTGCCAATCAGACCTCAGCTCAGAAGCCATACAGCATCACCTACACAGAGTCAGTCTACACACAATTCAAACGCAGGAACTTCCACCTACCCTGGTTAAACTGGTCTCAAATTATCTTTTTAGCTGAGAATGGCCTTGCTCTTCTGATCCTCCTGCCTCTAGGGCAGCGGGCTGGGATCACAGGCCTGTGTGCCCTTGCTTCAGTGTATGCAGTGCAGGAGGCTGAAGCCAGGGCTTCCCGCTTGCTAGGTAAGCACTCTGCCAGCTGAGCCACAGCCCCACTCCTAGCTTGTCTTGAGACACAATGTCAATAGTTGGTCAGGTGCTGAAAACGGGCAGTCCTCTCAATTCTGTCTCCCGAGTGTTGGGATTACACACATGTTCCACCACATCCAGCTCACATATCATTTCTTCCTGTTTATTTTTTTGTTTTGCTTTGGTTTTTGTTTGTTTTGTTTTGAGACAGGGTTTTTCCATGTTAGCCTTGGCTGTCCTGGACTCACTTTGTAGACCAGGCTGGCCTCGAATTTACAATGATCCACCTGCCTCTGCCTCCAAAATGCTGGGATTAGAGGCGTGCACCACCACACCCAGCTTCTTTTTGTTTGTTTTTAGACTTCTTTATTTTATACATGTGTGTGTGTGTGCATGTGATTGCATGTATGTATGTGCACCAAGTGCATGCAGTATCCAAAGACACAAGAGGAGGACATTGGATCCCCTGGCTGTTGCAAAGCCACCCAATGTGAGTGCTAGGAATTGCGTCAGGATCTGAAAGGTGGCACATGCCTTTAATCCCAGCACTTGGGAGGCAGAAGCAAGCAGATCTCTGTGAGTTTGGGGCCAGCCTGGTCTACAAAGTGAGTCCAGGACAACCAAGGCTACACAGAGAAACCCTGTCTCGAAAACCCAAAAAAAAAAAAAAAAAAAAAACTTGTAGAGACTGCTAAACACCTGAGCACTCGTAGCAAGGACATCACAGAGAGGCTGTAGGGAGGGCTCAGCCACGAAGAGCACTTGTCCTTCTTGTAGAGGACCCAGGTTCAGTTCCCAGCACCCACGGGGTGGCTCACTGCCACCTGTAATTCCAGTTCCAGGGGATCAGATGCCTTCTTCTAGCCTCCAGGGCATCAGTAGACACATGGTCCACACACATACATGCAGGCAAAACACTATACACTTAAAATTATATGTGTGTGTGTGTGTGTGTGTGTGTGTATGTGTATTTCAAAACTCCATCTCAGCTGATCCAATACCACTCTCAAAGCCTCTTGCACTTGGCTAACTTGCTCTAACCCTTCTCTGCTCTAGAAAGCATCAGGTATGGTTTTGGTTTTGGTTTTTTTCTTTTTTGGTTTTTTGAGACAGGGTTTCTCTGTAGCCTTGGTTGTCCTAGACTCGCTTTGTAGACCAGGCTGGCCTTGAACTCACAGTAATCTGCCTTCCTCTGCCTTGCGAGTGCTGAGATTAAAGGCATGTGCCACCATGCCCAGACCCATTCTGTATGTTTTACCTAGTAACATCCTCATCCTCTTTTCCCTGACCGTGTCCATTAAAACTTGTAGAGACTGAAGCTGGGCGTGGTGGCGCATGCCTTTAATCCCAGCACTTGGGAGGCAGAGGCAGGTGGATCTCTGTGAGTTCGAGGCCAGCCTGGTCTACAAAGCGAGTTCAGGACAGCCAAGGCTACACAGAGAAATCCTGTCTCCAAACCCCCCCCCCAAAAAAAAACTTGTAGAGATTGCTAAACACCTGCTTCCCTAGCCTCTCTTATAGCTGCTCGACACAGGTCTATCCAGTAAGATACAAGCCACAAATTGGTTGACTGACTTCTTGGCAAGCTCCAACCTCGGACAAGAAAATGACTCACGGTGTGGAGACTCCAGCCACACCACAATCGTTGGGGAAAAGCCAAAAGAATTTTTGAATCCTTAGATATCCTTGTACCATTGAGCCACTGAACCGGAACAGCTGCCCATCTGGGCCCCTGGCCTGTGAGAAAACAAACCTTCATTTGTGAAAGCCCCAGATAACATCTGCCAATCCAAACTCAGAAGCTAGAGGACTTCCTTTAGATTAGTAGGAATGGCAAGTCAGGTGTAACAGGTTTATAGAATGCAGAGTCAGGGTTTCCAATAAAGAAGGCAGGGAAAATTTGGTCCCAAGTGGGTGAGTAGAGAAACTCCATTGAAACTGGGAAAGAATTGGAGTTGTATGAAAGGCTCTGTTGTGACTGATGCTTTCAAGCCAGCATGGTGGTGCATTGCTTTAATCCTAGCACTTGAGAGGCAGAATCAGGTGGATCTTTCTGCGTTCAAGACCAGCTTGCATTACCTAATCAGTTCCAGGGTTAATGAGACCCTCTCTCAAAAAAGAGTTGGGGCTGCTAGAGAGATGGCTCAGCAGATAAGAGCTGGCTGCTCTTTTTTGTTGTTGTTGTTGTTGTTGTTTGTTTTGTTTTTTGAGACAGTGTCTCTCTGTGTAACCTTGGCTGTCCTGGACTCTTTGTAGACCAGGCTGGCCTTGAACTCACAAAGATCTACCTGCCTCTGCCTCCCAAGTGCTGGGATTAAAGGCGTGTGCCACCACGTTCCGCTGAGCTGGCTGCTCTTCCAGAGGCTAGGGCGAAGTTTAATTCCCAGCACCCATATGATGGCTCACAACTGTCAATGACTCCAGCCCTAGGTAACCTAATGTCCTCTTCACCCTCACCAGCACTGTACACAGTTGGTGCACTGACAAGCACTCAGGTGCAATACACACACACATATACAATTTAAATTGTCTTTGAGACAGGGTTTCTCTGTGTAGACTAGGCTGGCCTGGAACTCACAGAGATCCACCTCCCTCTGCCTCCCAAGTGCTGGGATTAAAGGTATGCACCACTGTCACTGGTCATCTTAAAATTTTATATATTTTTCTTTCTTTCTTTTTCTTTTTTTCATTATTTATTTATTTATTTGTGGTTTTTCCACACAGGGTTTCTCTGTGTGGCCTTGGCTGTCCTAGACTCACTTTGTAGACAGGCTAGCCTTGAACTCACAGCAATCTGCCTGCCTCTGCCTCCCGAGTCCTGGAATTAAAGGCAAAATTTTATATTTTTAAATGAACAATTCATACAACAATAACATCTTGATCCGATTAAATACCAAGCCCCAAGGTAGTCATCTCTTTCAGATGACAGCATTGAAGTGTGAAGGTCACCAGAGTTCACATCCTGAGGGGCATCTACTGTCCTCAGCAACCTTCTTAAATTTCCTAACTCCATTTTTGTTGTTGTTGTTTTGTGTTTGGGTTTTTGTTTTTGTTTTTTGTTTTTGTTTTTTCGAAACAGGGTTTCTCTGTGTAGCCTTGGCTGTCCTAGACTCACTTTTTTTGTAGACCAGGCTGGCCTCGAACTCACAACAATCCGCCTTTGCCTCCCGAATGCTGGGGTTAAAGGCATGGGCCACCATGCCCGGCTTACTTTTGTTTTTCAAGACAAAGTTTTTCTGTGTAATAGCCCTGGCTTTCCTACTACTCATTATGTAGACCAGGCTGGCCTTGAACTCACAAAGATCCGCCTGCCTCTGCCCCCCAAGTGCTTGGACTAAAGGCATGTGCCACCACTCCCGGTTCATAACTCCTTTTTTTGTTTGTTTTTGTTTTTGTTTTTCGAGACAGGGTTTTTTTGTGTAGCCTAGGCTGTCCTGGCCTCACTTTGTAGACCAGGCTGGCTTGGAACTCACAGAGATCCGCCTGTGTCTGCCTCCCTAAGTACTGGGATTAAAAGCGTGCCTCACCATGCCTGGCCTAACTCCATTTTTAAAGGCTCATTAAGTTGTTTTCATTACATGTTTTTTTAAATGACAAGTTTATTCTTTTTTTAAAGATTTATTTATTTATTGTATATGAGTGCTTTATCTGCAGAAGAGGGCATCAGATCACATTGCAGATGGTTGTGAGCCACCGTGTGGTTGCTGAGAATTGAACTCAGGACCTCTGGAAGAGCAGGCGGTGCTCTTAACCTCTGAGCCATCTCTCCAGCCCCGCATTACAATTTTCCTTTTGTTTGCACAGTGGCTGGTCTTTCTGTCACTTGATCCTTGACCCGTCTTCGGGTCCCAGCTTCTCTACTTCTGTCTTTTGTAAAAGTCTGCACCCATCAATTATTTTCTGCAAACAGACCAAAGTTCTTGCAGCATCCACAGCCATCCTGTTCCCTATTTCCTTCCTGTCATGCTAGGGGAGGCTGCCCGATCCCTGGTGCCAGGAGTGGAAATCCTCATATTTACAGTGATCATCCATCCTAGTGGGCCCTGAGGAGTTTTTGGATTTTTACCATTCTTATGCCTTGGTCTCTCTATACCTCCTTATGAACTGGGTGGCCACTGAAACAGCATATTTACTTTTTTTTTTTTTTTTTTTTTTTTTTTTTAGGGCGAGGGATTGAGTTTTGTGAGTGCTAGGCAAGTTATCAATGAGCTATTTAGCAACAATCTTCTCAAAATAAGTTGTTCAGACTGGCCTGGAACTCATATAGTCCAGGCGGGCCTTGAACTTGCCAGCCTTCTGTTTAATGCCCCCACCCCCTCACGCCCTCTACCCCACCCCCCCCGTAGCTGGGATTACAGGTTTGTACCACCAGTCCTAGTATAATAAATAGATTCTAAACTGTGCACAGTAAAGGCCCTGTGCTGGATGCTGTGAAGTTGCTAAGGCTGGCAAATGGATGCAGTCTGAGAGTGAGGTAACTTAAGACATAGGGGAACTGAGTGATGTGGCTGCCAGCAGCACCGAGGTGGAGGCGCACTGCACTGGGCCTCCGAAGGCGAGGATGGGCCCCGGAGCACGGCAAAGGTAGTTCTAGGGATCAAAGTAAGGATTTGAGTTTTCGTTCTACGTCCATTACCAAGACGAAAGCGAATTAATATTACCGAACCCCAGTTTCCGTTTCGAAACATCTCTTTTAGGAAGATCTGCTTACTTAAGTCTCCCATAGCAGATGGAGAGTTAAGAGTGAGGACTCAGACTCAGTGTCTTTCATCCATTTTTATGTCCGCCCCAAGCACACAGAAGGTGCCTGTTGGATGAATAACTGGGATTGTGGAGTACTCCCGGGTTCGGCTATTAAGGCAACCAGCCATTAGAGGGGGTCCCTCCCACCCCCTCATTCCTCCCCGCAGCTCGCCCCCAGCCCCGCCCCGCGCGTCGCGAAGGCGGCCGTATCCTAGAGCGCTTTACGGCAGCCGCGTTGCGGCGGGGCGGGGCGCCGGGCGGCCGGTACGCTTGACGGCAGCCTGTGGGAGGCAGGCCGGCAAGCAGACGGCCTCGCAGGCGGGTGGCGGCGGCCGCGCTGGCTGCTGAGGGCGGGAGCGAGGAGTGAGTCACTGCGCGCGTGTGAGGGAGGGAAGGAGCGAGCGAGCGAGCGAGCAGCCCGCGCCCGCCCGCCCGCCGCCCTCCCGCAGCTCCCGCCTGGTCCCTTCGCCGCCGGCTGCCCTTCGCCCAGCGCCCAGGCCGGGGCCAAACCGAGCCGGGTCGGGCCCGGGCCATGCTGCTCACCGTGTACTGTGTGCGGAGGGACCTCTCCGAGGTGACCTTTTCCCTCCAGGTCGACGCCGACTTCGAGCTGCACAACTTCCGCGCGCTGTGCGAGCTCGAGTCCGGCATCCCCGCCGCCGAGAGCCAGGTACGCCGGGGGTGGGGGTGGGCAGCGAGCGGGGCCTCCAGCCGCTGCCGGCCGGGGAGTTGGGGGGCGGCGGGGGCCGAGTCCTGCAGCCGCCCGTAGATGCACCCGCAGCAGCTTAGAGGGGCACGTGCACGGGTGGACAGCCCTCCCCACCTTCTGGCCCTCGGGAGCCCTGGGTCCTCATCTCCTGCTTCTCCAACCAGAAATACCAGTTCGGATCACTGGGAGATAGACACTGGTCTGAGGTTTGCTTATTGGGACCCAGTTCCTGCTTCAGTCTGCGCAGTTTACCTGGGAGCATGGAGATTTGCAGTTGAAAGTGAGGGCGGGGGGAAAGTTTGAGACTCGCTCTGCCTTTGACGTCTCTGGAAATGCTTCCTTACGACATGCGTCTCTGGTTAATTTCATTTCATTTCTTTTTAAAGTAATGGTTAGGTCACCTCAGTCTGTCTGCTGCTCTCAGGCCAAAGTTCTCCTCCTTTCTGGTCCCAGTACAGTTGGGTCAGTTCAAAGGTCTCTCTGCTTTCGAAGGATATTAGCTTGAAAATGGCCTACCGTCTGAAGACCTTTGAGAGACTCTATGGCAAGGAGCTCAGCCCGTCTTACATTTCTAACAAGAAAATGTAGTCTCAAAATGATTTGGAGCCCTCAGGAGTCTTCATCAAACATTAGGTGGACTACTCTGTACCCTTTACATTAAAACACTTAAGAATTTTTCCAAAATGGGCCTCGCTGGGCGTAGTCTAAACATCAGAAAATTAGAGACGGCTCCCAAGGCCCCAAAATGTAAATCTTGATTTCCTTCTGCAGTTATGAAATAGTTCCAAAAACTGTTGCCCAATTACTGCTTGTTCTGTCCTGGCTTATGGTAAACATGTGTCAATATTTTGTTCAGAAGTATGATTCCTTTACACAATATGAACTTTAGAACCTTGGGATACAACTTTCTCTGGCAGGATCTATTTTAGGTAGCAAGGTGTCACTCAGATGCAGTCTGGCAAAAGCTAGGGAATAAACAGTTCCCCCAATTTCCATAGAAAAATCAACCCACAAAAACCCAGGACCCAGTTCCTGTTGGTCAATCTCATATTCGCTGCAGTAGCAAACCAGGACTAGAGACTGGGGGGAAGGGGGTGGGAGGCCAGCCTTTAAGAGGATTGCTTGATTTTTTTTTTTTTTTTTTTTTAAAGGCAGGGTCTGAACATATAGATCAGATTGGCATCCAGATCTAAACTCACAGAGATCCCTGTTGACGATGCCTTCCAAGCCTTTGGATTAAAGGCCTGAGCCCACCACAACCAGCTGTTTTTGGTTTTGGGAGCAAGGTCTCCACTGTGGGGCCAAGGTTGGCCTCAAACAGCAATCCTGCTTCAGGCTCCTGTACTGCTGGGATTACAAGTATACACGACTATGCCCAGCTTCACTTTTCTGTTTTCAAAGTTTTTTTTCAGTTCTTTTGTGTTGCTGTTTTGATTATCCAAGTTGTAACTGCCAGCTGATTGGGAATAATTTTAAGTTGAGTTTGTTAGTGGGGCTTGAGATTGAACAGAGGTTGGCTTCTTTTTTTTTCTCTCCCTTCATTGTGTGTGCGCCTGTGTGTCTTTCGGGCAAGCATGCTACTGCTGGGTTATATGCCGCCTTCCCGGCCTATGGCAATCAAATGTCTGTTTAAAAAAAAAAAAAAGTAAATTAAAGGGGGTATCAGATTGAATGAGAATTGTATGGTTAAAAAGGGCACCAGTTTGGAGTTTTTAGGGGTACTATATGAATAAGTAGGCTGGCTTTAAATTCTTCCTTTGCTGGTGTCAACCCAAATTAGTATACAGACACCTGGACTCCCACTGCTGTTGAGCCTGTATTACATAGCTGTAAGCGGCACCCTGTTTTTCAGGTTAGTGCTGTTGGCTCTATGTAACCTGACAACTTGGTGTCTATTTTAAGAGTTGATTTTTTAAATGGGGGTTCACTTGTCTAGTTTACTGACTAACCCCCTCAGGTAGAAACAGGGTCCACCTCAGACACTTGAGCCACTTCCTTTCATTGGATCATAAAAGTAAACATTATCGTTTTTGAGTTTTTTGTTTTTGCTTTGTTTTTTTTTTTTTTTTTTTCAATTCCCAACCATTTCTTCTTTGAGCTTCCCAGTTAGTTTTTCTGATTTGTCCCCTCAGATTTCTGTTTACTTCACTTAAGCTTTAGTTCTCCCATCCTCATTTCTTCACCTCCTGTTTCTCCGCTCCATTTCTTCAGGAGCCTTTCTTGCGTTTCACAACACTGCTATCCAAACTTGTAAGCATCTAACTGCTTGGTTACTGAATCCCACTTGTGCTGAGATGGAGTTGTGTTCCACTTTAGTCACATGTGCGCAAGTGGAGATGGTTTCTGTTCTAAACTTACTATTCTCATGTTAGAACTACTGTATCCCCGTAAGTAAAGTGTTTCAGATCATGCTCACAGTATCTTACACATAAATGGCTGTTTTATGTGTGTGCATATTCTGTTGTATGGTATATAGCAGTTACAGCTAACAGGTATTCTTCATGTGCATCTACTATATATCAGTTACATTATGTACATTAGGTAATAATGTACTTTACAAATCGATATGAAATAGAATTCAAGAACGATAAGCTAAGCCAGGTAAGAGTGGTTGCATGCCTTTAATCTCAGAATTTAGGAGGTAGAGGCGGGCAAATCTCTTGAGTTCAAGGTGAGCCTGGCCTACAGATCAAGTACCAGGACAGTCAGGGTTACACAGAGAAACCCTGATTGGGGATGGGGGAAGGGGGTTAAAATAAAGATAAATAAACTAGAATGAATGGAGATGAGATTGAAGAGACAGGTAACAGTTAAGAGCTATTGTTGCTTTTATAGAGGACTTTTTTGTTTGTTTGTTTGGGTTTTTTTTTTTGTTTGTTTGTTTGTTTCTTTTTTCAAGACAGGGTTTCTCTGTGTAGCCTTGGCTGTCTCGGACTCACTTTGTAAAACAGGCTGGTCTCGAACTCACAAAGATCCGCCTGCCTCTGCCTCCCACAGTGCTGGTATTACAGGCGTGCACCACCAGGCCAGGCTTACAGTGGACTCTGAGAGAAGTTTGATTTCCAGCACCCACATGGTGCCTCACAACCATCAATAGCCCTGGTTTCACAGGATTTAACATCCTCTGGCCTCTGAGCGCACCAGGCATGCACATGATACGTGAATATACATGCAGGCAAAGTACACAAAATCAGTCTAAATTAAAAAAAATAAACAGAAATGAAAATTCTCATGCTTTCTGTTTCCTTCGTATACCCTTGAAGAATTGTCTTGTGTGCCTGTCCAACACAGGGAGCACTAGTTTGGAACTCCATCTTTCATCACCATCTTCTGTGCACAAGACGCTTGGAAAAGGTGTTAATTTTTTAACAGCTCTAGTCTGATTATAGTAGTTCTAATGGGATGACAATAAATTTAAAATAGAAGTCATCTCCACTTGTTCTGTTCAGTCTCAGTGCAAGTGTGGGCTTGGGAGCCACAGGGTGCTGCTTTGATGCAGGCTTGGCTGGGCCTACTTCAAAAATTATTAGAATTTAGCCTCACCAGGCGTAGTGGCTCATGCCTTTAATCCCACTGTGAGTCCAGGACAGCCAAGGCTACACAGAGAAACCCTATCTCAGGGCGGGGCGGGAGGGAGAACTTAGCTTCACATTAAATTAATATCTTGATACTTTTGGAACATAATTTACTTCAGTAGGTGACATGGAGTAAAAGCCTGTACAGAATGAAGGACCATCAATGAAAGGCATGTTTAAGTGGCAACTGACTATGACCCTGGAAATGCTACTTTGCACATAGCCTGTGTGTGACTTACCAAAAAAATGCTATTTTAAACTATGGAAACTGAAAGTTTCTATTGTGGCTCGTTTTGGTGTGTTTATTTCCTTAAGTAATTTTTTTCTTTCTTTCTTCTTTTTTTTTCTTTTTCCTGGTAAATGGGGAATAGCCATGAAAACAACACAGAAAAGAGTAAAGAATGATATCACTCACTTATCCTCATAATCCAGAGAGAACTGCACACTGAGTGTTAGTTTTGGTTTTGGTAATTGTTTGTTTGTTGTTTGTTGTTATTTGAGACTTACAGTCAGGGACAGCCTGTTCTCCATTTCAGGTTTCAGGCCAGCCAAGGCTACATACTGAGGATCTGTCTCAAAAAACAAAAGTTTTTCTTGGGGTGCTGAGCATGGTGGCTCATACTTAAACCCAGTAATTGGGAGGCAGACACAGGTGGGTCTCTTAAGTTCTTAGCCTAACCTAGTCTAAATAGGAAATAGTGAGGCCTTGTTTCAAAAAACTTAAGAGCTGCCGGGTTGGGGATAGCTCTGTAAAGTGTTTTCAGAGACCAGGAAGCTTTAGGGAGGGGGGGTTGTTTCCAGACAGGGTTTCTCTGCAATCCTGGCTGCCTTGGAATTCATTCTGTAGACCAGGCTGGTCTCCAAACCACAAAGATCTGCCTGCCTCTTTCATGAGCATGAGCTACTACGGCAAGACCAGAAGACATTTGATGTCGTGCTTAAAGATTTGGAGTTGTATTAATGAGTCTGATACCAAGTGTTAAGGTTGGAATCGTGTCTTTAGAGTGCTCCTCTTTGCAAGTACTAGCCGCTGCACCAGTCCTGTAGATTTACACCTGAAAATATAGATTTTTCTTGTATTCTCCCCTGAATGGCAGGGCTCAGGTTTCCCATACTAGCTTTTGAGAGGGGTAGCAGAACTGCACCAGAGCCATTACCTGCTAACCTTTTGTTTGGCTGCTAGAGACTTGAAGTCATTGATCTAGTCATTCATGTTGAGTTGGAAGATGACATGAGTTTGTTTGAGACAGGCCTCATAGAGCTCAGTCTGGCCTTGGGCAACTTAACCCTCCTGTCTCTGAGTCCCAAGTGCTGGGATTACAGGCTGTACCATCATGCCTGGCCTATAGGGTGATTTATTTAAGTAATACTACCTTTCTTGAACTTCTTTGATCTAGGGTCTCAATAGCCCAGGCTGCCTTAACCCCAACCTTCCTCCTTACCCTTCTGTGTTGGGATTAGTAAAACACACCTCCAGATGTATATATGACAGCGTTTTCAGAGACAGCTGCATCATGGGGATCTGCCCTAACCATGTGTTGACCAATTGTTTGATGAATTCATAGTATGATGGAATTATTGAGAGGTGGTAAGAGAAGGTGAGGCCTGGAGAAAGAGGGGCATTGGGAGTATGTCCTTGGGGTGTGTCTTCCTGTGTCCTCTTTTGTTTCTGGCATGCCCTGATGTGAACAGTCCTTTGCTGTTCCCTCCTGACCATAACCCAAATTCTCTGAAATCAGGGCTAAACAGGCATCAGTGCCCAAGTAACTAATTCAGCCATTTTGAGGAGATGGGGTCAGATATTCCATAACTTGTATACGTGCCTGGTGCCAGTGACTGTCGGGAGCTTACTACTTTGTAGTTGATCATATCGCCGTCCCATCCCACCACCCTCTTTTCTCTTTTGTAAAGTTTTTAGCCCAGGCTGTCCTAGAACTCTGTGTAGGCCAGGCTGACCTCAAACTTAGAGAAACATAGAAATCCACTTGCCTCTGCCTCACAAGTGCTGGGATTAAGGATTAGTGTTATACTGTTGGGCATGGCAGCACACGCACTTGGGAGGCAGAGGCAGTTGCATCTCTATGAGTTCAAGGCCATCCTGGTCTACAATGTGAGTCCAGGACACCCAGATCTACAAGAGAAACCCTGTCTCCAGAACCAATATCAGAGGGGCTCACCACCATACCAGGTCAGGATGTTCTTTTTAAATTTGGATTTCCAAATTGTGTCCCACTAGAAGAGGATTCAATGGTCTTGTGCTGGGCCCTTCCATGCCAGGCAGATGTTTTTCCACTGAACCACAGCATCATCCCCTAAATTGTTATCTTCTTGAGTTTGGTTCTTTATAAATGAATACATTTTCTAGTAAGAGTGTAGTGTATCTGCCTTGGGAGACTAGTCATGTGTCTTTAAATACACTGACAGCTGACTCTGTGAATCTGAGAAGTTAGAATAGGCCGTGGGCTATTGGTGACTTCATCACAGTGGCTTAGTGGTGTTGATGCCATCCACACACACTTCAACCTGTGACTGGTTTACAGTTGTTTACCACTCACTCCTACAAATTATATGTAGTATTACTTTTCATTATATTGACCAAAAATAAAAAAGTTCTAGTTGTTTTCTCTCTCCCTGAAGTATGAGCTCCTCACTTAGGCAAGTGCTATGACAAGATGGGGATGATGGTTGCAGTCATTTTTAGTCATATGTAAAATTGGACATACGAGTTGTTTTCTTGTCTCTAGAAGGATTCAGTTTTGGAAGGTTAGGGTTTTTTGCCCATTTTATTGCAAACTTGGGAGCAGAGTGACAGAAAGGGCTTAGAGTGAATGAGCAGTGTAAATGCTGTCTGTTGGTTCTGTGCCGTGTGCATGGCTGAGGGAAGGCTGTGGTAGACAAGTTGCCTAACAGGTACGAGGCTCTGGGCTTAGCATGGAAAAAGGACTAGAAGGGATATCTGGTGGCCTGCTTGACGCAAGAAATTTGATTCCTGGCCCACCTAGTGACAGGGCCCTTCCCTCCCAGAGTTCCTGGCTGAGTTAGTGCCCAGCTCAGGTTGCTCAGTTAGCTTCTAGGCCAGTGCAGAGTAAACTGCTTAGGGAGCAAGCTGTGCCAAGCCCCGGTTTGTTCTGTGGAGTACATGATGACATAGAGACGGTTTCACATCCCTACGTGGCAAAGCCTCTGTGCTCCTGTGTGTTCCGTTCTTCCCTCACACAACAGTCTTCTTTTGTGTTTGACACCATAGGAAGTATTTCTGTTAGTAGTTCTTAGCTCAACGTGTTTTTCATTCCTGTTTATATTTCTCACATAAATATGAGCCAGGCGTGATGGTGTATGCCTTTAATCCCAGCACCCTGGAGGCAAAGGCAGGTAGATCTCTGTGAGTTGGAGGCCAGCCTGGTCTACAAAGTGAGTCCATGACAGCCAAGGAAGGCTACACAGAGAAACCCTGTCTCAAAAGACTTTTTTTAAAAACAACAAAAACAAGAACAGTAAAACTTTGGGGATGGTAAAAGAGAAAGACCTGCTAGTGTGCAGTGCACTTAAAGTGCTTACTGTGTTCTAGTCAACTACCATAGTTGTGGGTTTGTTGGTTTTCAGTTGGAAACGATGATTTTTTTTAAAAGATTTATTTATTTTATTTATTGCCTATGAGTGCTTTATCTGCAGAAGAGGGCATCAGATTACATTATAGATGGTTGTGAGCCACCATGTGGTTGCTGGGAATTGAACTCAGGACCTCTGGAAGAGCAGGCGGTGCTCTTAACCACTGAGCCCATCTCTCCAGCCCACTGATGATTTGTTTTTTAAACGTTTTATTCATTTATTTTTTGAGAACTTGGTCCTTTGAGTACTGTGTTTGATCATTTCTACCCCCTCCCTGATTCGTGACCTGTTCTATAATTAGTGTTGTTACTTGTATACTGGGCTTTAGTTCTGTGGTTTTTGAGACAGTATCTTACTGTAGCTCTGGCTGGCCTGGCACTCAAGGCAGTTCTTCTGCCTTGGCCTCCCAGTGTTGGGATTACAGACTTGTGCCACCATGCTTAGCTAAAAGTAGACAGTATTCGCCTTGTAGTGAACATACCCAGAATATGTCATTCCTATTTTCCTGGTTGCTCAGAATGAAAGCTAAGATTCCCTACTCTCCTTTACTTGAGCAGACTTCTGGTCATTCGTCATATAATGGGCCTTGTCCTAACGTCTGTGATGGGCAGCAGAGCAAATCGTTGTTCCACATTGCTTACATTTTAGTTGAGTAATAGATTAAGGAGCAGGTCGACATGGAGCATATTACATGAGGAAAGTATAGTTTACTTCAAAATACACTCATTAGAGATGGAACCCAGGGCTCGTGTGTAAGAGAAATGCTGTTAGGGCCGGGCGTGGTGGCGCACGCCTTTAATCCCAGCACTCGGGAGGCAGAGGCAGGCGGATTGCTGTGAGTTCGAGGCCAGCCTGGTCTACAAAGGGAGTCCAGGATAGCCAAGGCTACACAGAGAAACCCTGTCTCAAAAAACCAAAAAAAAAAAAAAGAGAGAGAGAGAGAGAGAAATGCTGTTTAATTGAGCTTTACCCACAGCCCATGTCCTGGGTACACTTTACATGTGGCTTTAGGGAAGATTACTGAAGAAGTAATATTTGATCAGAGACCCAAACAAAGTGACAGGAGAGGAACCAGCCTGAGAGGAAGATGGTGTGTGTCTCATTAGCATAGCAGTAGGATGAGGTCAGAGGCAGCTATCAGCCACAGGCAGGGCTTTGGGTTTCCGTCTAGGTACGATGGGAACCCACAGGAGAGTCTTGAGCAGAAAACATGATGAAGAGGGAAAGTGGTGCCGGGTTGCTTCTCTGTACTTCATACCGCTGGATCTTCCTTTGCAGATTGTCTATGCAGAAAGACCGCTCACCGACAACCATAGGTCACTGGCTTCCTACGGCTTAAAAGATGGTGATGTTGTAATTTTACGACAGAAGGAGAATGCAGACCCTCGTCCTCCAGTGCAGTTCTCAAGTAAGATTCACCACCTTCTAATATAACCCTGAGTAGGTAGAGCAGAGAGGGCCTATATTTTAGAATCAGACTAGCAGGGCATAGCCCTGACTGTGGGTCTTTTAACGAAGGTAGGTGTCACAGTTAACCCAGCACCTAGAGCTGGCACATTGCAAGCCCTCAGTCAAAGTTAGTCTCTTCTGTTCTCAGCGATGGTTCCATGGTAACATTCAACCCTAGGACTAGGAGGCTGGGTAAGCCTGTGCTGCTTGACTGACTTAACTACAGTATATCTAACTATCAGACATATGAACCCATATTTCATTGGCCTCCTTACTTGATTGTGGGGTAAGTAATTCTGCTTTGCCTTATCAATAGATGAAGCTCGTTTAAATGATGTCATCAGAATTATGTAGCTAGTCAGTAAAAACAGTGATTGAAATGTTGCTTTTTCTGTTATTTCAAACTTGGCAGGTTTAAGTTGTTGGAGCACCATGGTTGGGTCCCTCCTTGACACTGCTATAGTCTTGGGTGCACTATTCATATTGGGGAATTTTCTTCCCCTTGTAATTTTTTTTAATGATTTATTTTTATATGTATGGATATTTTGCCTCTTTGTGAGTGTGCATACAGTTCCTGTGGGGGCTAGAAGAGGGTGTCAGATCTTCTGGAACTGGAGTTTATTGTTTTTAATACACATGAGTGTAGGTACCATAGAGATTGGAGGTATCAGAGCTCCATAGAACTGGAATTACAGGTGGTTATGAACTCCCTTGTGGGTGTTCTGGGAACCATTAAGAAGTCAATCTTAACCACTGAGCTATTGCTCTAGGACACCCCCTCCCCCAATTGCTTTGTTTTAAAGACAGGGTTCCACAGCCCAGTAGGGCTATGGAACTTTGTGTATGACCCAGGATGGCCCGCAGCCTCATCTTCCCAGGGGCTAGAATTACAGGCATGCACCTACACCGTGGTGCTCATAGTCTGGAGCCTACATGTAGGTTTAGGAGGTTTCTACGTCTCTAAAACACGCAGGACTATGTGGGAGCGGGCACATATGTGTTTGGTGCTGAGGGCCCATTTCTCAAAGGGGCTCATGACTCAGGGTTTCAAAACCCTGATGTGGAACTGCATAATGAAATGTGTTTCTTCCTCTTCCTCTCCCCTGTGCCCCACCCCCCTCCTTTTTTTTTTTTTTTTTTTTTTTTTGTGTGTGTTTTGAGACAGGGTCTCTCTGTGTAGCCTTGGCTGTCCTGGACTCACTTTGTAGAACAGGCTGGCCTTGAACTCACAGTGATCCACCTGCCTCTCCCTCCTGAGTGCTAGGATTAAAGGCGTGTGCCACCACACCCAGCCTCCCTTGCCATATTTTTGTGCAATTCTTCAAGTAGTATTTAGGTCAGTTGTTTTTAAAGTTTATGGTAATAGGCTGGCAGGTGTGTTAAGCAATACACACTGCTGTTTGGAGTACAGTGCTTCTATTCAGACTACAGGATCTTCTTCAGGCACTCACTGTGTCTGGTCCTGATTTTAATCCATCCCTTGGGCTTCTGCTTTAGAAAGATAGCACTTCTAGCTTACCAATCAGTAAAACCAAATATTCCCTCAGGTACTTTGGGAGGTGGAACTAGAGGCTCTGGGTATTAGTTTTGTTTTTGTTTGTATTTTTTTTTTTTAATGTTTTATTCATTTATTATGATGTATACAGTGCTCTGCCTGCATGTACCCCTGCAGGCCAGAAGAGGGCACCAGATCACATTATAGATGGTTGTGAGCCACCATGTGGTTGCTGGGACTTGAACTCAGGACCTCTGGAAGAGCAGTCAGTGCTCTTAACCTCTGAGCCATCTCTCCAACCCTTGTTTGTATGTTTTGTTCTGCTTTTCTCTATCGACAACAGAGCGAGTATGTTGCTGTAAGGGGAGAGATATATGTGGAGATCTTGTTTATTAAGTAAACAAGTTTTTCAGAATGGACTAGCAAGATGGAATGTCAGATGGAGATAAGTTTCTCCACATGCAGAGATAGCCCCACCCACGTGGTTTTGGTGGTTGGTGGAGGCAGCGGCTCCCAGGAAGCCTTCCACTCACTCGCCTTTCCATTGCTTAAATGTTTTGTCCTATATTCCCTATCTGCCCTACCTCTCAACACAAATACTGACTGCCAGTTGGTCTCTGTTTTAAGATAGTTACTAGTTGAACCTACATATGAGGCTGAAAACTTATACATGAATTTCAGCATTCCCTTTTTGTAATTGAGACACAAAGGGCTTCAGGACAAAGGTTGGTCATTAAATGAGTTTTTTGGTTGGTTGGTTGGTTGGTTTTTCAAGACAGGGTTCCTCTGTGTAGCCGTGGCTGTTGTGGACTCGCTTTGTAGACCAGGCTGGCCTCGAACTCACCAAGATCCACTTGCCTCTACCTCTCTGAGTGCTGGGATTAAAGGCGTGCGCCATTGCGCCCAGCTTTAAATGAGTTTTAGAGTTGAACATAATGGAGTTTTTCAAGGTCATCGTCTCATTTGGGCTCTAGTTTATTTTAGTTTGCCTTTTTTTTGGAGACAGACTTGTCTCAAACTCCCAGTCCTCTTCTCTAAGCCTCTAATGTGCTGGAAATACAGGCATAAGCCACCATATCCAGTGCCTTTCTTTCACTTACCAGATTTATTGATTCACGATTCACCCATTTACAGGGCAAGGTTCAATGGCTGTGGATGTATTCGCAGAGCTGTGCAGCTGTCATCCAGCTCTGTTTAGTTCACTCAACATGTGCACCCTAACAGCCATTCACTGCTTTCCATTACACCCAGCAAGTTTGCTTTCTGTCTTTATGTTTACCTGTTATGGGCATTTCATGGCAGTGGAGTCATGCATGTGTGGACTCTTGTGTGAAGACTGGGGTTCTAGAACAGTCCAGAATCTGGGGTAAAAAAATTCCTGTTCTTCACTTCTTTAGTCCTGTGAAACCATTGTGCCCACTTACTGCCCAGGGCCATGTGTGGGATGCACAGACGAAACTGTAGTTCAAAGAGGTATGAAGAGCCTCCTTAGACTTCCTCATACAGTGCTACAGTGCTTAGTTGTGCAGAATTTGGCATGAAATATTTATGCTGTTCACTTGATGCATACAGTATTTTTTTTCCCCCGAGACAAGGTTACTTTGTGTAGCCCTGGTTGTGCTGGAACCAGTCTGGCCTCGAACTCTCAGAGATCAGCCAGTTTCTGCCTCCTAAGTGCTGGGATTAAGGTGTGCGCCACCACCGGGCTCATCCAGTTTTTTTGTTTGTTTGTTTGTTTGTTTGTTTGTTTCAAGACAGTTTCTCTGTGTAGCCTTGACTGTCCTGAACTCACTTTGTAGATCAGGTTGGCCTCTTAACTCAGAGATCCACCTGCCTCTGCCTCCCAGAGTGCTGGGATTACAGGCGTATACCACCACACCAGTTTCATACAGTTTTTTGGTTTTGATTTTTTTTTTTTTTTTTTTTTTTTTTTAACGCCATGTTGATTCTGGGAATAAAACCCATGTCTTTTGCTCATTAAGTACTGAGGCATCTCTCCAGACTTAGGATGTCTCTTAAGAACCTGCACCAACTCTCAGATAGGGCTCCAGCAGCTGCCTGCATGCTGCCACGCTTCCTGCCATGGTGATAGTGGGCTAACCCTCTGACACACTGTAAGCAAGCCTCAAATTAAATGTAAGAGTTAACTTGGTCATAGTGGCTCTACAACAATAGAACAGGGACTAAGACAGTGAGTGTGCTCTGGGACACATGCCCACACTTATATCATACCCATCCACACAGAAACAGTATATTATTATTATTATTATTATTATTATTATTATTATTATTATTATTACTATTACTACTACTATTACTACTACTACTACTACTATTTTGAACAGGGTTTCTTTGTGTTGTCCTAGCTGTCCTAGAATTCACTGTGTAGAGCAGGCTGCCTCCAACTTTGATCCACCTGCCTCTGTTTCCTGAGTGCTGGGGTTAAAAGCTTGCTCCTGCATGCCTAGCTCAATAAAACTTTTAAAGAAGAACCATATCTAGAGTTAGGGCAATTGCAGTTACTGAGACAATTTTTTTGTTTGTTTGAAACAGACTCACACATCCCCAAGGAGGCCAAAAACTTACTTTGTAGCCAATTACCTTGAATTTGTAATCCCCTTGGCACTCCCCCTTCCTGAGAACCAGGGTTATAGATGTACTGCGTCAGCATAGTTTATGTGGTGCTGGGGAGTGGACCCAGGGCTCTGGCATATTGGGTGTCTACTCTGCCATCTGAACATACCTTAGCCCTTCCATTTAGTTTTCTAAAAACACAAAGAACTAGAGAGATAGGTCAGTGTGTGAAGGAGCTGCCAAGCCTGACCACCCTGAGCTTGACCTAGAAAGGCTCATGATGAGAGGAGAAAACTGACTCTTATAAGTTGTCTACTGACTCTACAAACCCTTTTCTTCTCCAACACAAATCAAATAAATGTAAATTAAATTTCTTTCTTTTGGTTTTGTTGTTTGTTTGTTTGTTTTGGGTTTTTGTTGTTGTTGTTGTTTTTCAAGACAGTTTCTCCGTGTAGCCTTGGCTGTCCTGGACTCGATTTGTAGACCAGGCCGGCCTTGAACTCACAGCGATCCACCTGCCTCTGCCTCCTGAGTGCTGAGTGAACCACCACCACCTGATTTTTTTTTTTTTGCTTTTGCTTTTGCTTTTGAGAATGGTGTCTTACTACATAGCCTTGGCTAGCCTCGAACTCAATATGTAGACCAAGTTGGCTTGGAACTCATGGAGATCTGCCTATTAAAGATTTTATTTATTTTGGGTCACGTGGTAGTGGCACACGCCTTTAATCCCAGCACTTGGGAGGCAGAGGCAGGTGGATCTCTGTGAATTTGAGGCCAGCCTGGACTACAGAGGGAGTTCCAAAAGAGCCAGAGCTGTTATACAGAAAAACCCTGTGTCACAAAACAAAACAAAACAAACAACAACAACAAAAAAGATTTTGTTTATTTTATGTATATGAGTGCTCTATTTCTGTGTATTCCTGCATGCCAGAGGAGGGCATTAGAGGTTGTAGATGGTTGAGAGCCACCATGTGGTTTCTGAGAACTGAATTGAGGTCTTCTGAAAGAGCAGACAGTGCTCTTAACCACCAAGCCATCTCTCTAGTATCCCAACTAAAAATTTAAGTAATGCCTTTATTTGTTCTGGAACATTTTGTAGATCCAAAATTTGGAGTTATTACCATTGCCTGAAGCAGAATTCTTTTTATTTTTTTTAAGATTCAAAGAAATTTATGTGTGTGAATGAATGTATGTACACTGTGTGTGTGCCTGACACTCATGGAGGTTAGAAGAGGGTGTGGGATGTTCCTACAACTGGAGTTGCTGGTCATTTTGAGCTACCATGTGGGTACTGGGAACTGAACCCTGGTCCTCTGCAAGAGCAGCCAGTGTCTTAACCTCTGAGCTGTCTCTCCCTCTCATATTCTTTCCTATCAGTTTACTCTTGGAGCACCTTCTTGGAGGAAGATCAAGGGGAGCGGCATAGTGTGTCTGCAATTATCACTTGCTGCTGTTCGCTATGATGAGTGAGTGAGTGTTCTGTTGTTTTTTTTTTTCAGTGCTTGTTTTAATGGGATGCATCATTTGGGCAAACTTGTTGTTTAATCTCAACAGACTTACCCCGGATCGACTTCAGTAGTATAGCTGTGCCTGGCACATCAAATCCCCAACAGCGCCAGCCGTCCAGATCACAGGCTCAGCGCCCATCTCCTGGGGAAATAGCATCTTCTCCTCAAGGCTTAGACAATCCAGCCCTGCTCCGAGACATGCTGCTGGCCAACCCGCATGAACTGTCCTTGCTGAAGGAGCGTAACCCACCCCTGGCAGAAGCTCTGCTCAGTGGAGATCTCGGTAAGAGCCGTTTGCAGACAAGTCAGGATGACCTTAGGGGATGTGGCTTTGCCACCACAAATGCTCAAGACCCAGGCAGCGGTCTCAGTCCATTGGCTCTCTGCAGTGATTCCTGAACAGGCCACCTGTTGGGGGGTGAATTATGTAATCTCAAAGGCTGGGTTAGCTGACAGTCAAGTTTGTATTTAGTTGAAATCATTTTGATCCTGGGAGAGGTATCTTTTCGATCACCAAGAAATCTGCCTCCCAAGTGTTCTAATTAATAGCATGTACCAGTTTCTTTTTATTCTTTGGTTTTTTTGAGATAGGGTGTCCTGGACTCGCTTTGTTGACCAGGCTGCCCTGGAACTCACAGATCCACCTGCTTCTGCCTCCTGAGTGCTGGGATTAAAGGCATGTGCCACCATGTATGTATAATTATGTATCCTTCATATACACCTGCAGGCCAGAAGAGGTCATCAAATCACATTATAGATGGTTGTGAGCCACCATGTGGTTGCTGGGAATTGAACTCAGGACCTCTTAACCTCTGAGCCATCTCTCCAGTCCCCTGCACCGTGTTCTTGAGAGCAGGGCCTCTAGTGTTTGTCACTGTACTGAGTACACCAAGCAAAGTGGTGTGTGCGCTTCTGGGGATTCTCTCATAGGAGCACTAGCATGCACATGTGTGGGACTGCACCAGCTTTCACATGGACTCTGGGGGTCCAAACTCAGCTTTCATTTTGTGTAGTAGGCTGCAAAGCACACCCGACAGCCATTGTAGAGGACAGCTCCCAGAGCATGTTCTCTCCTGCCCCCTCAGGCGAGTGAGGGATTGAGTTCAGATCTTCAGACTGGTCCACAAATGCTGACATTAAAGGCATGTGCCACTAAGCCTGACTTGGTTTTGGCCTTTTTAAAGTGGGGGGTTGGAGATATAGATCATGTGGCAACCTTGGGTATCACCCTCCAGAATGTCAACCAGCTCCTCGAGGTGGGGTCCCTTCCTAGGCTGCCTGGCAGCAGGCCCCAGGAGCCCTCTGTCTGCTTCCTGGTCCCTGGAGTGCAAGTGTGCACTGTCATCTCCAGCAGTCTTATGCGGTCTGCTGTCACACTCAGGTCCTCACACTGGCACAGTAAGCACATTGTGTTCCTCTAGTCAGTTTCCTCTTTAATAGGCAGCACTGTTCTGAAAATCATTGATTTGTTTTGTCTACTTTCAAACTTTATGTGTTTGGGATTATAGAATACACTCTTTTGTGTCAAGGTTTCTTTCACTTAATTTTTAGGTACAAAAAAAATTGTTTTTTTCGGTACATCATGTTGGAAATGTTTGTAATCCACATGACATTGCCTTGGTTTTCTTCATTTCTTTTTCTTTTTTTTAAACAATTTATTTAATTTTGCTTTATTTTCATTGGTTGAGGTCATTAGATCCCTTGGAACTGGAATTACAGACAGTTCTAAGCTGCCATGTGGGTGCTGGGAATTGAACCCAGGTCCTTTGGAAGAGCAGACAGTTCTCTTAACTAACCACTAGGCTATCTCTCCATCTATTCATTTCTTTCTTTCTTTCTTTCTTTCTTTCTTTCTTTCTTTCTTTCTTT
>OU015754.1:75132145-75148974 GCA_907169655.1 Acomys percivali | reverse complement strand
TGCTCATCTGGCTCTTTAGCTCGTTTAGTATGCTGAGTGTCTTGGGCCTTTTTGAAGGGTTTGGGAGCAATAGTACCCGTGAAAGGGCTGTGAAGGGCATGAGTGTGAACTAGTTGCTGATAGAATACGCCCTGTGAAGGGCTCAGCAGCTTATTTGGGCTTACAATGTCAGAGAATATGGTTAGTGGGAGCATTTTGGGAGGTGGGGATGGAAACATGTATACCTTATAAAAGAGAGAAAAATATATACATTCTGCTAGATCTTTCTCCTTTTCCCCATTTATTCAGTCCAGGAGGCCTCCAGCCCACCTGCAAGGAGGCTGGCTCTTCCTAGCCTCCAGAACAGTCAGGGCTACACAGAGAAACCTTGTCTCAAAAAACCAAAAATAAATAAATAAATAAATAGGTAGAGAGATAGCTTCATTAAAAGCACACACTGCTCTTTCAAAGGACTTAAGCTTAGTTCACAGCTAACAACTGTCTGCAACTCTAGTCTCATGGAATTTGTTGCTATCTGCTGGCCTTGGTGGACACCAGGCTCTCATGTGCTAAAACACACAAAATTGAAAAAGAATGAAAGAATAAGCAAAGAGATGGAGTTTGCCACGAGTTTTAGGTGGTCCATGTGCTAACTATAACTAACACCTATTTTCAATAATGGCTCTGCTTTTGTTCAAACAATAATTTTTGTTTCCTTTTTTGAGACCCAGTTTCCCTCTGTAGTCCTCTCTGTTCTGTAATCTCTGTAGAACAGGCTGGCCTCCAACTCAGCCACCTGCTTGCCTCTGCCTCCAGAGTGCTGGGATTAATATACTCTTTCAGTCAGATTTCTGTGCTATACTAGATTCTGGTATGGAAATAAAAACTGAATTAAGCAGGGAGTGTTGGTGCACATCTGTAAAATACCAGAACATGAGGGCTGAAGCAGGAAGAACAGCAGGAGTTTTTTAAAAAATACGTGAAAGAACAGCTAGGCAGGATGATGTTACATGGCATTTATTTTTACAGTCTGATATTATTCTCTCCCTCCAGGTGCCCAGATGACTATTATGAGCCAGGCTTGTGCAGAAAGGTGCAACATAATGAGACTTGTGGACCGCCGGTGGGCTGGCATTGCCAAAGGAGTGGGCACACAGAAGATTATTGGAAGGGTGCATCTAGGTGAGTGGAGGCAGGCAAGTTGCTTTTTTTTTGTAGGGAATTGGCAGGTGGTGAGTTTTAAAGTTCTTTCAGAAGTCCCTTTGATTGATGAGACTATGTACATTGGAGCAAGCAGTGTGTGTCTTTGGATACGTCTGCTCCTGTGTAGGTCAGGGGACCACTTTGGAGTTGGTTCTGGCCTATACCCTTACACAGGTCCCTGGACTTGAATAGAGGTTGCTGGGCTTCTGTGGCAAGCAGCTTACTTGCTGAGACTTCTTGCTGACCCTAGAGTATGGCTTCTTTCCTTCTAGCCTGGCTAGGTCAGAGGTCATTTCCCGCGCAGTGTTAGGCACTGCATTTTAATCCCCTGTGGTCAGCGATACTGCACACTCATGGAATGTATGGCCCTTTCTCCTTTCAACTCCTCTTTAGGGTGTTTGCATATGCCTGAGTATGGGTGTCTTCATTTCTTGTACTCAAATGCTGGTGGCTTTTTAGTCTAGAAATGCATCCGTCAGTTCCATGGTGGAACCCAGTGCCTTAGCACATGCTACACACGCTCCACAGCCAGGCTGTCCTCTAGCCCCTTGATGTCCTTCAGTCAAATCGGCTCTTGTGCTGGGCTTATCCTCTCATTCCAAGGAGGGGGGCAAGATGTTGATGGGTACTCAGAATGGGTACTCTCTAGAAATCAAAAGCCTTTCTAGAAACACAGTAGAGCTACAACCAGAGGTTTTATCTTTCCATAGTGATTCTAGATCCCATCAAGTAGGCTATGAAACTTCCTACACCCTTTATTGCAAGAACTGGCATGACATCACTGCAAAGGAACTTTCCAACACACGAACTACATGTGGCAGGGACCCAACTTAAAATGGCTGACTTACTTGAGATGTGAGATTTTTTTTTGTGAAGTTCTTGTTGGTTTGTTTTTTAAAGATTTGTTATATTTTATGTAGTGAGTGGTTTTTAGTACTATGTGTGTCTGGTGCTCTTGGAGTTCAGAAGAGGACATCCAATCCTCTGGAATTGGAATTATGGACGATTGTGGTCCTCCATGTCAGTGCTAGGAACCTAATCTGGATCCTCAGAAAGAACAACTGTTGAACCTCTGAGCCATCGCTTCTGCCCCAATTATGTGGTTCTTGGTCATCAAAAGCAGGACACCCTTTTCTAACTATCATCACCAAGGGGGTTTCTGCATTCTATGTTAATATGCAAATCTCAGAACAGGACAAAAGTTTGAGGTGTTCTGGGATAGCTGCATATCCATGTAGAGACCACCTTCATGGCGTATTCGTGGTGTAATCGACTGGATTACAGCCTACATGTAGGTTGGAGGATAGTTGAACTGGCTGAGTGCTTGCTATGCAAGTGTGAGAAAAGATTGGAAGATCTTGGTGTCTAGCAACCCATCCATCCCAGCCAAATGGTGAGTCCCTTATTCTGTGAATACCTGTTCTAAAAACTACAGTGGAGAGCAATGGAGGAAAAGACACTTAACATCAACCTCCAGCCTCCACATACATGTACATACACCATTTACTATTTAATAGTAGCAAAGTAATTTTAATTTAAAAAATTTTATGTTTATGGCTGTTTGCCCGGTTTAAGGCCTTGCACTACATGTATGCCTGGTGCTATGAACGCCAGAAGAGGGCATAGGACCCCCTGGACCTGTATTTACAGGTGATTTTGAGCTACCCTTTGAGATGCTGGGAATTGATCTGGGTCCTCTGATAGAACAACCAGCGCTCTTAACCGCTTAGCCATCTTTATAGCCTCTAGTAAAGTTATTTATTTATTTATTTATTTCCCCCTGAGACCAGTTTCTCTGTATACCAACCCTGCCTGTCCTACACTCCCTTTGTAGACCAAGTTGGCTTTGAACTCACAGAAATCCACCTGCCTCTGCCTCATGAGTGCTGGGATTAAAGGCGTGCACCACCACACCTGGCCTTAGTAAAGTAATTTTTAACCTGAGAAGTAGGAGATTGCAAGTAAAGCCAGGCCTTACTTGTGTCTCTGATTTGATAAGTAGAAACCTGATTCTAACAGGCCTTTTTTCGAAAGAAAGTTTACTTTAAAAGGTTTAAAATAAACTGAGTGTGGTGGCACAAGTCTTTAATCCCAGCACTCAGGGAGGCAGAGCAGAGTTTGAGGCCAACCTGGTTTACAAAGTCAAAGCTACATAGAGAAATCCTATCTCAAGAAAAGAAAATTTGTTGGTTCTACCACTTTTCTGAGACAGGGTCTCTCTGTGTTGCCTTGGCTGTCTTGGACTCCCTTTGTAGACCAGGCTGGCCTTGAATCACATCAATCCACCTGCCCCTGCCTCCTGAGTGCTGGGCTTAAAGGCCTGCGCCACCACGCCTGGCACCACCACTTTTTTTGGATACTTTTGTGCAAAATGTGTCTGAGTGGTACAGCTTTATCCTCAACAACTCAGGTACACAAATACCTTTTTTGTTTGCTTTGGTTTTTTTTTTCAGACAGGATTTCTCAGCACAGTCCTGGCTGTTCTGAAACTTGCTCTGTAGACCAGGCTGGCCTGGAACTCATGGAGATCCACCTGCCTCTGCCTCCCAAATGCTGGAATTAAAGGCGTGCACCACCACCCCTGGCTGTTACAGGTTTTTAAAATCCTCTTAATGCTTGCTTTCTTCACCAGCTGAGTGCGTCCTGGTGGCATTCAGAGCAGTAGCTTGGCTCTGCCCTGTCCACTTCATTGTCTTTTAGCCTGTTGGATTGTTGTGCCTCCCTGGGCCTGACTGAGTCCAGGAAGCCCAGCACAGAATGATGGCTTCATTCCCAGAGCTCGCCCTGGCCTTGTGAAGCCAACATCAGTAATCCCTTCTCTGCTTGTGCTTTAGCTCAGGTTCAGATTGAAGGTGACTTCCTGGCATGTTCCTTCTCGATTCTTGAAGAGCAGCCTATGGACATGCTTCTGGGACTGGACATGCTTAAACGGCATCAGGTAATTAAGAGCTTTTGTATGTGTCTGTGTACATACAGGGCCACACATGTGCATGGAGGCTAGAAGTTGACAACGGGTGTCTTCCTTGGCCAATCTCTACCTTATTTGTTTTAGAGAGTGTCTCTCACTGAACCCAGAGTTAACAAATTTGGCTAGATTGGCTGAGCAGCAACTACAGGGATCCTCCTGTGTCCTCTCCCCCAGTGCTCAGGTTATAAATGTGCACTGTTGCACCAGGCTTTTTTCCATGAGTGTTGGGAAATCCAAACTTAGGTCCTCTCACCTGCACAGCAAACACACTTTACCAAGTCAGACAGCACCCAGCACTCCCAGCCTGGGCTTGTGGTTTGTGTTCTGTTGTTTGTGAAGAATGGTTTTGTTATGTAGCCCTGACTGGCCTGGAGCCCACTGTGCAGGAGGCTGCCTCACACTTGCAGTGATGCTCTTCCCTCTGCCTCTTGCACCTGGGATTACAGGTGTGCGCCACCACACCTGGTGCCACTGTATTTTAACCTGCTCCATTTCCAACCTGGGTCAGTTCACTCCTCCTTAGGCAGCCTGGTGGTCCCCTGCTCCCGGGAGGTCACCATATTGATGCTGAACTTAGTGTAGACATCCGAGCGGCATAGCTCACTACAGTCCAAAACTGGACTCAAGCAATCCTCCTGTCTCAGCCTCCGGAGTGGCTGGGACTATAGGCATGCATCACCGCACTTTCACCACTGTATTTTAAACATTCCCCTGAGGATATAAATCAGTGGAAGAGCACTTGCCTCAAGCATGAGAGGCTCTAGATTCAGGCCCCTAAAGACAAAAAGCCTTGAAAAATAATGTGTATTATATTGATTTAGCATTGTAAATAGAAGGAATGTGTAGATGTCTGTATAAAAGAAACCAAGGTATTAACTTGTCGCTGTTTTGCTGTCATTTAACATACACTGGTATTTTCTAACTTTACAGACATAAATCTTATATGTGGGCAATTGTCAGATCTTAAATAGAGATAAAACACACAACAGTGGGGCTGTAGCTCAGTGGTAGAGCGCGTGCTCAGCGTTTGTGAGGCCCCGGGTTCGATTCCCAGCATCTCCAGTGCTTTATTATCTAACTTTTCTGTTTGCCTTTGCATATTCTTGTTGGGCTGGAGAGATGGCTCAGAGGTTAAGAGCACTGACTGCTCTTCCAAAGGTCATGAGTTCAACTCCCAGCAACCACATGATGGCTCACAACCATCTATAATGAGATTTGTATACATAATAAATAAAATAAATCTTTAAAAAAAAAACACACATACACAACAAAGGAGACTGTAAGTAAGAAGTAACATGGCCAGTGGCCACACCTGCAATCCCACACTCAGGGTCTCAGTCTCAAAACAACAAAGCAAAGGAGGGCAAGGAGACAGCCAGGCAGGTGAGGCGAGGCTAGCTGCAGTGGTTGTGCAAGCCTGATGGCCCATACTTGATACCCCAGCCCTTGATGGATGTGGGGGGATCTGTAGTCTTAGCACTCAGGATGTGGAGACAGAATTGCCTAGAAGCTCATGGGTCAGCTGCCCTGGAGTACACAATATAACATCAGAAACAAGAGACCAAAGAGAGATAAGGATCAGAAGTGCAAGGCCAGCCTTAGCTATATGCTGAACTCAAGGGCCTATCTCTAAAATCAGAAAAAGTCTAAGGCGATGTAGTAGCACACACCTGGAGGGAGGAGGGAAAGTTGGAGGCTGCTTTGGCTACAAAATGAGTTCAAAGCCAGCCTGGATTACATAGCAAGACTTTGTCTCTAAAACCAGAAGTATAAAATTGATGGTTTCAGGTGTATATTAATTTTTATTTTTAAACTCTCTCTGTTCTTATGTTCTTTATTGGTTGAATGTTGAACTAAGAATTGATTTTTCTGTAGGATACTTCATTCACTGTTTGCTTTCTTCTTCTAAAGTGTTCTATTGACCTGAAGAAAAATGTCCTAGTGATTGGCACCACAGGCTCACAGACCACCTTCCTTCCTGAGGGGGAGTTACCAGAGTGTGCCCGCTTGGCATATGGAACTGGGCGAGAGGACATACGGCCAGAGGAGATTGCAGACCAAGAATTAGCAGAAGCCATTCAAAAATCAGCAGAGGATGCAGGTATTGGAACTGAGCATTTGAATAGTGATGTGTTGTTAACGAGGTCCAGGCCTTTCCAGCTTCTTACTGGCTTCATTGTTCAATGGAAATGTAGCTCTATAGTAAAAGACTTGCTTAGCACACAGAAAGCACTGGGTTCACTGGGTTCAGTCCACAGTACTACTTAGGCCAGTGTGGTAGTGCACACGTGGAATTCCAGTACTTTGGAGATAAGAGTAAATAATCAAAATGCAAGGTTAGCTTGGGATATTTGAGACCCTTGTCTCAAAAAGGAGGAGAGAGAGTGGGCAGAAGTTTGCATTGCTGTGGCTTAGCTGGCAAAAGCACTTGCCATAGAAGCCTAGAAACCCAAGCCTGTGTAAAAGTGGAAGGACAGCACTGACTCCACAGGCACACTCTGACCTAGACGGACCCATACACACAAACCATCCTAATAAAAGCATTGAAGGACTCCTATTTGAACAAATCAAAAAGCAAGTATCTAAGTATAGTGGAACATTCCTGTAATAGCGGCCTCCAAGACTGGGCAGAAGGATCACATGGTCAGGCCCAGCTTAAGCTGAATATTGAATTCCAGGCTGGTTTGGACTATAGAGCCATACCCTGTCAAAAACAAACAAACAAACAAAAACTTGAGGAGCCTGAAGCGGTGGCACATACCTTAATCCCAGTACTCCAGGCCAAGGCAAAGTGGCTCCCTGTGACTTCAGGCCAGGCTGGTCTACAGTGTGAGTTCCTGGCCAGCTAGTCTGCATAGTGAGACCCTGTTTCTGGAAAAAACAAAGCTGAGAGGGACAAGAATCCAGTGCTATGTTCAAGATTAGATCATAACATCTAAAACATCTTGTGTTGTCCATAAAGAGAACTCCACAGTAAGCATATGCTTTCAAGATCAGCAGTACTTCCTTGGAAATGTGTTTCATTTTCTCAGCCCACTTATTGATTTGAAGGAAGGCACTGTCATTGTGACTACAGTAAAAATGTTTGCAGAAAGTGCTGCCCCCAAAGAGAAGAACCAGCGATGAGTGTAATCTTGCATTAATCAAATGGAGTCTTTGTGTTCCCTGAGGTAGCAGTGCCTCTGAAAGCAAGCTCCCTAAACTCCTAAGTCTGAGGACAGAATGGAGTCTTCTGAGAAAAAAAGGATCAAGACAGTATTGCTAAAACCCTCACCTATTACAGAACAGTGACTCTGGGGAGCATTTCTAAACCGAGAAGAATTAACTTTTAAGTGAGTTATCTTGAAGTCTTGGGTCAGGATTAATTCATCAGGGTGGCAGTCTCATGCTTTGCTTTTTCTGGCAAAGCGTGTTAGATTATGAGCACATGAGATAGCTTTCTCCTCAAGACAAAAGATAACATATTTGAAAAGCAAACTACAAGGTTTTGTTATGTTTTCCTGAAGAACCCAAGGTTTTGTTCTGTTTGCCTTGAACCTCTGGAGTGGGAGGGCGTGGCTGAGGAGCCTCCTGGCTGGCCGTGGTACAGGCTGCCCCACCACCCTGTGATCAGGATTCACCGTGTGTCAAGTGGGATTTTGGTTGCAGCTGAGCTGGGTTTTTTTGTTTGTTTGTTTATTTTTGTTTTTAAGAGGGAGAGTTTTGAGTTACCAGCAATCATTTTAGTCTTCCCAGAAGGTCAGCATGAGTGAGCTCATTTACCTCCTTAGCATGTGGAAGGTAATTTGGCAGCTTAGATGGGATGCTGACATTTTGAGGTAGATTTCCCCCTCACATAGCCATGTGGTGTGTTTAGAGAAACACTAACTGATATCAGCAGTGTTCCTAACCCATTAACAGTTAACTCCCTAACGTAGGCATCTTAAGTAAAGTTCAGGCGTCCAGGCAGCCAGTGCTATTACACAGAGAAACCCTGTTTCCGGAAAAACAAAATATGCCAGGTGTGGTGGCACATACCTTTAATCCCAGCACTCAGGAGACAGAGGTAGGAGGATTTCTGTGAGTTCCAGGCCAGCCTGGTTTACAAAGCAAGTCTAGGACAACCAGTACTGTTATACAGAGAAACCCTGTCTCTAGAAAAAGAATAGCCGGGCGGTGGTGGTGCACGCCTTTAATCCCAGCACTCGGGAGGCAGAGGCAGGCGGATCCCTGTGAGTTCGAAGCCAGCCTGGTCTACAAAGGGAGTCCAGGACAGCCAAGGCTACACAGAGAAACTCTGTCTTGAAAAACCAAAAAAAAAAAAAAAAGAATAACAAAACAAAAATAAGTAAGTAACGTTCAGGCAGCTAAAGTAGGTGACACATTTCCAGGATCAGCAAAGGGACTAGTCAGTTTATCTGTGGAACATTTGCTGCTGACATGTGAGACCTTTGCTGGTTTTGGTTGGTTGGTTGGTTGGGTTTTTTTTTTTTTTTTTTTTTTTTTTGCGATGGGGGGAGAGTAGTGTGTTGGGGGATAGTCTGATGTATTTTGATGCTAATTAATAAAAAGCCATCCCACCTGGGCAGGACAATTGAGATAGATGTGGCTAAGGTTCCCTGGCTTAGAGAGAGAGGGGAGTCCTGGGAAGAGGAGAGAGGGAGGAGGAGAAGGCCCTCATTGTTATGTGCAAGGAAAGCATGTGACCAGCGTGGGTGGGGATTTGGCCAGATGAAGAACATTAGCAAGCATTTGGGATTATGGATGGGAGGTAGCTTGATAGAAGTTATTAGAAGCAGATGGCATGGGATTGCGGCAGGTATGGGATACCTGCCCCACTATGAGAAGTAGTTTAGAGGATTAATGTCTGCCCTGCCCCAGGTTAAGTAAGGCGATTTTAAAATATAACAGGTGTCAGCGTCTTGATTGATTGCTACCCAGGCATACTGATAATACAGACCCGTACTGATAATACAGATAATTTAAAAACAACAATGGTGTGATGATTTTGCAACATTAGATTATTTTATTTAGCCGGGCGTGGTGGTGCACGCCTTTAATCCCAGCACTCGGGAGGCAGAGGCAGGCGGATCGCTGTGAGTTCGAGGCCAGCCTGGTCTACAAAGTGAGTCCAGGACGGCCAAGGCTACACAGAGAGACCCTCGAAAAACCAAAAAAAAAAAAAAGATTATTTTATTTGGAGGACTGACTGCTAATGATCATTGAAATTACACAGTTCTGGACATAATATGTAAAAGTATTTTTAGAAAATTATTTCTTTGGCTAATTATGAGGGTATCTTTACCCATTGTATCTGTCCAAACTCAATAGAAGTACTGTCTTAGTGTCTTTGGGCTGATTAGCTGAAGAAGGCAGCAAATGGATAGCACTTGGTTTGTCTTCTTCAGAAAATGAGCCTTGAGCTGAGTGGTGGGGTGGGGTGTGCACCTTTAATCCTAGCACAGGAAGAAGAGGCAGGTGGATCTCTGAGTTCAAAGCCAGCCTGGTCTACAGAATGAGTTCCAGGACAGGCAGGGCAGCATAGAAAAACCCTGTCTTGAAAAATAAAAAGAAAGAAAGTGAACCTTGAGGTAGATGTGGTGGCACCTGTCTATTAGCCCCGCACCCAGGATGTAAAGTTCTAGGTCAGTTAGGGCTATATAACAAAAAGCAAACAACAAGTGAGACTATTGAGAATTTTGAAAAGCTCCTACACTGCTCACTAACTTTGTAGGGTGGCCTTCAAGTAGCTCCTTTGATGGATTGACTTTGCCTACAGCATATTTGCCTCCAACATCTGTGCAGAGTTTTAGAATAATCTTTCCAAGTACAGTTGATGTAGAAACCTGGCTGGTTGCATTTGGAGAGAACTGAAGCAACCAGCAAGTCTTTGGGATGCTCAAGCTGTGAAACTACTTCCAATGTTGATTCCTAGCTCCTGGTTTTGCAGATGGGAAGGAATGAAGACTTCAGCCCTGCATGCTGTGTGGTTTTGCATTGTTAACCCGCGTTTGCTTGTCTGTTTCCTAATCCAAACAGAACGTCAGAAGCCATGATGCATGTAGTGTGTGTGTGCTGCAGCTGGAGTGGGCCCCAGACCAGGTATTTATAGACACCACATTAACCTTCCATCCAGTTGTCACCTGTGCTTTGAAAAGTCTGTCTGGAACCATTCTGGAAATTCAAGACTCACGGTCTCTGTATCTCCCTATTCAATCTGGTTACAACTAGCCTGTATATGTGTTTATATGTATGTTGCCATATGTATATGTAGGCATTATAAAATTTTATTGGTTATGGGAACAGTACAGGGGACAGTCATAGTACCACCTCTGATAGTTGAAAATACTGATTCAAGACTATTGGTGTCACATTAGTTTGTTGCAGATAACTGAATTTCTTAAGCCATTTTCCTTGGAAAAGCTGGAAGACCTTGTATGTTTGAAGTTTATAGAAGGGCAAGTTTTCATGTGGAAAACTGAGCCAGATGACTTACTCAGGATTATAGTTAGTAATAGACGGGCTGGCCCTGATGATATAGTCTTGCCATCTCCCTTCCTGGGAAGGTGAGGCAAGAGGGTTCAAGATTTGGGATTGGGCATTATACATTGGAACTCTGGCTTTAAAAAATAAAAATATTGACAGAGTACACTGGCTGATTTTATTTGACACAGGCTTTAATAAAGTGCTTGTTGTAATTAGACTTTATCATTTCATCCTCTCTCTCTCTCTCTCTCTCTCTCTCTCTCTCTCACACACACACACACACACACACACACACACACACTTTAAGGACAGTAGGCATAGTTAATGTCCATTACCCTCCTAACCCGCTGTTGCTAGGTATCTCAGGTTCAGAAGGATGACACACATGCTGCTCTTATAGTAAGTACAAAGTCCACTAAGGCTAACCTTCACCTTTCCTGATTTTGGGGGGTATGCAGGTGCTTGGCACTGAACCCAGGTGGTACATGTTCCTCCATGGTGCTGTCATGGATATTCTATTGCAATATGATTTTTATGTTAGCATTAGTCCAAAATTGAACTTTCAGAGTCAGCTTTACTGATTAGATTGATAAAACTAAAAATTTTCTAGATACAGGGAATGTAGTTTAAAACTGAGACAAAACCATTATCCTGTTTGCCACTAAAGTAGAAGATTAGGTAGTTCCTTAAGAAGTCAGTAACTGGGGGGGCTGGAGAGATGGCTTAGTGTTTAAGAGCACTGTCTGTTCTTCCTAAGGTCCTGAGTTCAATTCCCAGCAACTGCATGGTGGCTCACAACCATCTACAATGCAATCTGGGCCCTCTTTTGGTATGCAGGCAGAGTACTGTATAAATAATAAATAAATCTTTAAAAAAAGAAGTCAGTAACTGCCTAGAGGTAGTGACCAGCATTCCCAGCACACGGGAGGCAGAGGCAGGCAGTTCTGTGAATTCCAGGACAGAGAAATCCTGTCTCAAGAAACAAACAAACAGAACAGCCTAGACTACACAATACCCTGTCTCAATCCAAAAAAGGAAAATATAACAACTTCCCAGCACAGCCCATCCTCTCGTGCTGCTCAGCAGTGTGTGATCAGAGTGTCAGGTGGATTGCATCGTAACTGCACCCTTTGTGGCTTCGGGAGTGGAAGTCCAGCACACACAGCACAAAGTATTTATTAACCCAGGAGCCAATTGTTTCCAGTCTAGATAGCAGTCTGTGCTTTTTAATTTAAAACATTATGGGTGTTTAGAGGCCAGTTTTTGTTTTTCTTTTTTGGTTTTTCAAGACAGGGTCTCTCTGTGTTAGCTTTGGCTGTCCTGGACTCGCTTCGTAGACCAGGCTGGCCTCTAACTTACAGTGATCCACCTGCCTCTGCTTCTGCCTCCCGGGTGCTAGGATTAAAGGCGTGCATCACCATGCCTGGCTTTAGAGGACAGTTTTTAATAGTGCTGGAAGTAGTTGGACCATCGTGGCATCTGCACTGAAGTAGTGTTTGAGCCCACAATCGAGCCTGGAGAGTTGTCAAATTAGGGTGAGTCTAAATTATTGTTGCCTATCAAGAAACTCTTGGGCTAGAGAGATGGCTCAGTGGTTAAGAGCACTGCCTGTTCTTCCAGAGGTCCTGAGTTCACTTCCCAGCACCCACATGGTGGCTTACAACCATCTGTAACCCTGATTCCCTCTTCTGCAGATAAAGTACTCATATACAATAAATAAATAATTTTTAAAAAAGAAAAAAACTATTACCTCTCTGCTGTAATCACTAAAGTACTTAAATCTTGTTAATTTTGTTCTACTGTGTTAAGAGTTGCAGTTTGTAAGCTAGGCATGACGGTACATGTTTCCAGCACTCTGACTGATGGAGGAAGAGTGCCACAAGTTTCAGGCTGAACAGAACTACATTTCAGGGCTGGAGATGCCTGCCTGGTGTACATAAAGCCTAGGTCTGCGCACACCTTTAATCCCAGCACTCGGGAGGCAGAGGCAGGTGGATCTCTGCGAGTTTGAGGCCAGCCTGGTCTACAAAGCGAGTTCAGGACACAGGCTACACAGAGAAACCCTGTCTTGAAAAACCAAAAAATAAAAATAAAAAATAAATAAGTAAAGCCTAGGTCTGGTCCACAGCACTACATAAATTGGGAACAGTGATACATGCCCATAATTCTGGCAATGGGAGGTCAGCCTGGAATACATGAAATCTTGGTCAAAAATAAACAAATAGTTACAATGGTTGATCAAATAAATAAAAAACAATTCTGTCTGCTTCATTCCTAGGTTTCTTTTGTTCTTGAGTTGGATACTCAATTTTGCAATGATTTTTTAGAAGCTTGGCTAGAAATAAAATCCAGTGTTAACTTCTGTCTCCTGGAGATCTCCTGGCATGTAAACCCATCTCTATTGGTTGGCCTGCTCTGTCCCAGCTTTTGGACTTCTCCTGTGCTCACACTTGAAGCATGAGGATCACTGATTGTTCAAGGCTGAACTGGGCTTACTATAGTGAGTTGGCCAGCCTGGGCTACAGAGTGAGAATCTTTTATCTTTTTAAAGAGAGAGAGAGTGCTCTGTCATGAGAATCATCGATGAAGATGTAAAAATTCACCGGAAATAAAGAAGCAGAGCTGCTTAGCATGGCCATATACTCCCCACAATCCAACATTCCAGAACCTGGGGCAGGAGTCTCTCACCTTTAAGGCCAGTGCTGGCTTCGTAGTGAGACCCTGTCTGAATCAATAAATACATCAATACGTATCTTTAAGTGTGAGCACTGATCCAGTCATCATGAAGTGCATGTTACATATGAACTTGATAACCTTTATGAAAGACATACCCATCTCAGGGTCAGTGGTGGATAACACTTGTCTACCATAGTGAGAAAGTCTTGTGTTTCTTTTAAACCTCATATTTGCAAGAGAGACTTAAATTAAAAGACCTGTTTTTATCCTATTGAGACTTTCATTGCCTGATAAGTTAGTGGTCTGCTAACTAATCTTTTTCCTTTTCTTTTACTACAGAGAAAAGCCGTAAAGAATCTACCTCACTGGGAATGTCATCATTGCCAACTTCAGATGGATTCAACCATGTAGCCCCTTCTTCAGGGCCAAGTCCTGAGGTTGGTAGCCCTACGAGTCTTGCTCGCTCTGTCTCTGCTTCAGTCTGCGCCATCGAGCCCAGTGACCCCAATAGCATTGAATCTCTAGCTATGGAGGCGATGAAGGCTTCAGCTGAATTCCAGACAAACTCTAAGAAAGCAGGTCCACCGCCTCCTCTGCAGGATCTTCCTGATCTTGCTTCCTCAGCAGACCAGAGTCCAGCTACGCCTTTGCATCATTCATCCGAAGAAGCATTTGTTGCAGGTAATGTGGAGAACTCTGCTGAAAGAAGAACGCAGGGCCTCAGAGTTTCTCTCCACACAAGACAGGGCGATAGTTTGTCTCTCACAACTACTGGGATGCATGAGCCACAGGGATTTGTGGAGGAAAGGAGTTGGCATCCAGTAAACCCGAACCCAAGTCAAGTGAGTGGCCTTCAGCAGCACACAGACGCAGGGAGTGGACAGCGTGAGGCTGGGCAGCAGAGTGCTCCACATGACCAGGAGTGTCTCTGTGACACGGAGGACCTTGAGCTTCATGAGGAAAATCAACAGGACCAAGAAGAAATTGTCAATTTGGAAGCTGTGATGAAAGACGAACTACAAACAAATGCTCACCTTCCATGTACAGAGACAAGTCTTCTAGCTTTAGGACACTGTAGCTGCTCATACTCAGAAACCCTGATGGAAGTGGATACAATTGAACAGTCTCTGGTTGCTGTGTGCAGCTCAAAAAGCAGGCAAAATGCCATGGTCAAGAGCCCTGGAGTATCACATCCCACTTCAGATAGTCCCTTGATGGAAGTGGAAACACCACAGTATAACCCTTCCTGTGAACTTGTAGAACATCCCATCTTGTCTCAGGATTTGCAGCCCCCAGAAGGTAATGTTGAAATGTCAACGATGGATAACAGAGATGGCAGTTCCTCTTCCCCTCTAAGTGGCCATGGTCAGCCCTCTGTGGAATCAGCAGAAGAATTTTGTCCATCTGTCACAGTGGCCTTGAAAGAACTGCATGAGCTTCTGGTCATTAGCTGTAAGCCAGCTTCAGAAGGTGCACCTGAAGACACTGCCTGTCAGTCAGAGACAGGGGCAGAGAGCCAGACAAACATTTTGGACCTTTCAGGAAGGACGGCCCAAAGTGAGCATCTGATCCTCATTGACCAGTACCCACAAGTCTCCTGTCTCCAGGCCACCTCTGAATCGGAAAAGACAGAAATCACAGGCACCACACCTTGTGCTGGGATAGAAGATGAAGTATCCACTAGCTTCAGGGGTCTGGGTGATGGCTTGTCACCTGACCAAGAAGGTGGCCTCGGATCCACCGAGTCAATCAGGAAGAGCTGTTCTGTCGCCATAACCACAGCCAAACCTTCTGATCAGTTGCACTGCACCTCAGGTGTAGAAATTTCCCCCAAACTTGCAGTAGGTGAGGGTGACCACAGTCAGCCTTCTGAGCATGTGCAGACTTTAGGCACAGACAGACCAGAGACCAATGATGTCTGCCCTGGAGCTGCGCCACCCCTCCATGGAGTGGACTCACGTGCCGCACAGCCCTCGTCTGCTCCCTCCACTCTCCCACCCTTCATCTTTCCTGCTGCAGATGTTGACAGGATTCTTGGTGCCGGCTTCACTCTGCAGGAGGCCCTGGGGGCTCTGCATCGCGTTGGTGGGAATGCAGACCTTGCACTTCTTGTTTTGCTAGCAAAGAACATTGTAGTCCCTACGTAATTGTGGGGAAGGGGGCTAGACCGTATTCCATTCCCTTTGAAAAAGCCCTCTTCACACAAATACATTCACCCCACACACATACATACAGTATATGTAGAAACCTGCAAGCAAAATGTTGAGCCAGAGTTTTTTTTTCCGGCCAAAGTAATTTATGATCTTTTGTCTGATTAATTTGTCTATTCTATTTGTTGAAATTTGGGCCTTTTAAAATGTATTGGTAGTGTGTGCATACAAAGCTTTTTATTCTCCTTGAGATGATGTATTCTGGAATAAAACAGATGGTTTTGTGTATAGCATACCATTTTAGAATGAGTGAGTGCTTTGAAGTGTGTGCAGCTAGGAACAGATCCACTGCCCTCTGCGGCTCTGGCTGTGCTGTGTGCAGGATGTGGCTTGTAACAGGAAGCTGGAGAAGAATACAGTAACTTCTGGAGTTGTATGTTTTGATTTGTGTGCTCAGGGTTGACATTTAAATAGGGTAACTGGGAGGGCTTAAAACTTGGGGGCTGTCTTGTGCATCATTGGCTGCTGCATGGATTGATTGCCAAATACCTTCATTCATGGTCATGGGTGGGGTGTGAGGGATTCACGCTAGAGTGAAACCTGGTGCTACTTGTATTCAATAGGGAAGGGGAAAAAATCAATTCCATTTGTAAATGTCAAGGACTGTGAGGAAAAAAGATAATAGCATAGATAAAACACTGGAATGTACTGGAGATAGAGTTTGGGGCCATCTCACTGACACCCCAACAAATGATGAGTCCAGGTTCATAGGTTGGCCACCAGGAACCTACTGGCTTTCTAAACTCATCTGCTAGTAAGTTCTTCCCACACTCAGTCTGAGCTCTGAGCTGAGTGAGACAGTGAGGTGGGGGAACCTTTGTCCCTGTTTCTCTTGGTGCTTGGGTTGGTCAGTCTGTGAGTGTCTTTCATGGCAGTGAAAATACAACTGAAGTTCTAACTATGGTGGCCTTCGTACAGTTTTCATCCCTTTCTTTCCTCAGGAGTTTCTTTTCTAAGCAGGATCCATGTTTGTGTTCACTGTGTTGAGTTAGAGTGGGGCAGAACATGTAGATTTGTTGATCGTGGCCTTTTTAGTGTAAGCGCTCCCCTTGCAAGTCACTGTCCTATGGCCCCCACTGTGCAATAATCCCTCCGGATAGGTTGAAACGCATCCTTTCCTGGGACATAAACTGTTGTCTTGGGTGTCTGACAGAAATACATGATCTTACTTTTCTTAAAAAGGATTTTCAGGATAATTCTTGGTTCCAAGTGAGAGTTTGCAGTTTGTTGAAATCGATTTTTGAACTTTAACTACTTTTTGTCTAAAGTCAGTCTCTCTTTTCTCTCTCTCTCTCTCTCTCTCTCTCTCTCTCTCTCTCTCTCTCTCT
>OU015754.1:75115323-75132135 GCA_907169655.1 Acomys percivali | reverse complement strand
TCTCTCTCTCTCTCTCTCTCTCTCTCTCTCTCTCTCTCTCTCTCTCTCTGTGAAAGCTTGTTCTTTCCATTAAAATAGAAGTCATCGAGCACAGACGGGTTCATATCTCAGGAGTTTTTGGAACTTTAGGGGCAATCATGGGGATTTCTGTTCTCTAGTCCAGTTCTTTTTGCCATATTGTTTGTGTGCTGAGACTCACTTCAGTGACATAACGGCAAGTCACATGGAGTACCATGATCTTTTCTGGAACTGAATGGCCTTCTGGTTTCCTGCTGTCCATCGGGCACTCAGAATACCAGGCTAGCCGAGCTGTCTTTGAGACGTTCTTTGTTTCCCTGCTCTACGCCAAAGATGCATGTGTGGTGCACTAGGAACTGCCCACAGGATTCTGTCAGCAACTCAGCTGTGACGGACACAAGACCAAGTGGTATCGCACTGAGGCCTGGTGTTTGCTTTGGGGGGAGGGGTTAGTGGGGGTCTATTTTAGGGTTACAAATCTTTGAGGCCACAGGGTGGGGTAAGTAGAAGAAAGTATTCATGGCAGACAATTCCCAAAGGTCTGCTGTGTGAGCAGAAGAAACTGGCTTGCAAGCCCAGTGGTGTGGCCACTGACCGTTTACAATGTGAGTGGTTGGGAGACAGCCCTAGGTGGAGTGTACAATACCAGTGTGGGAAAGATCATTACTTATAGATTATTTTTAAAAGCAAATTGATAGGCCAGTGGCTGCACAGATAGCCTTTGTGGAATACTTGGAATGGTCTGGACTCACTTGCCAAATAATTAGTTCCTTTGGGTTCTCACTTTCTTTTCAACATATAGTTCCTTTTGATTTTTAAGATCTGTCAAAAAAAAAAAAAAAAAATTAAGGCCAGGCATGCTGGCATATCTTTAATCGTAGAAAGCAAGCAGATCTCTGAGTCAGAGCTACATTAGTGATACCCTGTCTAAAAATAACATAAATAAAAAGCCAATCTTTTGTCTAACATTTGTGTGAAGTTAGGAGTTGATTGGCTTAAACTGAGCAATTCCAGAACAGAAGACATTAAGGTGCATCACACTGTGGCCCTTCGTTCCCAGCTTTCATTTAGTCGCTAACTACCAAGAGTAAGATCACATCATTGTGAAACTAGAGTTCAGCAGGTCAAATTATAGCCATAACAGCAAGGGCAACTCCTTCACCACCCTGTGTGAGGAGATTCCATGGCCAGCACTTGGCCTTCAATAGTTTTCTTTCTCCATTTATGCACCAAAGAGGATTCTCTTGTAAATGCTGAAGCTGGTGTGTAGAAGGGGGCTTGGTAGCCAGCTGGTGTCACTGCAGCTGGAGATCTAGCCAATTCCAGATGTGCCAGAAGCCTTTACTTCGGGCTTTATATGTCGATAGGTGAAGGTAAGACCAGTTGCTTGGCAAAAGAAGCTTGACTAGATGGTGAGTACTGTGTGGGAACTTCTGCCTCAAAACCTGCTCCCTCTGACCATCTCTAGGTGCAGGATGAAGAAGGCACAGCTCAAGTATGTCTCTGGCAATAGGGTGCCTAGCAGTGGGAAAGGCACCTGGTGTCACGGATTTTATGCCTAGCTTGTGTAGCATCTGCCTGTTAGTCCCTCTCTACAGCTTTCGATCTCTAGTGAAAGCCATAAGAATTTGTTTGAACTTTTCAGCTCATGTCTATAAGTAAATACATAAGCTATCTCAAATATAAGGTTATTGATAAATATTTTACATAGGTTGAAAAGCAGCTTTTATGTCTACCCACAGATGTCTGGTAGCTTTTCCTCCTACTGTGTATATAATAAACTGCCTTGCAAATAGCTGTGCAAGAATGTCAAGGCAAATTTTCTTTCATTGTTTTGTGGGGTTTGGTTTGGTTTTGTTTGTCTTGAGACAAGATCTTGCCATAGCCCAGGCTAGCCTCAAAGTCATGACACTTCTCCTGCCTCACCCTCTGGAATGCTAGGATTTTGGGTGCGTGCCACCATGCATTCACTCTGCATTCAGATTGCTACTTGTGATGAGCATGAACACTGGCTGAAATGACTGGTGGGTCACTAGCAATGCCTGGACAGAGGGGCATGCAGCTGGTGGAGCTCCTGCATAGAGTGTGAGGTCCTGGGTTCGATCTTTACCACCAAAAAGCAAAAGTAAAAGCCAGTCTTTGGGATTTGGTAGAGTCTGGCTGACTATCAAGACAACAGTTACCATTAATTTTCCTCGTGGAGGATGATGCCTTCTCTGTAGTTAATACAGGATAGCATTTTGTGTTCCCTGAGGGCTGCCCCTGAGCCCCTATGAGTTACATAACCCCTGAGTGTTGGTAGAGCTGCAGTATGGACTTTGGGGTGAGCCTTTGATGTACTTGCTTTTCTTTTGTGCCTTAATTATTTTGAATAGCAGAAGCATCACATCTTGGGAGCATCAGGGAAAAGGTTGGGGCAGCCCCCTGGAGAGAGCTTGCCACTGGATGTGGTCCTTGGCTCATTGCCACTTTGATTCACTCTTACCCTGCATCAAAACATTCGGTCTCCCTACAGGAATTTCTGCATCCTATATACCAAAAGTGGTTTCTAGGTGTTTCTTAGGTTTTCTGTTGTGCATTTTGTGCTGTGATAGGGAGAGATCAAATCTTAAATTCTTGATAGGAAGTTAGCTCCTCCCATCAAAGCTATGCAGTATGAGCAAGAACCCATCAATGTGTTCATCAAACTTTGAGTACCCCTGAAGCTCAGGAGTTCAGCAGCATCAGCTAAACCAGACTGGAGCCTGGCCTTAGAAACTTTCAGTATAGGGGAGACATGAGGCAAGTCTTAACTAAGATCTGTTTTTACCTGTTGGCATACTATTCCACCCCCACCCCTGGCATCCTTTTGTTTTTGAGAAGAGATGTAATGTAACCCAAGATGGCCTTGAACTAGCAATGCTCAAGTGGCTGGGATTATGAAGGTATAGGCACATTCTATGTGTCGACAGCATACATTTATTTTTAAATGTAAATATTTGGTTGCAGTTTAAAACTGACTATGAAAAGCATCAAGCCTACAATGGAATACAATGCTGTAAGCCTAGAGGTATACTTTTAAATGCTTAGTTTTTGTTTTGCCTTTTTTTTTTTTTTTTTTTTTTTTTCCCTGACAGGAGCTGATGTGGCACACACCTTTAAGCTATAAGTACAAAGCCATTTAGGGCTACAGTGAGGAACTGTCTAAAAAAAAAAAAAAAAAGAATAGAAACAGTTGGGCATGCAGTGATAAGACTGCTTGCAGGAAGCCCCCCAGTACTGCATAATCCAGTTGTGGTAGTGCATGCTTGTAATCCCAGCACTGGAGACGTAGAGGCAAGAACATCAGAAGTTCAAGATCCTTCTTAGCTACATACTGAGTTTTAGGTCAGCTTGAGTTACATGATAACCCTCTCTCCAAAAAAAGTGGAAGGAGGGTTTACTGGTGTAGCTCAGTGGTAGAACAACTTGCGTGGCAGGTGTAAGGCCCAGGGTTTGACACACGTGCCCTCTCCCCGTCCCTGACTACAAAGAAAAATTTTTTAAAATAATTTAATAGAAGTAACTGAAAAGATGCTAAGGAATTGATGTGGGATGCTGCTGACCAGAAAGGGACAGGCAAGATAGAAGTCTGGGTTAGTGGAAGAGAGGAGTGACAGATGCCTCTCCTTCCCTGAGGGCTTTGTTCACAACACTAAGATGGGTGGGTGTACACCACCCTCTGGCAAGCATAGCTGTACTGAGACGTTGACCCTCTGAGGGAGCAGAACTTAGCAGAGGCCTCTGCAGGATGTGCTATTTTAAGGCAGCTGAGTTCAGTGTGTGGACGTGGCATCCAGAGTAGAAGATAGTGAACGGTGGATGGTGTGGGGCAGGCAGGGGTTGCTTTGCTGAACTCTTCCAGCTCCGCAAGACATTCTTCAACCCTCCATTTAAGGGAGCTCGATGTATGCATTTCTGAAGCATAGAAGGAAAGTAGATTCTGAGCATTACAATTAGGAAATATACTCAGAAGTTTAACCAATAATTAGATTCGGGAGGGGGGGGGCAGCTGCTAACTTTTAGGAAAACTTCTAGGGAAATCTACCAAGAAAATGGCTCAACACAGTTTGTTTAACTGTTAAGTTTGAGCCACAGATCAGGAAATGGTGTGGAGCATAAGGTTGCATTGCTTCTTAGACAGCTGTATCTGAGTAAGCAACCTAAGAAGGTTTTGATTGGCTAATTTGGGTAAGGCATTTTTCCCTAGGCCTGTCCGGGCAATTGAGAGTGATTGTACTCAAGACAAGTTTGGTTGCCCAAAACCTTCAAACTTGTATGAGTGTATCTGTGGCCTGCCGGGTAGACCTAGGTTCCTACAGGAGCCAGCCAGATGTGTATTCACAGACTCCTCGAGCAGACCTTACGGCCTAGAAGACATGGCCTCACCCCATTCCACAGGGGCTCTTCTCCCCTGGGCATCCTTTAGTTCTGTTGAGACATTAGGGTTCCGTTGTGTTGGTCCAATCTGCTCTACTTGCACCTTCCATGAGAAACTAACTGTTCATTTGTATCTAGATTTCCTCTTCGGGGGAGTTGGGCTGATGGCTTCAACCCCAGCAAAGGTTCATTCACTGGTCTTCTAGCCATGGCTGGCAGATTGTGACTGGGAAGCCCTCTTTTGCTTCTTGCAGTTGCCCAAGTGTCACACAGTTTTCTGGCTTTTCTTGGAGCTTTGATACTACATCTTTTGAGGTTTAGTCTGGTTGGCAAAATCTGCTTGCCAGTGTCCCAGTCATGCCCAGATGCTTTGAGAGTTGGGAAAACTCTGAGAACTTATGGGAGCTGCACTCAGGAATCCCAGAGGTCGATTTGTGCACTGGTTAGGACCGGTCAGCAGCTGAACACGCACTAGATGCCTTTGAGTTTGATTTTTTTTCTTTCCTTTTTGTCACACTTTGAAATGTAAGTCAGCCCTGAATAATCTAAACACTTTATTTTATTTTTCTTCTTTAATAGGAACTTTCTGAAGAAAACGTGATGTGTAAAACCTTTGATATTTAAGACAATAAAGTTTTTATCATAATGCTTGCGTTTGATCTGCTTCTTCTAAATGGAGATGGACACTTCGCTCCAGTCCGTGTTTCCAACTTGCTGGCCCTTTAAATTACTTCTGTGTAGGTACTAAGACAGCCTTGCCTGAGCCCACCCTGAAGGAATGAGCACAGCCATGAAACTGACTTCCAGGTTGCTGGGGAGATGCCCCCTGCAGATGTAAGATGAACATTTTCTATGCACTTGCTGCAAAATAACAGAAACAGCACTAACCGTGAAATACAATGGTAAAAACTGGCCTCTCGAGCCGGGTGGAGCTCAATTCAAGGCAAGCCTGGTCTGCAAAGTGAATTCTGGGTAGAGCAGCAGTTCTCAACTTGTAGGTCTTGACTCTTAGGGCTAAATGACAGGAGTTGTCTAAGACCATGGAAAACCAGATATTAGGATTCATAACAAAATTACAATTACAAAGTAGCAATGAAAATAATTTTAAGGTTGGGAGTCACCACAACATGAGCTGTGTAAAGAGTCACAGCTTTAGAAAGGTTGGGAACCACTGCTCTAGAGCCAGGCTGCTTGGATATAGTGCAGTCTTGCCACTTAGTTGATTAAGTTTCTTCCTGTGTAAAATGAGGATCATTGGTAAAGTGCCTGGTTGACAAGCCTTCAGACCTGAGTTCAGGTACCAAGGACTCAACATGGGGAAAGAAAACAAACAAACAAAAAAACCCCAGTGTCATGGCAGGCAACAGGATGGAGACAGGCCAATCCCTAGCTCGCCAGCTTACCAGACTAACCAGTTGGTGAGGGCTGAGGCTAATGAGAACCTGTCTCCAAAAATGAAGTGGAGAGTGACCAAGAAGTGTGGACCTCTGTCCTACACATGCACACCCACGTGCACATATGCCATACACAAAATGAGATGCAGTGAGAGCCAGGTTAAGACATGTAAGGTGCTTGCACCAATAGCTAGCAAAAGAACACACTCATTTAGATGTGAGATCCCAACTGGCTTTTCCAGAAGCCGGTAACTGATAGTCATTTCAAGTCAGGCCAGGTGTGGTAACTCCTGATACTGACTGGAACTGGGTCACATGGCCACGGCAGAATGTAAGAGTCGATGAAGTATCTACTTATTTGCTTTGGGGGGGGAGGGGCAGCGGGGAAGGTACAGTCTTTCATTACATTTATTCTGTGTGCACATTCCAGGGTGTGCATGTGGAGGTCAAAGGGGAGCATGTGGGCGCCTGTTCTTTCCATGCTGTTGGCCCCAGGGACAGAACTCAGGTTGTTGAGCTTTGTGACACCTGCCGAGCCATCTTGCCAGGCTCTCTCGTTTGGTTTTGAGTGAGGATCTCAGTGTAGGCCGCAAGCTGGCCTTAAACCTGCCTGAACCCCTGAGCATTGAGATTGCAGGAGTGTGGCAACATAGCTAGCTAGGGTATTGACTCTATTTTATTCTATTTTATTTTTTCAGATGCAGGATTTCTCTTGTGTAGCCCTGGCTATCCTGGAATTCACTCTGTAAGACAGGCTGGCCTCAAACTCGGCCACCTGCCAAAGAATGATAGGATTAAAAGTGTATGCCACCACTGCCCAGCAGGAGATTGAATTTTTCACACCCTTCATAGAGCCATACATCTTGGCTCTCTCATATTCCCTCCTGTTTGTTTGTTTGTTTGTTTGTTTGTTTGTTATCCTTTTATTTGTTTATTAGCTTTACCTATTCCTCCCACCATTTCTTTCCTGAGCTCAGCTCTGTAGAAATGCTTTTTTTGTTTGTGCTTGTATTGTTTTTGAAACAGGGTTTCTCTGTGTAGCCCTGGCTGTCTTAGAACTGTGTAGACCAGGCTGGCCTTGAACTCAAAGAGATCCTCCTGCCTCTGCTTTCAGAGTGCTGGGATTAAAGGCATACACCACCACCACCCGGCTAGATTGCTTGTGACCTACAAGTCGCACACCAACACTGACTTCCCAGCTCTTCCTCATCAAAGCCTTGAACTTGAGGCCTTATTGATATTAGCATCGTATGATTTAATTTGGCACAGGGAACAGTTTTTCCATGTGCTTTGCACTCATTTTTTAAATTTTAGATTGTTTTATATGAATGAGTGTTTTGCTTGCATGTATGTATGAGTGCACCACAGATATGCCTGGTGCCCTCAGAAGTCAGAGGAAGGCTTCCAACCCCATGAAACTGGAGTTAAGCATGTTGTAAGCCACCTGTGGGTGCTGGTGGGCGTCAGAACTGAACCCTGTGCTCCGCAAATACAGCAAATGTTCTTATCCACTGAGCTATCTCTCCAGATGAATAACATGGCTCCCCATTTTTCCTCCCTGTCAATTTACTCCTTGACCACCAAACCAGGATGATTTGGTTTTTAAGTTTTACGACACCAAATCTCACCTCGGTAACACATCCTGTTAATTAGTCCAGGTTAATATTACTGTGATACATCTGCCCTGGCAATGGAGCCAAACCTTACTTCTTCAATACCAGTCCAGCGTGGGCCCACGGGAGGGGAGGAAGGCTGGCTCCTCTGCGCTACTGTTCATTTCCACAGGTTCTTCAGTTGCCCCATCCTTTGCTCTGTTGGAGAGAGTAGAAGCAAGGCAAGCCAGGGGTAGTGAGAGAGTCACCTGGCCACACCCAACCAAAGGGACACAGATTAGCCAGTGCCTGTTAGCTCTGGGCTCTCCCAGCCTACAATCCCAGCATGGGTTGAGACTGGAGGATTGCACTGACTTCCAGGTCAGACTGAGCTAGTCTCTTAAGAAGAGGAGCTGGGCGGTGGTGGCACTTGAGAGGCAGAGGCAGGCGGATCACTGTGAGTTCAAGGCCAGCCTGGTCTATAAAGTGAGTCCCAGACAGTCAAGGCTACACAGAGAAACCCTGTCTTTAAAAAAAAAAAAAAAAAAAGAGTTGGCCATTGCCATTTCTGTCACAGAATTTCAATTCTGTCACATCTGGTCAGGGAGTAGCAGACTTGAGTTGACTCCCAGCTCCATACTCAAAATCTAAGACTCACAATTTAGACTGGTTGTGGTTTGTTCTTTGACATAGTTTGTTTTTTTGTTTTGTTTTGTTTTTGGTTTCTCTTTTTCTTTTTTCTTTTGTTTTTTGTTTGTTTTGTTTTGTTTTTTTTTTTGAGACAGGGTTTCTCTGTGTTAGCCTTACCTGTCCTAGACTCATTTTGTAGACCAGCTGGCCTTGAACTCACAGCAATCTGCCTGCCTCTGTCTCCCGAGTGCTGGGATTAAAGGCGTGCGCCACCATGCCTGGCTTCCATTCCTATCCTAAGGCTTCTAAATAATGTCTTTTATTTATTTCAGTCAAGGTCTTCTAAAACCTAGGCTGGCCAAGAGACAGTTATAACTGAGAATGAGCTTGAGCTTTTAATCCCCCTGCCTCCACCACCCTAGTGCTAGCATTATAGGTGTGCCTGTCATAGTTTGTGCTGTCCATAAGTGTAAGATACGGATCTCTCTCAGAAGAGGGCTAAATCGTTCCCACATAGGGCTCCTTTGTAAGGAGTCCTTCAGGTACTCAGCTACCTGTCCTCATCTGTGAAGCCCCTCCCTCCTCGTTTTCCGTCTTCAACCCCAGACGATGAAGTCCTTGAGTTGGAACACCCCCTGTGTCCTTGCACCATGTTAAAAGGAAGTGGCAGGGACCTTCTTCACATTTGTACCTGTATTCCTCTCGCACCTGAACCCAGCTCACCCTAAATCCTGTTGGTGCCACTTTAAAGCATAGAAGCCTGATCTGCTTGTGGCCTCAGGTCTGTCATACCAGCCTCCAGGGCCCTCCTTCATGCCTCCAGGAGTCTCCTCTCAGAGTGCAGGACAGAACCTTCTTAATGTATCTGAGGCCCCTCTAATTCTCTGCTGTCACCCCCCTAACCCCCTCCCTTGCTCCAACTCTGAGCCATTCTTGCTGCCACGTTCCTGAATAAGCCATGCTCGCTCCAACTCCCAAGGCTTTGACACCTGTCATTCCTCAGCCTGACACGAACTTACCATTCTTACCATCCTTGCTTTTTTTTTTTTTTTTTTTTTTTGGTTTTTCAAGACAGAGTTGCTCTGTGTAACAGCTCTGGCTGTCCTTGAACTCGCTCTGTAGACCAGGCTGGCCTCAAACTCACAGAGATCTGCCTGCCTCTGCCTCTCAAGTGTTGGGATTAAAGGCGTGCCGTGCGCCACCACCGCCTGGCTCTGTGTCTTTTTTCTCTCCTTAGGACCAACCACTTCTTACAGTCTAAAATTCACTCCTGTATCTTGCTTATGATTTAAAAAAAAAAAAATTTTTTTTTTAAAGAAAGGTTCTTTCTGGGTAATCGTGATTGCTGTGTAGATCAGGTTGACCTCAAACTCACAGAGATCCTCCTGCCTCTGCCTTCCTTCCAGGTGCTGAGATTAAAGACCACAGTGCCCCATCCTTGCTCATGGTGTTTCATTCATAAGCTCTGAGAAGGGAGCATCTACAGCCGACCTTCTCACCGTCACCCCGTTGCCTATAAATGTGGTGCTCAGGTTTGAGCTTTGATTTTTGAGAGAGCCCAGAGAACCTCAAACTTTCTATGTAGCTAAGGCTGGCCTTACACTACCCTTCTGCCTCCACCTCCCCAAGTGCTGCACTCAGTTTTCTTTAGTCTTTTTTTTATGGGGTTGGGGGGGGGGCGGTTGTTTTGATTTGGTTTTGGGTTTTTGTTGTTGTTGTTTTGTTTTTTGGTTTTGGTTTTGGTTTTTCGAGACAGGGTTTCACAGGACTGACTTAGAAGGTGGGTGAACGGCACCACACAGTTAGACATCAGGTCCGCCACCACTGCTGCCCAGCTCATAATTTTTTTAGCTGGTCACAGAAGTACACAGAGAATGACTGTGAGACTGAGGCACTTCACAACTAATTTGAGCCAAAATTCAGGGGCTGGAGAGATGGCTCAGAGGTTAAGAGCACTGACTGCAGCCGGGCGTGGTGGCGCACGCCTTTAATCCCAGCACTCAGGAGGCAGAGGCAGGTGGATCGCTGTGAGTTCGAGGCCAGTCTGGTCTACAAAGTGAGTCTAGGACAGCCAAGACTACACAGAGAGACCCTGTCTCGAAAAAACAAAAAAAACAAAAAACAAAAAGTAAATAAATAAATAAAATCAATCTTTAAAAAAAAACAAGTATGAGTACTATCAGGTAAAAATTACATTCACAATGTCCATTTCATCTGTATTTGGCGACCTTGGAGAGAGTACTCCACTATCTCTCCTATCTTGATGAGTCCAAAGTTCTGTCCCTAAATCACTTTCTTACCATAATTTGCATTTATCAACCTAAAAACATCTCTTTAGACACTAGAACATTTTCTTAGATCCTAAACAACTTAAGCTTTTATGTCTTTAATCTTAATAAGGAAAACTGTAAGACTATAGCTGTCTAGTCTTCAGTCCCATCAGAGAGCTAAGAAGGATAAATATTACCTGAGCAAACAGGAAGCGTAGAAGAAGCAGCTTCCAGAACTAGAAATGACAGAGACTGCTGGCTGCCTGGACAGTCACCCAAGATTCCTCTGTAACATCGTAGTATCCAATCTTTGACCTTCAAGCCTAGAATATTTGACAGACTTACCTATGAAGCAGAAAATTTTAAAGGACTGGCCTACCTTGTCTCTGCAAAGTTGGACAATTGACTTCCCACTGTCGTGCGTGTCCACAGTTTGGACAGCATGCTGTCAGCAGTCGAGGTAAAGACAGATTTTTGTCCAGTGGCTAGCTTTGCCATGTTTGAAGCAAACTCCATGTGGAGGTTTTTCCAGTGTCAATTATCTTCTTTGAAGTATATTGGGAGTGCTACCAGGAACAGATGTATCTCTCTGTCAGAAAATCCTTTCGTTATTAAAACATCTTTTTTTCCTTTTCATTTTTCAAGATAGGGTTTCTCTGTGTAGCCTTGGCTGTCTGAGACTCACTCTCTAGACCAGGCTGTCCTCAAACTCAGAGATCCACCTGCCTCTGCCTCCCAAGTGCTGGGATTAAAGACATATGCCATGACGTCTGGCTAACGTGTTTTTCATGAAAACTTGAGGCTTCTAACATGTTTTTCCTATTAATATTTGGTCAATTTCCTCATTTCCTTATGTCAATGAACCTGGAAAACCCATATGAGACCAAATATGGATGATATGTAATGGATAGTTTTTATTTCTTTTTTTTCCTTTTTTTTTGGGGGGGGTTGTTTGTTTGTTTGGTTTGGTTGTTTTGTTTTGAGACAGGGTTTCTCTGTGTACCCTTGGCTGTCCTGGAGTTGCTTTGTATACCAGGGTGGCCTCGAACTCACAGTGATCCAACTGCCTCTGCCTCCGGAGTGTTGAGATTAAAGGCATGCGCCACCATGCCCAGCTATGATAGTTTCTATTTATGATTCTCTATTGCAGTTGCATAAAAAACAAAATTAATTCTGAATTATCAGGACTAAATTCAGCAGTTTCTATATACAAAACAATTCTTTCTGCATATTTCGTGTTAGTAGTTATATTAAGAGATTTAGAGAGGCAGAGGCAGGTAGATCGCTATGAGTTCAAGGCCAGCCTGGTCTACAAAGTGAGTCTAGGAAAGCCAAGACAGAGAAACCCTGTCTTGGGGGGAAAAAAAAGAGATTCAGATAAATCTAATAGTAGCATAAGATTGCACACAATGGGCTGGAGAGATGGCTCAGGAGTTGGGAGCACTGATTGTTTTTCCAGAGGACCCAGGTTCAATTTCCAGCACCCACATGGCAGCTCACAACTGTCTGTAACTCCAAAATCTGATACCCACAGACATACATGCACATAAAATTTAAAAATTAATTAATTAAAAAAGATTGCACCCAACTTTGATTTCTGAACTGCAGATGCTTGCTTTTAGGATATTTGCAATTAATTTCTCCCTAATAGTTACAACAAGTTCTTTGCCAATCTTCATTGATTACTCATAATGACATAATCTCAGCATTAGTAAGAGGCACTACAATTTTAGCTTGGTCTGTTCCTGACAATTGATGCAGTCTTATTCTACCTTTTATAATTAATTCAGAACTCTTTTCTATGTACATCTTCGATTATTTTTACTTTGTTTATGTGCTAAGAAAATCCATTCCTCCAGGACAGACAAGGCTACACAGAGACACCCTGTCTCGAAAAATGAAAGAAAGGAAGGAAAGAAGGAAGAAAGAAAGAAAGAAAGCCAGGCGTGGTGGCACATGCCTTTAATCCCAGCACCTGGGAGGCAGAGGCAGGCAGATTGCTGTGAGTTCGAGGCCAGCCTGGTCTACAAAGTGACTCTAGGACAGCCAAGGCTACACAGACAAATCCTGTCTGAAAAAAAAACAAAAAAAGAAAAAAGAAAAAAAAAAGTAAGGAAGAAATTCCATTCCATAATATTATTTTCCCTTGGCATAATGAGCCCAGTAGAAGAATGAGTTGAAGGCAAAATAACCAAAATACAATAAAGTTTAGGATCAATTCCATCCGGGAGGCAGAGGCAGGTGGATCGCTGTGAGTTCAAGGCCAGCCTGGTCTACAAAGAGAGTCCAGGACAGCCAAGGCTACACAGAGAGACCCTGCCTTGAAAAACAAACAAAAAAGTAAATGGTTATCCTATTCAAAATGTTTAGCCGGGCGTGGTGGCGCACGCCTATAATCCCGGCACTCGGGAGGCAGAGACAGGTGGATCACTGTGAGTTCGAGGCCAGCCTGGTCTACAAAGTGGGTCCAGGACAGCTAAAGCTACACAGAGAAACCCTGTCTCAAAAAACCAAAAAAAAAAAAAAAAAATTCCATCCACATATGCATCTTGCAGTCTCTGGTCTACCAACGTTAAGTCTCTTTCTGCTTCAGCATCAGGGATATAGGCTTATGCCACTATCCCTGGCTCTGAAATTCTTTTTTCTGTGTCACTGATTTAGAAACCAGGGCAAGTGACTCGCCTGAGGCCCTGGCATGAATCAGCAGCAGGTTTTGATTTTTGATGCCTTTTGACTCAGAGTCTCATGAGCAGCCCACATGATAGGGAAGTGTTGTGCAAGAAACAAATGGCTTTCCATCTCCAGCTTCCTAACTCCCAGCTTTAGGACGCCTGTGTTTCCCAGAGTCACTGTTCTTTATCTGTATACTTTATTTATTTATTTAAAAGTCAAATTCGTCCTGAGTTCAAGGCATGAAGTGGCATTCGCTGGAAAATGGTGCTGAGCAGGTTGCTTGATGTTCAGTAGCAGGCAAAAACCACGTAGCTTGTTGGCTACGCTGGTGCTCTGGTTCTCCTTAATCTTTTCTTCACCCGGGCAACAGATGCAACCTTGATCCCCAACTGTCCTTCTTTTTCCTGTCTACCCAGTTCCACAGTGACTCTCTATTTTCCTGAATTCAATATGAATTTGAAAACAGCTCGGGCTTCCATTGCTCTAGAGACTCTCCCTTAGGGTGGCTCCACTAGAACAGGCTACAGACCGTAAGATGGCTCCTGGGGCCAGAAAAGCACACAGGTGATTCCTCGAGTCCTCTTCTAGATTCTACGAGAAACACCTGGTTCAAGTTGATCCCGGTGGTGTGTGTCTCTGTGCTTGGAGTCAGAGGCAGGAGGACTGGCTCAAGTTCAAGGCCAGTGTGGGCCGTGTATCAGGTTCAAAGCCAGGAAGGGCTAGAGTGAGACCCCGACCCAAAAACTAGTCCTGGATCTAGTGGGGTGGTTGTACACACCCTTAATCACAGTACTGGGGAAGCAGAGGCAGGTGGATCTCTGTGAGTTTAAGGCCAACCTGGTCCTCACAGTGAGTTCCGGGCCAGTTAGGACCGCAGGGTGAGAACTGTCTCAAAAATCAAGATAAAGCTGGGCGGTGGTGGCGCACGCCTTTAATCCCAGCACTCGGGAGGCAGAGGCGGGCGGATCGCTGTGAGTTCGAGGCCAGCCTGGTCTACACAGAGAGACCCTGTCTCGGGAAAAAAAAAATCAAGATAAATCAAAACAAAAACAGTACTGAAATTACATGGCTTAATGGTTTTGATTTCTTTTTTTCTTTCTTTCTTGTTTTGTTTTGGTTGTTGTTGTTTTTTTGTTTTGTTTTGTTTTTGAGACAGAGTCTGAGTAGCCCAGGCTGGCCTACAACTCACTGTGTAGCTGAGAACTGCTCCTCCGGATCCTCCAGCCTCCACCTGCCAGGTGTTGGGAGAGCAGGTGTGCACTGCCCGGCTGACACTTGATTTCAGTGGCTAGTACCGAGAACGCCTGACAGTAAGCCCAGGTGGTAAGGAATGCAGAACTCCAGACCCCCTTTCCTGTGATCTTGTCCCCTTATCTAGCCCTTGAGTAACAAACCTTTAAAACCATGGTGGTGCACGCCTTTAATCCCAGAACTCAGGAGGCAGATCACTGTGCGTTCGAGGCCAGCCTGTTCTACAAAGTGAGTCCAGGACAGCCAAGGCTAAACAGAGAAACCCTGTCTCGAAAAACCAAACCAAACCAAACACAACATCAAAACCCACCATGACCAAAGCTACTTGGGGGCCCGAGATGGGATGGCATCACCCACAATGAACTCCGCCCGCCCTCCACTCCCCCCTCCCCAATCACTAATTAAGAAAATGTTCTATATCCGTGGCATTTTTAATTAGTGACCGTGGCCAAATGAGTCCTGCTTTTAAACTTCCACTCAAAGTTGAACCCACAGAGAGAGTCTCTTCCAATACATTAATATTTATGCCGAGTGAGATTTTACAGACTCCAGAAACACCATCTAGGGAATCAAATGTTCAAGCTCTGATAGAGAGTGTGTTTTCAACTAGAATTGAATTTAACATAAATATAAAACAAAAAACAAAAAATGTTCTATGTAGGTAGGTGTTTCCTGACAGGCCAGGCCTTGTCTCTAGTGTCTCAAGTGTTCGAGTGTGTCTGGGGGTCCCATGTGGGCAAAGGTGAGGAATGTCAGAGTTGGAATGAGGGAGGAGCCCTGTCTGTGGTGGTTCTGAGTGGGAGTGAGGTCTCCAAGGAGTTGGACAGCTTCTGGAAGGAGGGTCTTTGAATGTTGCAGGGAAGGTGCGCGGGGGCGAGGATGGAGCGGGCAATCTAAGGAGTTGCGGCAGTTTTCCATGCCTGGAAAGGGCCCAGTTGCGAGGGTGGGGTATGGGGGTACCACCACACGGTGTCTCGGAGGTGTTGGGAGGGGGCCCGGGTCTGTGAGGTTCCGGGGTGTTTGTGAAGGGCGGCTCTGGAGATCTACGAGGGGTCGGGTCTCAAGTCCCCCGAGTCTCTGAGGAGTTGTGCGGAGTCCGGGTGAAGGCAGCGTCTCTGAGAGCCAGGGTGTCTGAGGTCCCGAGTCTCCGCGATGCCAGGTCTATGAGGTCCCGAGTCTGCGTGAGGTCCCGCCTGAGTGAGTCCCCGGGTCCCCAGTCTCCGAGTCCCCGAGTCTGTGAGCTCTCCGGTCTCCGCCGCCCGGGCTTCGGAGGAGGCGGGCCCGCCCGGTCGCCGCCGTCCCTCCCGGCCGATGCTGGCACCGCCCCGCCTGACATCAGTTCCTGCGACCGCGCACCGCCCGCGTCTCCTTCCCGGCTCCGCGGCGCTCGGGAGACACCGGCGGCGGCGGCGGCGGAGCGAGGCCCGGGGGAGGCGAGGCGAGGACGGCGGGCGCCGGGGCCCGCGGCCGGCACCACGGAGCCCCCGCACGGCCGGCGGCAGCGGTTGGCGGCGGCCCCGGGCGCCTGGCGCGGAAAGCGGCGACGGGGCGGCGGGGGCGGCGGCGGCGCCATGGAGCCGCGGGAGGTGAAGGACCGAATCCTGGAGAACATCTCGCTGTCAGTGAAGAAGGTGAGTGGCCTCCTTCGCCTCGGGCCCCTCCCGGCTCCCCGTCGCTCGTCCCTGTGGCCGGGACCCCGGGTCACCGTCCTCCCGGCGACCCTGGGCCCTGCAGGGGAAGCGGGCGGCTCCCGAGAGCGCCGCGGCCTCCGAGCTATTTTTAAAGAACAAAGTTGAGGTCAGCGTCCTCGGAGCTCTCCGGTGCCCGACCGGGCCTGGCCTTCCCAAGAGGAGCCGGTGACACTCCAGGAAGGCTCCGGGGAGGACCCGGCACAGAGAGCATCCCTGAGGAATCCACTGCATTCATCCTTCCTCAGGGCAAAGGCCACCCCAGCTGCGTGCGACATTGCCCTGGGACCCAGGGAGTCCCAAGCCATCCTACTTCAGGATGGCAGTTTAGAAGAAGCTCACTACAGAGTTGATTGAGGACCTAAAGTGCCTGGGATTGGATTTTTGGACAGGGAGCCGTGGGACAGAGTGACACCAAGACACTTTGGGGCTTGCTAGTATTGTCATTGCCCGGATTCCTGGCAGAAATGACTACCTGTCAAGAGCATGCACATGGGTGATGAGACAGGCTAGCCTTAAAAGGCTGGGCGTGGTGATGCGTGTCTGTCATCCCTGCACTCAGGAGGCCACAGCAGACGCCCTGAGGTCCAGGTTAACCTGGACTGCATAGTGAGACCCTGTCTTGAAAACAAAACAAAAAACAAAAAAAAAAAAAAAAAAAAAAAAAAAAAAAGTAGGAGTGGCAGTCACAAACCAAAAAGGGATCCCAAGCTAGGTGTTAGAATTCATATGCACCAAAAGCCTACATAGATTTCTTTCTATCTGTTTATTTTTTATTATTTGAATTCCTGGCTCACTTGATCTGAAAAGATTAACTCCCTTCCTTCATGATATTTCACATGTGTGTTATTTGTGTGTGTGTGTGTGTGTGTGTGTGTGTGTGTGTGTGTGTGTGTGT
>OU015754.1:75059731-75115313 GCA_907169655.1 Acomys percivali | reverse complement strand
TGTGTGTGTGTGTGTGTGTGTGTGTGTGTGTGTGTGTGTGTGTGTGTGTATGGGTGCCCACATGCCAGGTGGGAGAGAGGAGGTCAGACGATAGCTTTTGAGGATTTGCTCTCTTCTACCATGTGAGTTTGAGGAATCAAACTCAGTTTGTCAGTTGGTAGCAAGTCCCTTTACCCCCCGGGGCCATCTCTCTGCCCCTTTTCTTTCCTCCTTAAACAGTCTCACTATGTAGACAAGGCTAGCCACCACACATGCCTGGCCCCTTTCTGTTTCTAGCTGGTCATAGTGGCGCAGGCCTTTGGTCCCAGCTTTCGGGAGGCCGAGGCAGGTGGATCTCTTATCAGTTTGAGGCCATCCTGGTCTACATAGTGAATTTTAGTACAGCCAGAGCTACATAGTGAGACTGTCTTGGGGAAAAAAAAAAAAACCAACAACCTAGAAAATAAAGATTTCTGCTTCAAGTAAGACTTACTCTGAAGCCGGGTGGTGGTGGTGTCGCACACCTTTAATCCCAGCACTCAGGAGGCAGAGGCAGGTGGATCCCTGTGAGTTCGAGGCCAGCCTGGTCTACAGATCAAGTCCAGGATGGCCAAGGCTACACAGAGAAACCCTGCCTGCGGTCGGGGTGGAGTGGGGGTGGCACTTATTCTGAGACAGGACTTTAGTTGGGGCTACTTAGTTTGAAGGCAGTTGGAGCTACACAGTAATATTCTTTGTTTGGTTTGTTTTGTTTTTGGAGACAGTTTCTCTGTGTAGCCTTGACTGTCCTGGACTAGCTTAGTAGGCCAGGCTGACCTCAAAGGCACAGAGATCCACCTACTTCTGCCTCCCAGAGTGGTGGGATTGAAGGTGTGGGCCACCACCGCCTGGCTTTTACATAGTAATATTCTGTCTCAAAACAATAACAAGCCCAGAGGGGTGGCGCATGCCTTTAATCCCTGCACTCGGGAGGCAGAGGCAGAAGGATCTCTAGGTTCAAGGCCAGCCTGGGTGACAGATCAAGTTTTAAGATAGCTAAGGCTACACAGAGAAACCTGTCACAAAAAAAACCAAACCAAAGAACCAAGTTTGGCCTCCAGCAGTAGACGCCAAGGCTTCTGCACCCTAGTCTGTGCTCTAAGAAGCAGCCATGGCAGGGTGGGTAAGATGGTACAGCAGGTAAAAGCTCTTGCGAGCCTGAGCTGGTGTGCAAACTGGATGACCTGGGTTCAGCCCCCAGAACTCATGATGGAAAAAGAAAAAAAAAAAATGTTGCTGTAGAGATAGCTCAGTGGCTAAGAGACAGGCAGCTTTCTGCAGGACCTAAGAGGGATCCCAACTCCTACATTGGGTGGGTCACTCCCTCCTGTAATTCCATCTGCAGTGACCCTGCCCTTCTTGTACACCTGGACTATGAAAATAAGCCTTATAAATAGCAGCTATTGCCCTCCAAAAGACTCTGTTGGTTGAGAGAGGGAGGCCCTAACTAAGCCTTGGCAGGCTGGCAGCATTCTTAGAGAGAAGCAGGCATTCGGGCTAGAAGGAACATCCCCCAAAGAAGTGGGGAGTCCCCTGTTCCCCCACTGCCAGGTGGTCATCTAAGGATGAGTATTGAGGGTTCTGCTAGATGTGGCTAAAATGTGCAGTCTGGAAAAGCTGTACAGCCTGGCACACAGGCCGAAGGTGTGCAGACCAGGGCTGGCTTAGGGTTCTGGACCTCTTGTTGAGCATGATGATCCTAGCAGACAGTGGAGCCTCTGTTGACCTCACCCGTTGAACCCTGATATCATGATATCATAATGGAAAGTCAGGTCCATGAGGTAATACACCCGCGCCACACTCAGCACAATCCCCACCACACACGGAGGCCTAAAAGCTGTCTTCCTCCTCCACCATCGTGACTTGCATCACCTTCTTGTTTTTTCTCCCTGAGGTGGGGCCTCATGCATGCTCTGTAAGACCAACAAACACAGGCCTTTTTTATTTCATTATTTTATTTTCCTTTATTATTATAGATAGCCTGGGTGACAAAAATGACCTCCTGGTGACTTTTTGATCTTCACCTCCTCTTTGCAAGTGCTGGAATTACAGGCATGCATCCTTGCATCCTAGGCAGGCCCTCCACCCATTGAGCTATGTCCTGGGTGCCTCCTCCTTCCTCCTCCTCCTCCTCCTCTATCTCGTCTTCCTCCTCTTCCTCCTCGGTTCTTCTTTGTGTTTTGGTTTTTCAAGAGAGGGTTTCTTTCTGTAGACCAGGCTGGTCTTGAACTCATAGAGAGCCACCTGCCTCTGCTTCCTGAGTGCTGGGGTTAAAGGCGTGCGCCACTGACAGGGTCTATGTGGCCCAGGCTGCTCTCAATCTTGTGTCCTCTTGCTTTAGATACAATTATAGACCTAAGTACCATGCCCTCTTCTCTATAAACTTTTTCTCTTTTTTTTTAAATTTTAGAATTTTATTTATTTATTTCTTTTTGCTTTTTTTTTTGTTTTTTGTTTTTGTTTTTTGAGACAGGGTTTCTCTGTGTAGCATTGACTGTCCTGGACTCATTTTGTAGACCAAACTGGCCTCGAACTCATAGAGATCTGCCTGCCTCTGGCTCCCGAGTGCTGGGATTAAAGGCATGCGCCACCACTGCCCAGCTAGGATTTTTTATTTTTACATATATATTTATATTATTACACATGCATGCAATAGTAAATTAACTTTCTTTCTTTCTTTCTTTCTTTCTTTCTTTCTTTCTTTCTTTCTTTCCTTCTTTCTTTCCTTCCAGGTTTTTCAAGACAAGGTTTCTCTGTTTAACAGCCCTGGCTGACCTATACTCTCTTTGTAGATCAGGCTGGCCTCAAACTCAAAGAGATCCACCTGCCTCTGCGTCCTGAGTGCTGGGATTAAAGGTGTATGCCACCATGCCCAGCTGTAAACTTTTCTTTTCTTTCTTTTTTTTTTTTTTTTTTGGTTTTTCGAGACAGGGTTTCTCTGTGTAGCCTTGGCTGTCCTGGACCCGCTTTGTAGACCAGGCTGGCCTCGAACTCACAGCGATCCACCTGCCTCTGCCTCCCGAGTGCTAGGATTATAGGCGTGCGCCACCACGACCGGCTATGTAAACTTTTTCTTAAAAGATCAGGTGGTGAATTTTTTTTTTTCCTTTTTGTTCCAATTCAACCACACATTTATGGGTGAAGTTGTGTTCCAGTAAACATGTATAAAAATAGGTTACATTTTGGCCCACAAGTAGTAGTTTATATATGAATATGTGGGTATACCCAAAAAAGTTCCCTTCATGGTAGGCTGGGGAGCACTTTCAGAGAAATGAGTGTGATGAGGCCAGTAGAAAGCCCAGTGTGATGGCGGCTGTGTCTTTATGTTGTATCAGGCTTGCAGGGGGAGTGTGTGTGGGCACCATGAACCCCAACCACATACTCGGTTTCCTGAGTACCTTTCCCGGGCCCTCCTTGTTTTAGGCCCTAAGAAGGTCACACAGGACAAGGATAAAGGCTCCATCCTCCTGAAAGCAACATTATAGTAGAAGAAAAGGAATAATTTAGTCAAATCTTATGTTCACCCACTCCAGATTCTAGCTGGTGTTGCACAGGCTTTAGGCAGGATGTGATGAAAACTCAGAGAGGGGCTGGAGAGATGGCTCAAAGGTTAAGAGCAGTCTGTTCTTCCAAATTTCCTGAGTTCAATTCCCAGCAACCACATGGTGGCTCACAGCCATCTATAATGAGATCTGATGCCCTCTTCTGGTGTACAGGCACATGTGGTCAGAATACTGTATAAATAATAAATGAATGGATCTTTTTAAACAAATAAAAAAGATTTATGAACAAAAAAGAAAATGCAGAGATGTTAGCTTCAGCACACACACACATGCACCCCCCCTCCACACAGCGTACACCATACACATGCACCACACACACACCATATACCACACACATACCACACCATAAACATGGGCCACAGCACCACACACCATACACCACACAATGCACTACACAAATATGGGCCACACATACATACACACAACATACCTCCCCCCCCACCATATACCACACATTTGCACCACACAAACATGGACCACACACACACACATGTACCTCCCCCACTACCAGACACCACACTCATGCACCACACAATCATGGGCCACACATACACATGCACCTCCTCCCTCACCACACACACACACACACATACACATCATATACCACACCCATGCAACACACACACATTATATACCATACACATGCACTATACACGCTATACAAACATGCTCTGCACATATATAACACACACATGCACCACACAGAGGCATCACACATACACACACAGACACACACACACACACACACACACACACACACGGCACTAAACACAAATGTAGACTGGGGGTGTGGCTTGGTGGTAGACTGCTTCCCTTCCCATGCACAGAGTCCTGGGCTGGATCCCCAGCACTGTGTGGGAGTGCACACCCATAATCCCAGCACTAGGAGGTAGAAGCCGGAGGATCCAAAATCCAACACCATCCTTGGCTACATAGAGAGTTCTAGGCCAGCCTGGGCTCTATGAGTCTGTGTCTCAAAATACAAAACAAAGGCTGGAGAGATGGCTCAGAGGTTAAGAGCACTGACTGCTCTTCCAAAGGACCCAGTTTCCATTCCCAGCACCCACATGGCAGCTCACAACTGTCTGGAGCTCCAAGATCTGACACCCTCACACAGACATACATGCAGGCAAAACACCAGTGCACATAAAATAAAAATAAATAACTTAAAAAATAAAACAGAACACTGAAAAACCTAAAAAGCAAAACAAAAAAAGGGTGTGTAATCCCAGTACTCAGGGAGACAGAGGAAGACAGATCTGTGAGTTTAGGCCAGCCTGGTCTACAAAGCGAGTCCAGGACAGCCAGGGCTACACAGAAAAACCCTGAAAATCCCCAAGGGCTACATAGGAATCACATATGGTGCACCGCAGGCTCTGACCCTGTAGGTCACCCCACTGACACCCAGGAACAAATGTGAGACAAGTGATGTCTGCTTTTCCTGAGCCCTGCCCATCCGGCTTGCAGCATGCTTCTCTTTTTATGCGGTGCTTCCCTGACATCCGGTTTCGATTAGAAGCCTTGTAACACTGTGGCCCTTCCCACCCATCGCAGAACATTCCAGGCCTTGGCCATCCTGGGCTCGCCTCTGCCTCAGAGCCGTTCATATCGAAAGGCTCTGTGTGATGCTTTGAGGCCAGGCTTATAGAGAAACAGCCACCTGCTGGCAATAGCATGCTGCATGGAGGACCAAGGCTGAGTCCCAGGGTCACTTAGTAACTGCAGCTCACACTGAAAAGAGTTGGGCGGCTCCGTGGTGATTCTGTGACCTTCCTCAAAACTCATCTACTTGGAGTCTAGTGTAAAAAGAAGGTCATAGGAAGACTGAAAATATGCTGCCAGCTGGGAAGACGTTAGGTCTAGAAGTATACTGAGTGAGGGTGCAATGGTCAAGATGCTGAGAGGAACTGGATGTATATGATGCAGGAAGGAGAAGGCTGGCTCTTGTAGTAGCTCACACATGCCCCACCGCACCCCCCACCCCCACCCCCATCTCCAGGAGCTCGTTTGTCCCGCTGAAGCACCCATCTCGGCCTCAGGATTGCCAAGGCCATCACGTGTTGCTCTGAGGGCTGACAGTACCCCAAATCCTCAGGAAACACTGGGGCCCTCCTTCCTTCGCCTGCAAAATTCTCCCAGGTGGCCTCTTTGATGGCAAAGGGGCTATCAAGCATGGCGCCTGAACCCAGCCCTGCAGTGTGGCTGGAGTAACCTTTGCCTGGAGCTGGCCTCCTAGTGTGTCCAGCCTAGGCAGCGGTCTTGGTTGGTATGAGTGAATGTTGCTGGCTGCCTGCTAGGTGTGAGCGTCTTGAACTCAGAGTTCAGGACAGGAGAGGCAGGAGAGTGCTGAGCTCTCAGGCTGGGGCTGGAAGTTCACTGATCCGTTGGGTTTCATAAACACCTGGGGTCCTGGGCGTGCCGCCGTCTTCTCTGTCTTGTGTATGTGGGATTTATCTTCTCCCCTTGCTCGTAAGCGATTCAACGTTACAGAATCGCACAGGGAGGAACATAGCTGTTTCTTGTAGACCTTCCTCTTCCCCAGCTGCTGTGGGAACTGACAGAATCTAAGAACCCAGAGACGTATGAGAACAGGAAGGGGCTGTACACATTTGAAACACACAAGATCTAGCTTACTTTTTGGAAGTCAAAGGTCACTGGTCAATCTTTTTTTGTTTTGTTTTGTTTTCTTTTCTTTTCTTTTTTTTTTTCAAGACAAGGTTTTACTGTGTAGCCTTGGCTGTCTTGGACTCACTTTGTAGACCAGGCTGGCCTGGAACTCACATCGATCCGCCTGCTTCTGCCTCCCAAATGCCGGGATTAAAGGCGTGCGCCACCATGCCTAGCTTCACTGGTCAATCTTAGCACAGGTTCTCTGATTTTTTTTTTTTAAAGATGGTCTGGTGATGGCCCATTGGCCTTGAACTCCCTTTATAGCCAGGGATGGCTTTGAACTTCTGATCCTCCTGCCTCCTCATGGAGCATATCACCCAGTTTTATGTGTTGCTGGGGATGGAACCGAAGGCTTTGTGCATGCTGGGCAAGCTCCCTACCTACTGAGCCACACACCATCCCCAGCCTCACTGGAGCTCTTTGTTTAGGGTGTTCTGGGGGTGCTGAGGCTTGAAGCAGCCCAACCCATTTGAGAGGAAGAGGCGGTTATACAACTGGTCTCCTTCCATGTGATCTGCTGGAGCCAGCTCTCCACAGCTTTCTCCCATCAGTATCATCACACACTGCCGGTGCTGCCTGCCTAACTCAGGACGGTAGGCTCAGGGAGGCAGCTTGTCGAAAACCATTAACCTCAGAAGGAGCCAGGTTGACCTTGGAGCCATTTTTTTCTGGCTCCTGCTCTTTTCATTTCTCCATGATATCAGCCATAAAATGATAATTGTGTCTCTATAGGTCGGTCTTTTTAATATATGTAACAATGGGTTTCATCATGACAGTCACAGTGTGGGTCTGTGTAAAGTGTATGAGGGCCTGCGTTTCATCACCCAGAACCCACTTTAGAAAGCTGTTATAGCCAGGTGTGATGGCGCAGGCCTTTAATCCCAGCACTCGGGAGGCAGAGGCAGATGGATCTCTGTGAGTTTGAGGCCAGCCTGGTCTACAAAGTGAGTCCAGGATAGTCAAGGCTGCACAGAGAGACCCTGGCTCGAAAAAACACCACCACCCCCAGCCAAAAATAAAACAAAATAGAAAGCTGCTATAGCTGGGCTTCGTGGCGCATGCCTTAAATCCCCACTGGGAGGCAGAGGCAGGTGGATCTCTGTGAGTTCGAGGCCAGCCTGGTCTACAAAGTGAGCCCAGGACAGCCAAGGTCAACACAGAGAGACCCTGTCTCGAAAAAACAAAGAAAGAAAGAAAAGAAAGAAAGAAAGCTGCCATAGCAGGCCATGCTTGGTGACCATGAGGCAATGACCGCAGGATGCCTGGGGCTTGATGGCCAGTCTAGCCCATTCAGTGAATTCCAGGCCAAGGTGGACACTGTTCCTGAGGAACGTGCGTTAGACGCTGTCCCCGGCTTCTGCATTATCACAAACGTATAAAGACCAAGAATTGCAGTGGATGAATGTGTGTGTCCTCAGGCCCCCTTCCTGTCCTTAAGTAACCACGTTTTGTAATCCAGTACATTCCCAGCAGACTTCCTCACCCTTTGTTGGCGTTTTCAGCCTGTGATGCGTCTGATTGACCATGGCATTGCACGCGCCTTGGACTGGAGGCAGGGGTTCCCGCCATGTCCTCTAGACTAATCCTGAGTGTAGGAGGTGGCCTTGGTGGCCATTTTCCTTTACCACCTCGCTGACTGGGTGGGGCAAGTGCTCATGAGGTCGTGTAGGCCGCGTGGATAGAGGAAATGGGAACTGAAAGAGAGCACAGGCAGCGAAGGTGCAGCTTGGGAGCTGGGTTTCGAGTAGGCTTGGAGAAATCCCTCCCCCATGCAGGCATGGCACACAGCACTGGTGACTGAGAAAAAGAGCAGAGTTCTGTCAGCTAGCTCCAGCCTAGAGGAATGCAGTGTGTTCTTCCAGGCCAGCGCCTGCCCTCTGGGCCTCTGGTGTTTGCCCAGGCGCTCTTGGCAGTTTTTTTTCCCCTCGCTCTGAAAGGCATCCTTGGTTCCTCAAAAAGGGGTCAAGGCTTGCTCCCAAGTACTTTGAGGCTTGGGCAATCTCCTTCCTGGAAGGAAAAGTAGTTAACTACTTTAAAAAATGCTTTTAGGGTAGGAGAGATGGCTCGGCTGTTAAAGGCACTGGCTGCTCTGGCAGAGTACACCGGTTCCGCTTCCAGCACCCATGTGGTGGCTCACAAAGGTCTCTAACTCCGGTTCTAGGGGATCCAGCGCCCTCTTGTGGTTTCTACAGGCATCAAGCACGATTGTGGCTACATACACAGAAGTAGGTAAAACAACAATTCATGCACATAACAAAAAATTTTTAGTTACATGTAATTATTTGTGAGCAGACAAACATGGTTCTGTGCACATGTGGAGGTCAGAGAACAACTTTTGAAGAAGAGTCAGTTCTCTTCTTCCTCATGGTGGGACCAAGGCACTGATCTCAGGTCATCAGCCTTGGAGGCAAGAGCCTTTACCTCCTAAGCCATCTTGCTGGCCTTCAGCAACTTTAATTTTATTTATTTATTTATTTATTTATTTATTTAGAGACAGGGTTTCTCTGTGTAGCCCTGGCTGTCCTGGATTTGCTTTGTAGACCAGGCTGGCCTCAAACTCACTGTGATCCACCTGCCTCTATCTCCCTGAGTGCTGAGATTAAAGGTGTGTACCACCACACCCAGCTAAGATTTGTTTGTTTTGTTTTTATTTATTTTTTATGTGCATTAGTGTTTTGCCTGCATGTATGTCTGTGTGAGGGTGTCAGATCTTGGAGTTACAGACAGTTGTGAGCTGCCATGTGGGTGCTGGGAATTGAACCCGGGTCCTTTGGAAGATCAGTCAGTGCTCTTAACCGCTGAACCATCTCTCCAGATCCTTTGTTGTTGTTTTTGATTAAAATTTTAGCCAGGCAGTGGTGTACACCTTTAATCCCAGCACTTAGGAGGTAGAGGCAGGCAGATCTCTGAGTTTGAAGCCATCCTGGTCTACAGAGCAAGTTCCAGGACAGCCAGGGCTACACAGAGAAACCCTGTCGGAAAAAAACAAAAAAGATGCCTCAGGGACTAGGTAGTGGTCTGAATCTCCGGGTCCCTTGTCCGTTCTCACACAGGGTGGTTTTTTGTGCTCTCCAGCTCCGTAGGCCACTGTACCTAGTCCTCACTGCGAATCTGTTCCAGGCTAAGGTGGAGTGGGCTCTTAGGGTAAAAACTTTAAAACCAGGAGGCACAAAAGCACTGCCAGTGTTGATGGAACTGCAGACAGCCAGGACCTGTAACCTGATGCTGTCGAGGAAGGAAAGAGCTAGAACATTGCTGGCACTGTGGCCCAGGTCACCGCGCCCCTCAAACCCTGTGCTTCATCTCAGGTGGGATGGAAACAGGAGAAGCCGCCTCTGGGGTCTGAGCACAAGTGGCCAGGTGGCATGGGAAGCCTTTGTGTCCCTTGTCTTTCTGACTTTCCAGTGTGTTTGTGGGTTGCTAGGCGCCACACACTGTCCCCCGCTCTCTGGTCTCTCAATGCCATCCTGCACTGGGCATTCTTACCAAGACCGTGGGAAACTGTTTGATGGCCAGATGGTTGTCTTAGAAACACTGGGATGCAGAGTTCTTCAGCCCTGGCCAGCATCCGGTCCTGACTTAGACCCGGCTGGGAATTCTCTCCAAACATACTGTTGGCAGCATTGATCTGCTCCTTGGGTCACATGACACAGGCATTATTGTTCTTTTAAATGATTCATTTACATTTGCTTTTAAAAATTTATTCACTTTACATCCCAATTGTAGCCCCCTCCCTCACCTCCTCCCAGTCCCTCCCACCTCCTTCTCCCCGCCCCCAACCCTCAGAGGGAGAGCCCTTCTCCCCTAACAACTGACCCCAGCCTACCAAGTCTCATCAGGACTGCCTGCATCCTCTTCCTCTGTGGCCAGGCAAGGCAGTCCCGCCAGGGTGAAGTGATCAAAGAGCAACACAGTCCAAGGCAGTGACAGCCCCTGTTCTCCATATTAGGGACCTACATGGAGACTGAGATGCCTATTGACTACATCTGAGCAGGGAGCCTAGGTATTCTCTGCATGATTCTTGGTTACTGCATCAGTCTCAGCAGGCCCCCTGGCCTAGATTTGTTGGCTCTGTTGGTCTCCTTGTGGAGCGCCTGTCTTCTCCGTGACCTTCTGTCCCCCAACTCTTCCATAATACTCTCTGCCCTCTGCCCTGAAGTTTGGCTGTGAGTCTCAGCATCTGCTTGGATCCCCTGCTGGGTGGAGTCTTCCAGAGGACCTCCATGGTCGGCTGCTATGCTGTTCTCCCTCTCCAGCCGCTTGCAGTGTCCAGTCTGTCTGCCCTTGTGAGTAAGAAGTAAGCATCCTCCCTAGGGTCCGCCTTGTTGCTTAGCTTCATTCTTGTTCTGAAGAAGCTTCGTGGGCCTGGAGATGCTGCTCAGTTGATAGATACCTGCCTAGCATGCACAAGGCTCAGGCTGTGATCTCCAGCATCGCACAAAGCCGGGGGTGAAGATGCATACCTCTAACTACAGCCCTTAGAAGGCTGAGGCAGGAGGATCAGAAGTTCAAGGTCATCCTTGGCTACATTGCCAGCCTGGAGTTCTTGAGGCACCCTCTCATATGCTGGGGGGTGGGGGGTGGGGGGTGGGGGGAGCTTTGCCAAAGTGTATATTTACTGTGCAACAAACATCTTTTTGTTCTTGAGGGACTAGGTGGTGGGCACCAGCCTTTCCCATCAAGACTCTGGCATCTGTGCCTGAAGATGGTACAAACTTCTGACCAGTATAAAGCTAGGCCTGGTTGCAAGTGTTTGTAATGCCAATTCTTTGGGAAACTGAGGCAGGAGGATTTCAGGTTCAAGGCCACCTGGGCAACCTATTATATTAGTCACTGTTCTATGCTGTGAAGAGACACAGTGGCCCGGGCAACTCTTACAAAGGAAAGTATTTCACTGGGGCTGGCTTACAGTTTCAGGCTTAGTCCGTTATCATCACGGTGGGAGCATGGCAGCCTGCGGGCAGACATGGTGCTGCGGAAGGAGCTGAGAGCTCCATCCTGATCCAGAAGCAAAGGGGAAGACCTGGCCAGCATGGGCCTTTGAAACCTCAGTGCCCCACCACCACCACCGTGACACACTTCCTCCAAAAGGCCACACCTCCTAATCTTTCTAATCCTATCAAAGAGTTCCAGTCCCTGGTGACCAAGCATTCAAATACAGGAGCCCATGGGGGACTTTCTTATTCAAGCCTCCACATAGTAAGACCTTGTCTCAAGATGAAAAGTTTTAAAAGGGCCAGAATTACGGAGACCCACCCTCCTTAGGGGACACAGGCATACAGGCTTTTCATCTGTCACTGGGTGGACACGTCCTCTTTTGACCTCTTCCTGAGAAGTTTAGGAGTCAGAGTTTGAGGATGTCCTGATTCCCGAGATAATAAATAAATGTTGTCATGTGGTTCAGCCTCTGCTGTTCCTCTGAGGACCTGCTTCAGAAGGAGTGAGTGTTGTGGAGACCAGAGCGGTTGCCTGGCATGGCAGCACCCAGCAATCCCAACACTTGAGAGGGTGAGACAGGACGTCTTCAAATCTGGGGTTAGCCTGGGCTACGGAGTGAGACACCATGACTCAAAACTCCACAAACAGAAAGCCCCGTAGTCTGTCCAGTCAGTGGCCATGCCTGGGATAGAATTCCAAACCGCAAGGCAGACATTGCTGCGCTCCAATTCTGGGATGCACGATTGCTCAGGCGTCCCTGCAACCATATCTGAGAGACGCTTCCCCGTAGGCCTAGTGCCCCAGAGGATTGCTCTGTCTGCTCCACCGCTCATTTGAGCCAATACAATCGTGGCTACCGGCCACTTAATTATTTAAAGGGCTGACTTGGGTGAGCCCAACTTTGCTTCTGGACTCCTGAGAGCTTCCTTAGCGGTCGCCCCATCTGAATACTCAAGCTCTCTGTGAGACCAAGAGGGAGGCTGCCGTGACCAGGTTAACCTCCGCCCCAGGCAACACAAGAGAGACATGCCTTCTTTCCATGTTGCCACGCTGTTCCTTTTATATTTGAGGTTTGTACACTCTGAGTGAGCAGGGATGAGGCAGGCCCAAGGACAGAACCGGTATTGTGACTGGCAGGTGTGGGCATGGGCGTGTGCCACTATGGAGCCTCTAGCAGGCAGGCGCTTAAAACAGCCGTTGTACAGCCGCTTTGCCTTGTACCTCTCCTGATATTGTGGAAGCAGGGGGCTGTCCTGCCCTGTGAAGACAGGAGCATGACCCAGTTTTCCCCCAGGACAGCCTCAGTCAGTAGCAGGGCTGGGACCCAGGTCTCTCTCTGTTGGCCTGGACAGCATTGTGTTGCCTCTTGCTGTCCTAGGGCAGAAGAATAAAAGTCACCTGTCCCCATCTTTGCACGTGGCCATTTATAATCTCACACGGTACCTATCGTGGGATTAAGTGTTGTTTTGGGTCACTTGTCTATAGGAGAGACAAGACCAGCTCTCAGAACAGAGACTGGGCCCAGCCCTGATCTGAATGCGTCAGACATTTCTTGGCTTGGTGGTGAGTGCCACCCACGTTTGCCCTAAGTCACAAGGCTGGTGCAGTCATGTGATGGCTGGTCTCCCCAGGGCGCTCAGAAAGTGCATCCTCCTGGCTTTAAGGATGAGCCAGGTAAGCTTTCCGTGGGCCTGGTGCTTGAGCATACCCTGCAAAATGGGAGACAAAGATCAGCTTAGCCAGTCCAAGGTGTGGGCTGGGAACAAACAGCAGCTTGACAGAATATTATAATACTCAGTCCCTCTCTTGTCCAGCCAAGTGTGTTTGTTTGTATCACTGCGTTTGTATCACTTATGTGTGTGTGTCCATGTGAGTGTATGCCATGTGTGTGCAGGTGCCTGAGAGGCCAGAATAGGGAGGTTGGATCCCCTGGAGCTGGAGTTACAGACCATTGTAGGTTGCCCAATGTGGGAGCTGTGGATTGGACCAGGGTCCTCTGGAAGCGCAGCAAGCCAGCACTCCAGCCCCTTATTCGGAAGCATTTAAACTTCTTCTGATGGGAACTTTCTTATCCCCCTAGAATCAAGCATACCAGCCCACCTGTGTCTCATGGAACACACACACACACACACACACACACACACACACACACACACACACACACACACACACACACACACACACGCCCCCGACTCCTGGGACAAGCCTGGCTTGCTTGTTCCACCTGTTTTTCCCAACATCCTTTTAGCCAAACTGGTCAGAGGAGTTTTTGGTATTTGTTGTCTCTTGTTCTCACTGTCTTTTTTTTTTTTTTTTAACATATTCATCCATAGGTACTTCAGTATACATTGCTTATAGATAATTTTTCTTCCCACAGGACCAGATACCACCATTACCTCCTTTAAAAATTAGTTATAAGGCCGGATGGTTGTGGCACACGCCTTTAATCCCAGCACTCGGGAGGCAGAGGCAGGTGGATCACTGTGAGTTCCAGGCCAGCTTGGTCTACAAAGTGAGTCCAGGATAGTCAAGGCTACACAGAGAAACCCTGTCTCAAAAAAACCAAACCAACCAAACAAACAAAAGAATTAGTGATAAAAGCTTGGGGTGCACACCTTTAATTCCAGCACTCAGGAGGCAGAGGTAGAAAGATCTTTGAATTTGAGGCCAGCCTGGTCTACAGAGCAAGTTTCAAGACAGCCAGGGCTACACAGAGAAACCCTGTCTTGGGGAGGGGGAAAAATAGTGATACATTTCCTTAACGTCATCAGAGCAGGCTTGTAGCTCAGCTGGTAAAGACCATGCTTAGCACACACAAAGTCCTGGGTTCAATCCCCAGCACTGCATAAACCGGGCATGGTGGCACACAACTGTAACCTCAGCACATGGGAGTTGGAGGCAGGAGGATAAGAAGTTTAAGGTCATCTTCAGCTACACAACAAGTTCAAGGCCAGCCTGGACTATAAGAGACCTTGACTCAAAACAGCTAGCTCAAGAATCTGCTGGGTTTCAGGTTATAACTATTGCAGTCAGTTTTTTTAAATGCCTTATTTGCTGGAAACATGTTCCCTGCCCCTCACCCCAGGGGCTTTCATCAAGCCTCCTAGCCTGTCCTTTTGGGTCCTTGGCCTCTGTGACCCCAGAGACCCATGGTGTCCTCTCTCTCTGGGTATTCTTTCACGTGGCTTCTGCAGCACGTACTGTCCTACAGGATCTGACCGTGAGCTACCCTCCGACCATCCCGTGTCACTCACCTCAGCCTTGGGCTCCAGCTATGTAGGATTGCTTAGCGGTGGTCCTGCCCTAGGACCTCACACCTGCTGTTGCCCCAACACATCGGCTGTGCATGAGAGTTCCTGCAATGTTGAAGGAAAGGTGGTGTCTGTCCTGCTTTGGAATCTGCCATGTTGGTCTGGGAAGGCGCCTAGGCATGATTATATTTCTCAAGTTCTATGTGTGCTCCCGTGGAGGCCCTGGTCTAAGGGGGGCTCCTGGCCAGCACTAAGAGACCCTCTTCCTGACCTCTGTACCCAGCATGACCATCTGTGCATCTCAGCACCCTTTCATGTCTCCTGGCAGAGTGCCACCTGATCTATAAATGGTACCATTCAGTGGCTGGAACCAGAAAACCTGGAATTGCCATCACTTCCCTTTTCTCACAGAATATGATGAGGTAACGTAGCGCCTCACTGATGAGCCCTTGGACAACACTTTCAGATCCTCAGTCCGTCCCTCATCTCACTTCCTCCCCTGCCACAGCTGCCCTGGAGCCACTGCCCTGGTTCCCCATCTGCACGGTGGGAATCCTCCTAACCTAGCTTTCTGCCGCCACTTGTCACCCTCAGTCTGGGCCTGCCACACAGAAGCCCGTGAGGACACATGCACTCACGTTATCTCCTCACGCTCAAGCCTTCAGTGGCTTCTCCTCAAACTGGAAATGATGAAGTCCTTACCTGGCCTGCACATGCTTTCTCCCTCAGCCACCTTCATGGCCCCATCTCCTACCACTCACGTCCACACTCCTGAGCTCAGCGCATCAGCTACCCCATCACTGCTCCAGCCTCGGGGCCTTTGGCCTTGTTCTGAGACACGAACACTCTGAAACCTCAGTGGTCATACTTGGAGCAATCATCCCTGGTCCAGAACTACTAACGGGCCCATGCCCTTCTTTGCTTTAAAATACCATTTAGCATTCTTACACATTTAGCAATGTCTAGTTGCATATAGTTTATTGCTAGCACCAGAGTGTAACTTTTTTAAAAAAATATTTATTTATTTATTTATTATTATTATGTATATAGTGTTCTGCCTGCATGTACACCTGTAGGCCAGAAGAGGGCATCAGATCATATTACAGATGGTTACGAACCACCATGTGGTTGCTGGGAATTGAACTCAGGTCCTCTGGAAGAGCAGGCGGCGCTCTTAACCACCGAGCCATCTCTCCAGCCTCCAGAGTGTAACTTTTAAAATGCCAAGACTCTGTAGGTATGTGTGAAGAATGGCACCTGAGGCTAGGGGCACAGTCAGGGTAGTTTGGTTGTTCAGCGTGCACAAGGCCCTGGGTTTGAGCCCCACGACTGCCAAGTTGAGATACAGAGAGATTTCATAACCACACATACTAGATCCTTAGTATTATGTGTTGAGCTATCTGAGTCCTGAAGACTTGAGCTGCTGCTTCTGGCCGCTGCTGAACTGACCTGTGGAGACACTGCTCTCAGCCCCACTGTCACAGTGTGTGCCGCTTGCCACCTCTCTCAAGAACTTAGGCCATGGGCAGGCATCCTTTTTCTACACAGCTAAATAGTAAATACTTAGGCCCTTCAGGCCGGCTAGCCTGTTATATGTCCTTGACTCTGTCACTGTGGCACCGAGGCAGTGTAGATAACACAAAAAGAATAGTGTGTTCTGCCAACTCTGAAATCTTCTCTGAGCAGTAGGGTGAGGTCTACCCAGAAGTGGGGTGCTCTTCTGTGCGTCTAAAGGGAGACACAGGGAGGGAGAGTCACAGGCCCATGGTCCCCAACTGTTCTCTGACCATCAGGCTCAAATCCACAGGCTTTTAAAGATTTACTTGTTTGTGTGTGTGTGAATGGTTTGCCTGCATGCATGTGCACCACAAGTGTGCCAGGTGCTCACAAAGGCCAGAAGAGGGCACTGAGTTCCTCAGAACTGGAGTTGTAAGCTACCAAGTGGGTGCTGGGAACTGAACCCAGGTTCTTTGCAAGAGCAGCCAGTGCTCTTGACCACTGAGCCAGCTCTCAGGCCCTGCTGTGCACTGAGTTTTTCTTCTTGGGCTCTCCTGAAACAAATTAGAAAATAATCTAAACAGTCTAACTTTTGTTTGTTTGCTTTGTGTTGGCTTTTGAGGTTAAGGCTGGCTGTATAGCCTAAGCTAGCCTCAAAGTCAGTCCTTCCTCAGCATCTGGAGGGCTGGGATTAAAGGCATGGGCCACCACACTTGGTAACTCTTACCTTCATTCAGGGATTTCAAGCCCCAACTGTGATGAATTATCTGTGTTTTAAATCTGGCTGTGCCAGTTACTACCTGTGTGACCTGAGTTGTGTGTGGCTGTGATGATTAGTGTGTCTGAGTTGCATTGCTGTCATCAGCATCGCGGCCACTCATACTTGTAAAGTGTTTATGAGGCTCTTTGATTCTTGTTTGTTTGGTTTTTGGTTTTTCAAAACAGGGTCTCCCTATGGAGCTCTGGCTAGCCTGTAACTTACTACATAGACCAGGCTGGCCTCACAAGACTTTCCTGCCTGAGTCTTTTTAATAAATAAGGCCCATGGTCAGCCAGTGAGTGGCAGGGTCAGCAGCATCCAATCCGCGTCTGATCCCAGGACCCATACTCTTAGCACTGTGCTGCCTTCCTGACGCGCATAACAAGTGCTCATTATTAGCATATATCCAGTGTAACAGAGTCATTTGGCATCAAAGATGCTCACTGAACTTCCAGGCTGTTCATACGCCCTGTCTGCCGGTCCCATCCCTCTGGGATCCTCACCCACTGTTTGTTCTCCTAGACCTGCAGTGCTTGGCTCACCTCTGCTGTTTGTTTACCTTGGTGCCAGGCTTTGCTAACCAGCGCCCAGCGCATGAGCTCCAGCTGTGGACACAGCTCTGTGAGCCCACGGGGAGCATCGACTCACCAGCATTCTTCCTGTTCTTCTCAAGGCCTGTGCCCTGCCCGAGCACCGCACCAGACCTCCCTTCAGATGACAGACATTCCTCCCCAGCCTAAATTGAGCTCAGCTGGTAAAGGGCCTACCATTGGACCCGAGTGCCGACTCCCAGTACCCACATAAAAGCTGGACATGGTGGCTCCTGTCAGAGTCAGGCAAATCTCTGGAGCCCACTGGCCAGCTAGCTCAGCCAATTGGTGAGCTCTCAGTTCAGAGACTCTGTCTTAAAAAATAAAGCTGGTAGCCTGGCACAGAGGAGCAGGCCTTCATTTCTAACACTCGGCAGTCAGAGGCAGGTGGATCTCCTTGAATTTGAGGCTAGCCTGGTGTGCACAGCAAGTTCCAGGCCAGTCAGAGCTACATAGCAAGACCTGTTTCAAAACAAGAAAGCTTTTAAAAATTTATTTATTTATTCATTCATTCATTCATTTATTTATACAGTATTCTGCCTGCCAGAATGTATTAAGCATGCCATGTATTCCTGCAAGCCAGAAGAGGGCACCAGATCTCATTACACGGTTGTGAGCCACTGTGTGGTTGCTGGGAATTGAACTCAGGACGTGTGGAAGAGCAGCCAGGGCTTGGCTTTTAACCTCTGAGCCGATCTCTCCAGCCCCAAGAAAGATTTTTTTTTTTAAGTCTAGAGAAGCAATAGAGGAAGATAACATAATTTCTGCCTTCTCCCCACGCACGAACACACACAAATACGCACACGTGTACCACGCACACACATACACACACACACAAATATGCACACGTGTACCACGCACACACACACACAAATATGCACACGTGTACATGTGCACACACATACACCATGTACACACAGGAACGAATATGCACACACACGTACCATGCACACGCATTCTGCGGTTGCCACTTCAGCTGTCATTGTGACACAATATGGAATGGCCTGGTAAGAGTTTCAGTAGGATTCTCTAGATTAAGCTTAGCCTGTGGCCTCACCTGGAGGCTTGTCTCCATTATGTGTGCACTGATGTGTTTCCAGCTCACTGTGGGCGGCACCATTCCTTAAGCAGGGGGCCCAGGGCTGTGCAAGTGTAAAGAGGAGCCTGAGCACAAATTAACACACAACGCTCGTTTCCTCTGCTGAGACTCTGGGAGTGATGTGTCAGGTTCCTGCTGCCTTGGTTCCTCCCACCATGAGGGACCGTGACCCAGAATTGTGAATTAAAACAAGGCCTTTCTTCCTACGTTGATTTTTGTCAGAGTATTTTATCACAGCAACAGAAATAAAACGAGGACATGTACACATAAATTAAAATTAAAAAGTCTGAAGAGTAGGAACCACTGCCAGTAAGATAATAGTTACTAGCAGAGTCTGCCATGTTTGCACCTAAGTGACTACTTAGCCAGACACTACAATGTTGGTATGACTGAGGATGCGGGTGCATTCTTCCTCATATCAGCTAATGCTTATTTGCCACTTGGTGTCACCAGCTATGCTGAGCCTCTTGGATGCTTTTAACTACCTGGTCCCCTAAGCCAGCAGCATCCAGCAGGACAGCCTGCCATGATGACAGTGCTGTGGGTCTGCACTGGACAGAGCTGCTAGCACTGGGTCAGGGATGTGGGGTGGGAAGGGAGTGGCTACCAGCACTTGAAATATGGCTGGTGTGCCAGAAGTGGTGGTGCACGCCTTTAATCTGAGCACTCAGGAGGCAGAGGCGGGTGGATCTCTAAGTTTGAGGCCAGCCTGGTCCACAAAGCAAGTCCAGGACAGCCAAGGCTACACAGAGACCCTGTCTCTGGAAAATGAAAAAAAAAAAAAATACGGCTGGTACCACTAGAGTGGACTTTCATTTAAGTTTGGTTTAAATTTTCTTTTTAAAATATGCATTATGTGCCAGGCCTGGTGGCGCATGCCTTTAATCACAGCACTTGGGAGGCAGAGGCAGGCGGATTGCTGTAAGTTCAAGGCCAGCCTCGTCTACAAATCGAGTCCAGGACAGCCAAGGCTACAGAGAGAAACCCTGTCTCGAAAAAAAAAAGTGCATTCTGTATGGTACATGCTAAGTAAGTGCGCTATCACTGCCAGCCACATCACCAGCCCCTTGACATAATTTAACTTCAAGTAACCACATAAGGTCAGCAAGTGTTGTACTATACTGAGCAGCGTGGCTCAAAAAAGGCCCTTTAATGACTCTCTTTCTCTTTGTTTGTTGGTTTGGTTTCTCTGTGTAGCTCTGGCTGTCCTGAAACTCACTCTGTAGACCAGACTGGCCTCAAACTCACAGAGGTCCTTCTGCCTCTGCCTCCTGAGTGCTGGGATTAAAGGTGTGCACCGCCACCACCTCCCGACTCCCCTTTAAGTCATTTTAAAGGGGAGAGAAAATGAGTGGGAGAGTAAACTGGCGTTCTGAGGGTGTGCCGCTGTGTGACAGTGCCAGGCTTAACTCTTGCTTCTTGCCTCAGCCTTCTGGGCCATTGCCCTGTGCTTTCCTACAATTTTTTATTGCATGTTTTTATGCATACGTGTGGGATGGGCGCTGCATGCATGCTGTGGCCTATGTCTAGAGCTCAGGACTATGGGTTTGGAGGATTGAACTCAGGTCATCGGGCTTGGTAGCAAGTGCCTTTGGTGCCGAGCCGTGATGTACTTTTAGAGTGCTGTCTGAGTCATGATAGCATGTGTAGATTTGCAACTCACCTGGATATGTGCAAGACATAGCTAAAGACTGCTGTCAGATTTCCTGGGGGTATAAAGGAGGACCTGAGCTAATGAGGATGGAGCCTGTGTTTCTGAGTAGGAAGATTGGGTACTACGAGACAGTAGCTCACTGCGTGAACAGTCTCTGGGTTGAGCATAATTCCATTATAAATCCAAGATGGGGCTGGAGAGATGGCTCAGCAGTTAAGATCACTGATCCCTCTTCCAGAGGACTAGGGTTCCATTCCCAGCACCCACGTGGCTCACAACCATCTGTATAACTGACACACATGCAAGCAAAATACCCATATGCATAAAAGAATTTTATAAAATTCGAAAATGCGATGGTGACGAAGTTTGATTCTAAAAGGATAGCTTGGGGTCTCAAAGTGGCTGAGCATGTACAGGGGCTTGCCACCAAACCTGATGACCTGAGTTCAGTCCCTGGTCGGATCCAAAAGGTAAAAGGAGGGAACCAACTCCAGTAAGTTGTCCTCTAGCCACCAGATGTGCACATGTGCCCCAATAAATAAATAAAGTACAAAGGGGGGTTGGAATAACAACTTTGAAAAAGAAGAGCTGGTAGGAGCTAAGTGGGCTTCTTCTGCCCATATCCAAGTGCTGAGTAAAGTGGAAATAATTAAAATGGTATAGAGATAGACAGTAGTCTAATGGCACAGGATGATCTAGAAAGGACACACTGACTTGTGGATCAGATGCAGAGAGACTGGGCCATCAATAAATATGAGAAGATGGGCCACCCATCAAGAGTGACCCTTACCTTTATGCTCAAAGACCTAAACACAGAAGACAAAGGGCCACAGGGGTAGGGTAGTCAGTGACAGCTTCTCCAGTGGCTGGGCATCGCCTAGTTAGCATGGACTCAGTAAATAAGAGGGGCTGGAAGGGTGGCTAAGCTGAGCAGCCATGAGAACCTGAGCTCGTATCCCAGCACCCACTTAACATGCTGGGCAGGGCCTCACACCCAGCTCTAAGGATCGGAGGCAGGAGGATTGCTGGGGCCTGCTGGCTGCCAACCCAGCCTGAAAGCAAAAGCTCGGGGCTCAGGGAGGGAAAGGAACAGTGTGGGATGGAGAACGGTCTTGTGAGAGAACAGGTGAGGTCAATCCACTAGAAGGCAAACCACCTCGTGCAGGAGCTTGATTGTTGCCAGCTGAAAAGATCCATGAACAGACTCTGGGAGGCGATAGATAAATGAGCCCAAAACTGGAAGTGGGGCCTTTGGAGACTTGGGATAGTTTTGGCTGTTCATCGCTTGACTTCAAGACGCTCCTAGAGAGAACCGCTCAAGGGAAGGTTTCGGGGCTCCAGCTTCTGCTGAGTTTCTGGGTTCTGGTTATTCCAGGTTCCAGCAGAAGAAATCCTGCTGATTATGCAAGAAGAATCGTTCCTCGGAACTGATATCCTTACGGTTTTGTTATTCTTTAATCCTCTTTTCCTATTGTTTAGGTTAGTCAGGTTATAAGGGACATACGCTTGCTTAATAAGTTCGTAATAAAATATATTGGTTAAGAAAATTGAGCCTACAGAACAGGGCAGAGAGTGGTAGAGGAGAGCATGTAACACTTTTCTCTAGCCTCTGTGCAAGAGCACAGGCTCACATGTATATAGGTACATGTACCACACACATACATGGCACAGCCATACACAAAGTAAACCCTGAAAATATAAAAGATGTAACAGGGTAGAGGAACAAGAACCTTTGTAGAGCAGGGCAGTGGTGGCGCAGCACTTGGGAGTCAGAGGCAGGAGGATCGCTGTGAGTTAGAGGCCAGCCTGGTCTACAAAATAAGTCCAGGACAGCCAAGGCTACGCAGAGAAACCTTGTCGTGGGGGCAGGGGGGGGGGGGGGGGGGGGGGGGTGGAATAACCTTTAAAGGAAACTATTGACCAATCTGACTGAAAATGGTGAGTTTTTCAGTAGGGAAAAAAAATGACACCAGAGACAATACACAAGGAACATCAGACAAGAAATCAATCAAAAGGCTGGGCGTGGTTGTGCAGACCAGGTGTGTGCTGCACATCTGGAATCTCCACGTGTGGGAGGCTGAAGCAGGAGTTTGAGGCCAGCCTGAGCTATGGAGTGAGGCCTTGGCTGGGGGTGGAGTGGGAGAGGAGACTGAGAGAACACAGAGTGGCACTGGTGTGGCAGTGTGGCGTAACACTAACGTGTGCAAGAGGGCTTCAGGAGTGATGGCTCAGGGTGAAGAGCACTCGATGCTCTTGCAGCGGACCTTGGTTCAATTCCCAGCACCAACACAGTGTCTCACAGGCATCTGTAACTTCAGTTCCAGGGGATCCAATGCCCTTTTCTGGCCACTTTGGACACAAGGCATGCACGGGGTACACAGACATACATATAGATAAAACACTCACATACACTAAATAAATAATAAAAATTTAAAAGTAAAAAAAAAAATTTAAGTAGCCAACTGGGAATCATTCAAAATAAAAAACAAGGGGCTAGAGAGATGGCTCAGAGGTTAAGAGCCCTGGCTGCTCTTCTAGAAGTCCTGAGTTCAATTCCCAGCAACCACGTGGTGGCTCACAACCATCTACAATTAGATCTGGTGCCCTCTTCTGGCTTGCAGGTGTACACGCAGGCAGAGCACTGTATACATAATAATAAATCTTTTTTAAAAAACCCTTCAGCCACCTTGGGCTGGCCCATTAGAGCCCTCTATCTAGAAAGCTTTCCTCTCTCTGCCCCTTCTGCCTGCATGAGAAGGGCAGACCCTTCGGGACTGATTCTGCCCTGGTCAGCCAGGCTGCTGGGCTTGCTCTGGGTCATAGAGAAGAGACTATTTTTGTTGTGGACTTGAATGGTTGGCCTCCCTCCAGGAGCACGTGCTCCCTGGCATGGCTGCCGCATCTCGGCTTCTGCTTCCAGAAAGCACTTGAGAATGCAGTTGACCCAGGCACTGAAACCAACCCCCAGCATTGAGGGAGGTTGGGTGTCTCTGCTCTTCTCTCCAACCGGGCCACTGGAAAGGTGACAGGAATGGAGGGTTCTGCTCTGGGTCCGTCAACCTGGGGGGTACTGGGTGCTCTGGGACACTGTGATCTCAGTATTCTCTCCTGCCCCCCTCATTCTCCCTCCCTCCCTCCCTCTCCCTGTCCCTGTCTCCAGCCCTGGGGACAGTGTCCTTCTTGGCATAGGGCTTGATTGACATGAACCTAGCACACACCTAGATCTGGCCATGTTCCTCAGGCACATTTGATATCCATGTCAGCCTGTGGCAGGAAAGCCATCAGAGCAGGTGACACAGCCTCTCAGACCTCAGTGTGTACAGAGGGCAGCTCCAAGCAGGGCCTACACACTAAATAAATGATTTTTGTAATGCTGATTGGGAATTTTTTAAATGCCTTCAGGTAGTACCAGTGTGTGTGTATGTGTGTGTGTGTGTCTGTCTGTCTGTCTGTCTGTACCTGAGCATGTTTGACTTACACAGACACCACTGTGTATAGTGCCCAGGCGGCAACTGTAGCCTATGGCCCTGCCCAAGGCTTAGTACCCACCACTGAGCTGGGCATCTCTCACCAGCACAAGGCTGTCTATGCAAAGCCCCTCCTGAGAGCCTCCTGGGCAAGACTAGCACTCTGCAGGGCAGTTGCAGGCTGCCTCTGCTGCCCTACACCTGGGGCTCTCCTGACCAGCATGGTCATCTTCTTTCTTGCAGCTGCAGAGCTACTTTGCGGCCTGTGAGGATGAGACCCCTGCTATCCGGAACCACGACAAGGTCCTGCAGCGCCTGTGTGAGCACCTGGACCATGCCCTGCTGTATGGGTGAGTGCGGGCTGCTCTGAGGACTGGTGGAGTCAGGCACGGGGCCCAAGATGCCCTCCAGACAGAGGCTGCTGTTCTCGTCTGCCTCTCTGTCCTCAGACAAACTTCAATAAAGCCCTGGGGTGGGGATCGAATGAACACACCTGGTTGCCTGAGGTAGCCCGACCTAGGCCCAGCACGGCCGTTCCACCCCCACAGATTGCAAGACCTGTCCTCCGGCTACTGGGTGCTCGTGGTCCATTTCACCCGCAGAGAGGCCATCAAGCAAATCGAAGTGCTACAGCATGTGGCCACCAACCTGGGGCGCAGTGAGTAGAACCAAGAACCAACTGTGCTCTCTCTCTGAGGATTTTGGGGCTGAGGCCCAGCCCAGGTTAGACTGAGGCAGCTGTCTGTCTCTCTTTGTCATTAGGAGGCAGTCCGGGCTAAAGTGCTAGCACCCTACACAAAGCCTCATTTTCCCCCTTCATGTGACAGTTTGTGAGTGTGTCACTGATGAAGTGAAGGAAAGCATGACACACAAGAAAACTGAGTGCCTTTGCAGTCAGTCCCAGGCCAAGCACGCAAGGTAGAGACTGTACTAGCCTGCAGTGTCAGGGCAGCGTCCTGGAGTAACTCACAAAGACACCAGCCACCACCAGTATGCCTTCTGCACTCTGTCTAGCTTTCCTAGCTGATCACAAGTTAAGGCCTGAGGGCTGTTAGATTACCTTAGTTCCTCAGAGGCCTTTGTTTGACAAATGAGCATCAGCATCAGGATCTCAGGCTAGTGAGTTACTCCTGGCTTCTCTGCAGGCCGTGCCTGGCTCTACCTGGCTCTCAATGAGAATTCCTTGGAGAGCTACCTGCGCCTGTTCCAGGAGAGCCAGGATCTGTTACAGAAGCACTACGTCAGGTGAGTGTCTGGAACACAGCCCCCCAGCTCCCTGCTCCTCAGCCCAAAGCCCCCCATTCCGTAGAGACAGAGGCCTAGCTTCCTCACATACTGACGGCCTCACTGTGCTGGCAGAGAGCTGTGGCGTCACGCTGACAGTCTGTGGCTTCCTCCAGGAGAGCTCCAGCTGGGCTGTGTGAACAGCCTGGTGTCTGCCCTGGCCTCAGACTGATCAAATACCCAATGTTTTGCCTTCCCCTTTGCTGGGGACACTTCAGGGACAGAACATTTGTGGCCACTGAGAGCCTGATAAGCCTCATGCTCCAGGCCTGTCTCTGGAGACACCAGCAAGCTTCACAGCCAGTAAGAGACCAGGAGAGACAGGAGGAGGAGAGGAGAGGAGTGGAGCGTGGCCCAATGAGCTGGGTGCCATCCGGGGGCAGGCTATCGTGTGTCCAACTTTAACACAGTGGGCTTACTGGTGAGGGTGAGCCAGGCTGGTGTCCAGACTCAGCAGGGCTCCCTCAGTTGTTTTCTCTGCCTGGCAGGAACGCCCTGGTCTGCAGCCATGATCACCTGACTCTCTTCCTGACCTTGGTGTCCGGGCTGGAGTTTATTCGGTTCGACCTGGATCTGGTGAGACGCCTTGGCTCTGGCTACTGGAGGGAGGAGAGAGAGGGAACAAGGATTTCATGGTCTGGAGCTCGCTGGGTGTGGCTGAGCTCAGCAACGCCTGTCAGTTCAGATAAAAGATGTCTTTAGGGTCAGTGGATTGGGTAGAGGGGCATTCTCTCTCTCTCTCTCTCTCTCTCTCTGCGTACTCATGGCTAGGTTTCTTGCTTCAGTATCTTCCTGCCTTTCTACCTGCCTGGGGAAAAGCCATATTGCCTGAAGTGATTTAGCTCACAAAGACTCAGCTTTGTGTTTAAGATGCCAGTGTCCCTGCCTCAAAAAAAAAAAAAGCCAGTGTTCCCACCTCAAAAAAAAAAGAAAGAAAGAAAGAAAAGGAAAGAGCCGAGCCTGGTGGCCTTTAATCCCAGCACTCAGGGAGGCAGTTACAGGTGGATCTCTATGAGTTCTAGGCCAGCCTGGTCTACAAAGTGAGTCCAAGGCATGCACCAGCACCATGCCCGGCATGAACACATATTTAAAATACAATTAAAAAAAAAAAGCTGTCCTCAGTAAGAGATAACAATTGTAGCAAAGAGGACAATTATAACAGTATAATAAGAGCTTAAAAAAAAAAAAAAACAGTAACAAAAAAACAGCAGAGTCAGGAGGATGTAAAGTTCTAGGTCGTCCTCAGCTATATAGCAAGGTCAGGCCCAACTGAGATACAGGAAATCCTACTGAAAATAAAACAACAACAAAATGAGTGGCCAGTGGGTAAAAACACTTGCCACACAAACCTGCTCAGAGGGGGCGGGGAGTTAATACCCAGAACCCACAAAAAAATGGAAGGAGAGAACCAACTCCACAACATTGCCCACAAACAAATCCTGTGGCATATTCAGTGTTACGCCCCCGCCCCCAGCCACTACCACCCATGCATCATGCACACACAATAGAAACTTTTTTTTTTTTTTTAAATTGAGACAGGACCTCAGGCTAGCCTGGAACTATATAGCCCTGACTAGCCTAGAACTCTCAAGTGCTGGCATCAAAGGCATGTGCCACAATGACCAGCTTCCACTTTTTTGAAAAGTATCAATTATGTATTTCTGGAAATTTCCATTTCATAGTTCCAGACTACAGTAACAAATCATAGACAACAAAATTACAACCCTGAGGAAAGAGATGACTGTATGAGGACAGTGTTGGCCCCAAAGAGGCTGGAGCATGTCACAAGCCTGGGTTGACAAAGATTGCTGTAGTGGCCCCATCCTGGTCACACACCTGCCCAAGTCCTCCCTCAACAGGCAGAGGATGGGATTTGACAGTGGGAGAAACTAAAGAAACTGGAGGTTCTAACGCTGTCCAGGTCTGTCAAGGATGGTCTAGCTGGACTCTGAGACTCTTTCTGTGGTTCTGATGGTAGAGATCAGGCTTTCCTTGCATGCCTTCTGACACATCCGAGCCTTTAAAACGTTCCTTACTCCATGGGCCAGTTATTTCCTAGTTAACTCCTGAAGCACATTGATTTCCCTAAGAAAAGAGTTTAGTATGTGTGTGTCTTGTCTGTGCAGTGTGTGTGTGTCATGTGTATCTCTATATGTGTGTGGTGTGTTTGTGTATGTCATGTATATGTATGTGTGTTTGTGTCTGTGTCTGTGTCTGTCTGACTGTGTGTGCCTGTGTGGTGTGGTGTGTGTGTGTCTGCCTGTGTCTGTCATGTGTATCTGTGTATGTATATGTGGTCTTTGTGTGTGTGTGTGTGCATGCATATGTGTATGTACATATGTCATGTATATGTGTGTCTGTGTGTGCCTGTGTGGTGTGATGTGTCTCTCTGTGTATGTTATATGTATCTCTCTGTGTGTGCATGCATATGTGCAGGCGTTTGTGTGGTGTCTGTGTGTGTGTGCCTATGTGGTGTGGTATATGTGTGTATGTGTATGTATGCCATATGTATCTGTATATGTGTGTGTGGTGAGTTTATGTCTCTGGTGTGTGCATGCATGTGTGAGTGTGCATATGTCATATGTACATGTGTGTCTGTGTGTGCCTGTGTGATGTGGTGTGTCTGTGTCTGTCTGTGTATGGTGTGTGTGTGTGTGTGTGTGTGTGTGTGTGTGTGTGTGTGTGTGAGATCCCCATTTTCCCCATCCTGATTCTGGGGAGTGCGTGCCGAGCCTTGTTTACAGCTGACCTCAGGTTCCAATCCACCCTCCCTTCCTACCTGCGCTCTCTCCCCAGGATGCTCCATACCTAGACCTGGCCCCCTACATGCCTGACTACTACAAGCCTCAGTATCTGCTGGACTTTGAAGACCGCCTTCCCAGCTCAGTCCATGGTTCTGACAGCCTCTCCCTCAACTCCTTCAACTCTGTCACCTCCACCAACCTGGAATGGGATGACAGCGCGATTGCCCCTTCTAGCGAGGGTAAGTGGCAACAGGGCAGGAGGAGCAAGGCCTGTGCCCTGAATGGACTCTGGAGCTTCCTGAGCCTGGCTGCGTGATGGTGTCTCTCTGGTGTTAGGGATTTGCAGTTGAACAGAGCTGGCCATTTCCAAGATCTTTTTTTTTTTTTTTTTTTTTTTTTTTTGGTGGTGGTGGTGGTGGTGGTAGTGGTTTTTTCCAGACAGGGTTTCTCTGTGTAGCTTGACTGTCCTGGACTCACTTTGTAGACCAGGCTGGCCTCGAACTCACAGCGATCCGCCTGCCTCTGCCTCCTGAGAACTGGGATTACAGATGTGCACCACCACCACCACCCAGGTCGTTTCCAAGATCTTTATTCCCTCAGTTTCTGTAGTAGATTTTTTTGTATTTGGTTTTGGTTTTGGTTTTTCGAGACAGGGTTTCTCTCTGTGTAGCTTTGGCTGTCCTGAACTCGCTTTGTAGACTAGGCTGCCCTTGAACTCACAGTGATCTACCTGCCTCTGCCTCCCTGAATCCTGGGATTAAAAGCGTGCAGCACCATGCCTGGCGTCTGTGGTAGCTTTTTTTTTTTTTTCTTTTTTTAAAGATTTATTTATTTACTATGCATAGTATATGGTGTTCTGCCTGCATGTACACCTGCAGGCCAGGAGAGGGCACCAGATCTCACTATAGATGGTTGTGAGCCACCATGTGGTTGCTGGGAATTGAACTCAGGACCTTTGGAAAATTAGCCAGTGCTCTTAACCTCTGACCCATCTCTCCAGCCCCTGTGGTAGCTTTTTTAAAAAGGCAAAAATCAGGCTTTATGTTTTTTGTTTTTTGGGTTTTTTGGTTTTTGGTTTTTTTGGTTTTTTCAGACAGGGTTTCTCTGTGTAGCCTTGGCTGTCCTAGACTCACTTTGTAGACCTGGCTGGCCTCGAACTCACAGGGATCCACCTGCCTCTGCCTCCCGAGTGCTGGGATTAAAGGCGTGCGCCACCACGTCTGGCTAAATCAGTGTTTATGAACCTCACTTTTCTAAAGTTTCTAACCTCACGCCCAGGACAAGGAGAGACTCCTAGCAATGTGCCCTGGAAACTCTTGCCTGAGGCTGGGCTGAGCATCTATTGCCTGAGGAAGGTTGTCCTGCATCAGGCAAACCCAGTAGAGACTGGCAGGACGTTAGGAGTGGGGGATAGGGACAGGAACCCTCATGCTTTCTTGGGCAGTCCCTCCTCATGCCCCTCAATGGGTCAGAGAAGGCTGCACCTGTCCCTCGGAGACTGAGGAGCCGCGGGCAGGTCCTTTCACCTCAGATTAGGTGCTGGAAAACCCTGGCTTTCCTCAGACCTTAGGCCTCCGCACTCATAAAACTAGCCTTTCCCCCACCTCAGTAAGACCAGCGATGCCCTCGTTCACTCAGCTCACCTCTGGGGGTGAGAGTGGGGGTGAGGTCCCTCAGGGGTCACTCAGCTCCCCTGAGTCCCGGCCTTCCTCACTCTTTGTTTCTGCCTGTGCCGTGGATCATGGGTCCCACTTTCAGACTTGCCGTCAGCAGGATCTGCACTGCAGGAGCCGGCAGTGTAGCTCAGTGAGTAGCGCGCTGGTTAGCGTGGGCGAAGCCCTGAGCTCCTTCGCCAGCTGCAGAGGTCCATGCTTGGGGCCAATGAGGTGGCCTGGCAGCTAAAAAGCACTCACCACACCACACAAGCCTGACAGCCTGACTTTGATCCTGGGACCCACCATGTAAGGAGAGAGCTGACTTTTAAAGATGTCTTCTGATCTGATACCACACAGGCACCGTGGTACATGCAACCCTGTGCTTACACCGCAAATGCACGCCACGCACACATGTACCAGGCATGACGGGGCACACCTGCCATCCCAGCACTTGGGAGGCAGAGTCAGGAGGACCAAAAGTTCTAGGCCATCCTGGGTTATGGAACAAATTCAAGAGCAGCCTGGACTACATGAAAAAAGAATAAAAATACTTGCACTGCTATTCGCATACACTGGGCACCAATTTGTTAACAATAAATTGTATCGGTTGTGCCTAGGAAGCCGATAACTGACACAGAGTCTGAAACTTACTTTAAAGCTATAAGCACTAAGCCAGGCAGAATCTAAACTGATTCTAATCTACTCCTAAACTAAAATAAATCACCCTAAACCTCATAACATACATAGATCCCAAGCACTTGCCAATCTGATCCTCGGAGGCTTCTTCCTCCTTTCCCGTCAACTGTCCACCGCCCTCTCTCCCCGTCAGCTGTCCTTCTGCCCAGCTGATTGGCTAAATAGCGCTTTATTGACAGTTGGTCTACTCAAGACATTCCTCCACACTGGCCTACATGAAAAGAGAATAAAAATAGTGGCACTGTTTATTTGCATGTGGTGCAAGGTGAAGAAGTGACTCAGTCTCCTTTGGGTGGGCCCCGTGGGCTACCCTGGAGGGGGAGTCGAGGGACAGACCTTGAAGAAGCAAGCAGGCCATCCATGAATGGAGGCCTTTCTGCCCAAGCCCAACAATTTATACTAAGTCAAGCCAGGGCCTTATTATACCAAGGGCCACAGGGATAGAGACTAGGGTTAGGCCAAGGAAACCCAAGTGCTTCTCTGCCAGAACAGGCTGTGAGTTGGGAAGGAGTGGCCCTGGAGACAGCTGAGGGTACAGGTGTGTGTCAGGAAACATGTCCAGAGCTCTCCCTCTCTCTTCTCCTGTGTCTCCCACCCGTTCCCTCGGCATCCTTCCATTGCCTGTTTCTAATCCTGAGTTTTGTCCCTCGTTTTTATAGATTATGATTTTGGAGATGTGTTCCCAGCAGCGCCGTCTGTACCCAGCACAGACTGGGAAGGTGGGACAGAGTCCTCTGTGACCCTCTTTTCCTGTTTGCCACGTGTCCACACGCCAAGCTTGCTGCATGTTTCCGAGTCAGCTCCTTATTCCTTATAACAATGCCCGTGGTCATAACGACGCCACAGCTGGTGTTGGAGTAGGTGGAATTCTGCTGTAGGGGGACTCGGCCCTTAGCCCAGGAGCCCTTCTCTCAGGGAGCAGTCCTGCCTTCCCCCAGGGGGCCTCAGGAGTCACCAAGTGACCATTGCACAAACACCAGGCCACCCCAGTCCCAGTTGTTATAGTAATGGTGTATGTGAGTGGCCTGGCTCAGTGGGGTGGAAACCTGTTCTAGAAAAGTGATGCTGCCAGGCGTTATGGTGCACGCCTTTAATTGCAGCACTCAGGAGGCAGAGGCAGGTGGATCGCTGTGAGTTCCAGGCCAGCCTGATCTACAAAGTGAGTCCAGGACAGCCAAGGCTACACAGAGAAACTCCATCTTGAAAAACCAAAGGGGGGGGGGAGAAAGAAAGGCGATGCTTTGAGATATAGGGATCTTAAGTTTCCGCCTACCCCATGAGCATCCAGGAGAAAGATGAAGGCTTGATCCTTTCAGGTCATCCCTAATGGACTGAGGTCCAAGTGAGGAAACTGCCTGCAGATAGCTAAAACCCCCTACAGGGAGGAGCCAGCAGAAATGGCTTGGCAAGTAACCTCAAGTTGTCCCCTGACCCCTACATACACACCGCTCCATAAATAATTTAAAGTGCATTAGCTTCCTGTGCTGCCCACTGGGCACCAGCACTGTGGGGTTATTTTTCTGCCTCTGGTCCACAGCTGGGCTTAGATCACACAGTGACTCCCAGGTTGCAGGACTTACTCAGGGTAGGGCCTATGTTTCATATGGAAAATGGTTGCCCCTTACCTCTGAGGCTGGCCCAGACTCCCTTCCTAAAGAGCTCCTGCTCTGGGGACCCCTTCTTGCCTGAGGTGGGGTTCCCTCTGAGCAGTGGAATTCCCATGAGATGTGAGTGTGAACTGGCTTAGCTTTGAGAGACGTGGAGTCCAACACTGAGGTAAATTGTGTTGTTTGATCAAGAAGGCAGGGCTGAGGAAAGTGTGTTTTGACTGCAGGGAGCACGAGACCCAGAATTCCACCATAACATCTTTTCTCCTCTTCGCTTCTCTGAAGCAGAATGCCAGCATTGGTTTTCCCCTCTGACTCTAACCACTAACCTGCTCCTGACACTTTTTACAGTCATCTGCCAGGCAGGCCCTGACCTTCTAGCCTTCCTCCAAAACACTTAGATCTCACCCAGGAACTAATGGCCCAGCTCGCTCAGGCTGGGCCAGGCCCAAGCAGGGTTAGATTCAGTGTGTTGGTGACTTCCCAAGTTTCCTGTCCCACTGTGACAGCTCACCTACCTATGGTCCCCCTGTCTCCTCAAGCCTGGATGAAAGCAGGACTTGGGGCAACTCCAAACGTGGGGCCCTGAGCAGGGTTGACTAGGGTGTTCTATGGTCTTACATGGTTTTTTAAAAGATGTATTTATTTATTACATATACAGTGTTTTGCCTGCACCTATACCTGCATGCCAGAAGAGGGCACCAGATCTCATCATAGATGGTTATGAGCCACCATGTGGTTGCTGGGAATTGAACTCAGGACCTTTGGAAGAGCAGTGAGTGCTCTTAACCTCTGGGCCATCTCTCCAGCCCGGTCTTACACTTCTTTATATAATTGCCAGGAATCTGGGTTTAACACCTGCTTGTGTTCTGGAGTCTGTTCACTCGCCTCCACAAGCAGCCACAAGTGCTAAGGGGAAGGGAGGACATAAAAAAAACTCTGTCCCTGAGGCGCCTTCTGTGCGGTCTGAAGGCATGGTTTCCTTCCTCTGAGAGCTAGGCTCCAATCGCAGGATGATCACATTTAACCCTTCCTGAGGCAGGAGGACTGTTGGTTGTCCCAGGCCAGACAGGGTTATGTAGTGAGAGCCCCTATCTCAAAACAAACAAATGAATAAGAGAAAAGACAGACACTTAAAACAAGAGAAACAAGTCCCTTCCAGTGGCTTAGAGAAGTGTGTTCCTGCCACTTTTGTGCAGGTAGTGGCCAATAAGATGTGCACATGTCAACAACCAAAGCATGAGAGGCCACTAGCCCACACCCAGGCTGTCCCGCCAGCTGGTCCCAGGCCTCAGCCCTGCCTGAGCAGCTCCCAATGCTGCCAGATAAATGGTGCCACCCACGACGGTGCTCCCTGCCTGCCCATTCCAGTGAGTTAGGATGGAGCCATTTGGAGGCCAGTTAGAACAGCTCCTCACCGGAAGGCTGCATCCTCCAGCTCACCCTAAGAGGGGTCCCTGGCTCTGTTCTCCAGAAGTGCTGTTGCATTTCAGGGGAGAAGAGACAACGTCCGCTGAAGAGTCTGCAGAGTGTCTGGGGGGGCAGGCCCTTGCACCCCTCTTCTCTGCCTCTCATCTTGTTGCCCCTGATCTCTGGCACTGTTCTCTGTGGTGTTGGCCCCTCCCCTGTGCTCTCCTGCCCCCTCCCCTGCTCTCGCCCCTGCCCCTCCCCTGCACTCCCCTGCTCGCCCCTGCCCGTGCTGTCTCTCTCTCTTCTCTCTTGCTTCCTCTGTTCCCTGTTGTCCGCGGCAGAATGGGGCTTGTGGAGGACTTTGGGTATCACTTTCCACAGGGAGTGGTATTGAGGGGCTGCTAGGCACCCCCAAAATCCTTGCAGGAGAGGGCTCTGAGGCTGTTGTAGGAGGTATGCAACCTGTCTCCTCTTGGGGTCCCAGCCTCCCTGGGAAGCATCAAAGTTACTGCCCAGGGCTTAGGCCTAGAAGCTGTTTCACATTGTGGACCCTTAACTGAACTTGGCTAAGTGTGAGTATTTAAGGGTTCCCAGTGACAGACAAGAGGGTATCCCCATCAACTGCCTCCAAAAGCACCAATTCCATGTCCTGTGGGTTGGGGCCTCTGCTCTTAAACTAGGGCCATTATGGTCAGACCTCCCCTGAGATAGGACACCCTCTGGGGCCCAGCTGGTGGCTGACAGGCTGTGTGTGTCCTGTCTCCTTGTCCTTATAGATGGAGACCTCACAGATACCATCAGTGGCCCCCGCTCCACTGCCTCAGACCTGACCAGTAGCAAGGCGTCCACCAAAAGCCCCACCCAGCGCCATAACCCCTTCAACGAGGAGCAAGCTGAGACCGCGTCATCTGACACAACCCCTGTGCACACTACCTCTCAGGAGAAGGAAGGAACCCAGGCCCCAGACCAGCCAGATGCTTGTATGGAGCTTGAGGTTATCAGGTCAGTAGGGAGGGGAGCTGGGAGACGGTGGCTGAGCTGTGGTGCCAGTGTCCACCTCTGGACTCACTGTGTAGTCCGGGGCAGACAGGGGCTTCCCAAGAGCAGCAGACATTGATGAGACTTGACAAGCAGCCCCCTTCACACACCTTGTACAGATCTTTGGGTCTCTCAGACCAGAGGACCTGTCCCATGTAGGCTGCTGTGACCAAGGACAGAGACAGAGCAGCAGACTTTCTCAGTGTGAAGACTCTGTAGACCAGGCCTCCTGAATGTTGGGACTGAAAGTGTGCGCCTTCTCACCAGGCCACATCAGGCCTTTATCCTGGTGGCTGAGGTGAGGGTGCCATACCCACAGTTCCAGAGGTGGCTTAGCCAGGCCCTTACCAGCCATCTTAGAACCAAAGAGTAGGGCCAAGAGGATGCATCCAGGAACCCCGAGGCATTTCTGGGCATATGATCCATTCACAATGATATCTCATAGGAAGGGTCTGTTGTTCACATCCTAAGGAGTGCTGACTAGCCAGCCGCTGCTCCAGCTAACCGTGGCCTGAGTTTGATTCCGAGGTGGGCACGGCTAGCTAGCTCACTTGGGTTAAACAAACTAATTGCTTGGTTTTGTTTTCTGAGACAAGGCCTCGCTATGTAGGCCTGGTTAGCCTATAACTTGATATATAGACCGGGTTTGCCTAAAATGACTTCCCGGCTCTGCTTCCAGAGTGTTGGGTCTATAAGGTCTGGTTGTTAGCTCAGTTCTATCACGTAGAATTTATAGGCCTGCTCAGGAGCCACTCATACCTGCCTTGCACTGCCCAGGACCACAAGCCCTCGGGATTGCCTCTCTGACCCGGCCTGTTTCCCTCAGTGGTTACTCAAGTGTTAATGCCCTCCCTTGTCACTGCCATCACAGGGTCACCAAGAAGAAGAAAATTGGTAAGAAGAAAAAGAACAAATCGGATGAGGAAGTGCACCCGCTGCACTCCACCTCTAGCCTGCAGAAGTGTGCCAGGCAGGGGGATGGTGACAGACTTGTGGGCACCCCAGGCCTGGCCCGGGACTCTTCAGATACCGCACTTGCCTCCCAGCAGGAGCAAGGGGAAGGGCCCTGCGTCGCAACTGAGAGCACTGAGCTCTCAGAGCTCGGCCAGGTGGGCTTGCTGATCCCCGAGATGAAGGACACCTCCATGGAGTGCCTGGGCCAGCCCCTGAGCAAGGTCATTGACAGGCTGCACGGACAGCTGGACCCCAGCACCTGGGGCTCCCACGGCGATCCCCCAGATCAGTCCTTTCGGGCCGCCTCTCCCGGGGAGGCCCCGGAGAAACCACCATTTTGCGACTTTAGTGAGGGGCTTCCAGCCCCCATGGACTTCTACCGGTTTACAGTCGAGAGTCCAAGTACTGTTGCACCAGGTGGCGGCCACCATGACCCTGCAGGGCCGAGCCAACCACTGCATGTTCCTGGTAGCCCTGCGCCTGCTAGCCAAGAAGAAGAGGGAGGAGGAGGAGAGGAACAGGCATCTTTGCCCCTAGAGGACGTGCCCCGGGAGGCTCGGGAGTCGGAAGCTCAGGAACCAGAGCTTCAGGAACCGGAAGGCCAAGTGCCACTGGTCAGCCAGGAGCCTGGGCCTGAACCTGTGTCCCAGGCGGAACTTGGAACTCAGGAGGCTCTTAGCAAGCTCAAGGGAGAGCAGCCCAGTCCGTGTCTGAGCAGTGCCGAGGACTCTGGGGTAGATGAGGGCCAGGGGAGCCCTTCAGAGATGACGCACCCCTCAGAGTTCAGGTGAGGCCTGTCTGTCTATACCTGATGCAGCATCTACCAGTCGGAACAGAGAGGATGGGAGGTCTAACCTGCTGTGAGAGGCGGAAAGGAGTGTGACCTCCTGCCTGACCCCTGCCCCTCCCCCCCTTTTCTGTTACAGAGTAGACAACAACCACCTACTCCTACTGATGATCCACGTCTTTCGAGAAAACGAAGAACAGCTGTTCAAAGTAAGTCCCCTAACCGAGAAACCATCAAGCGACACAGCAAAGGCGGATGAGGCACCGTGTTGCTCAGTGCACATGTGGGTCCGACTGTGCGGGCCACTCTCGAGCTGAGTCCCGTGTGCTTTGGCCCTTTAGATGATCCGGATGAGCACGGGGCACATGGAGGGCAACCTGCAGCTGCTATACGTGCTTCTCACAGACTGCTATGTCTACTTGCTTCGGAAAGGTGCCTGCCGCCCCAGGCCAGGGTGGGTGGGGTTGAGCTCCTCCCCAGCCCCTCACCCCCACCCCCACTGTAGGCTTGTTCTGATGACAGGGTGTCCCAAGGAAGGTATTGCTAGCTGGGCTGAGCACCCTGTCATCCTGCTGTGCTGTCACTTCACGTTTGCAGGGCAAAGAGGAGGTCTTCTCTGCAAGGGGGCTGGGGCTTAGGAAATGGGGCAGGGGGAGGGAAAAGAGGCCAGCCAGGTAATAGGCATTGTGGTCTCCTCTCTCAGGGGCCACAGAGAAGCCATACCTGGTGGAAGAGGCTGTTTCTTACAATGAACTTGACTATGTGTCGGTGAGTGCAGGCTCTGCAGTTGGTGTACCCGCCTAGGTACAGGGCTTCTCAGGCCACCCCTGCTTTGAGCTGCAGAGCAAGGCCCATCCTGGGGATGGGTACCAACACCCACAGAGGCCTCTGTACATGTGCTGGAGACAGAGGTCAAGAGTAAAGATGCCTCTTTTGCACCAGATCGCTGACTGTCTTCCCTAACTCGTGCCAAAACCCCAGGTCTTGCTCAGGGCCTTCCTAGTGGTGACCCCAGACATGTGGGTTTTTTGTTTTTTGTTTTTAACCTTCCCAATCCTAGCCAACCCTCAGTCTGGCCACGCTGCCCCTTATGCCGGCCAGTGGCCAAGCCCTGTGTGCTTTCTGGCAGGTTGGTCTCGACCAACAGACTGTCAAGCTGGTATGCACCAACCGCAGGAAGCAGTTTCTGCTGGACACGGCTGACGTGGCCCTGGCTGAGTGAGTGTCAGCCCCCACCCCTCAACAAGACAGGAGAATCACCATCTGCCTTGGGCATGGCTCTGGGTTGGGGGGGTGGGGGGCAGGGGTGGGTAGAAGGAGACACCAGTCTGTTTCCCCAAGAGCCTGCAGTCCGCTCTGAGAGGCAGGGAAGTGGACAGGCACTGACTGACTGACTCACGTCAGCCCAAGTGACCTCAGCCCCTCAGGACCCATGGAAAAGCAGGGGGCTGCTGTGAGAGCCAGTGGGGAGGGAAGGCACAAGGGGCTTGGCCGCTGTCCCGGGAGTGCCCTGTACAATGGACATGAGAATTCCATGTGATGAGGTCATATCTGTACTGACTAGAATGGCCAGGACTCTGTGTAGTCATCTTTACTGTCAGAATCCAAGGCCCCTTGGACACTGGGACTAGTCAGGCCTTCTCTGGGCCCCGTCAGGTGATGCAGAGCTCAGACTGCACCATTTTGCACCACTACTCTGTTTCCAGAACCCTCAGCCCTTACTTTGAGTAAGCTCTTCGGGCCAGGCATTCTCAGGCCAAGCCAGACCACAGAGGACCTGTCCACGGGCCTCTGACAGCAAACCTCACCCCCTGCACAGGCTCTTCTTGGCGTCTCTGAAGTCGGCCATGATCAAAGGCTGCCGGGAGCCACCCTACCCCAGCGTCTTGACTGATGCCACCATGGAGAAGCTGGCACTGGCTAAATTTGTCGCCCAGGAATCCAAATGTGAGGTCAGTGCCTGGGGAGGAAACTCTAGTGATGCGCCAACATTGGCCTGCTGTGGTTTAAGGCTAAGGGATACAAATAGTGTTCTTGGCATTTCTCAGTCACCTGGTAGGAAGGGCTTTCGTCCTCAGGGCCCTGTCTTCTTGCCTACCTGGTGATGTCCTGAGTTATCTTGTTCATGCAGTGACTGTTCCTGGGGCTGGGTTATAGGGCCTCAGCTCTGCCAAAGCCTCATCTGCTTCGTCCGTTGCCTCCACCTCCCAGGCCTCCACTGTGACTGTGCATTTCTACGGGCTCGTACACTGGGAGGACCCCATGGATGAGGCCTTGGGCCCTGCTCCCTGCCACTGCTCAGCCCCCGAGGGCACCATCACCAAGGAAGGCATGCTGTACTACAAGGCCGGCACCTCCTACCTGGGCAAAGAGCACTGGAAGACCTGCTTTGTGGTGCTCAGGTGGGAGCAACAGCTGTGGCCCGGGGCTGTGTCAGGTCCCCAGCAGGAGAGGCCCAAGGACGGATGCCTCCCTTTTCCATGGTGCTGTGGGTCATCCAGGCCTATAGACCTTTTGTGCACAGCCAGCTCTCTGAGCCCAGGATTCCCAGGTGCCTGAGCCAGCCCTGGTGACAGACCTCTAGCTGTGCCCAGAATTTCCTCAGCCACTCTGGTTCCTTTCTCATCCCCTCCATAGAAAGCAGGTCCCTGGTTCCCAGTCTGTATATGGGGAGTTGCTGGGATCTTCCCAGCCAGGCCTCACCTCACTGTATTGTGGCCCCACAGCAATGGGATCCTGTACCAGTACCCTGAGCGCACTGATGTCATCCCTCTGCTCTCAGTGAACATGGGGTAAGTGTCCCAGGAAAAAGGGGGCTGGACAGGTGTCCTGGCTGGAGGTCATCTCTGCCCAAGTCTGAAGCCTAGAGTTTGCTGTCCTTCCGTCCCTCACCTCACCTTCTCCAGTAGCCCTGGCTAGTGCCTTGCTTTGCAAGCTGTGCGGAGCCATGGAGGCAGGATGAACACGCAGGGCCTTTTGCCTAGAGAAGGGAGCCCTTCCCAGGACGTCCCCACCCAGTGAGGGCAGATTGCAGGGGAAGTGGATGAGAGGGCCCTGGTCCTGAGCAGGTGCCAGAAGCAGCCTTGTGCTCTCACCTGGCTGTGCTTGGGTACCCAAGAGGGTCTTGGCAATTCTGGAGCTATGGTTTGTCATGTAACCAGGTGCTCACTTCTAGTCCAGCGTGGGAGGTAGAAATAGGAGGATCAGGAATTCCAGGGCATCCTCTGCTACATAACAAGTTTCAGGCTAGCCTGGGCTACATGAGACCCTGTCTCAAAAGGAAAACAAAAAAACAGCTGTTACACCAAAATGGTGGGGTTGCCAAGCATATGCAAACATCCCTAGAACCGGAGGCCCAGTGTCAGCACACTTCAGCCAATCCCAGGAATTCCCACTCCTGCCTCTTCACTCCCATTTTACCCTCCTCTGGCCCAGGGGGGAACAGTGCGGTGGCTGCCGGAGATCCAACACCACGGATCGGCCCCACGCCTTCCAGGTCATTCTGGCTGACCGGCCCTGTCTGGAGCTGAGTGCTGACAGCGAGGCTGAGATGGCTGACTGGATGCAACATCTCTGCCAGGCCGTGTCCAAAGGAGTAAGCGCCCCTGTTTCCACGGCTATCCGCCCAGCCTGGCCTATCCAGGATCTCCAGGGTCCCACCCCCAAAACACACTGGTCACAGAGACGCCTGGACCAAAATGGTAGAAGCTGGGGGACAGCCCAGGAATGAAGACAGACTCTGGGCACTTTGCAGCCTGGAACGTTGCCCCCACCCCCACCCCTCTTACACTGCTATGGTAGACAAAGCCTATGGTGGATTCCTATACAGGCCATCCTGGAGAAACAGCCTGACTCTCACCTTCTGCCAATGTCCAGGTCACACCCCAGGGCGTGGCTCCCAGCCCCTGTATCCCTTGCTGCCTGGTAATCACTGAGGACCGCCTCTTCACATGCCATGAGGATTGCCAAACCAGCTTCTTTCGCTCCCTGGGCACAGCCAGGCTGGCAGACATCAGTGCCATCTCCACAGAGCGGGGCAAGGAGTACTGTGTCCTGGTGAGTGGGCAGGAATGGGGGTACAGGCCTTTCCTAAGGAAATCCATGCATGCTCACCCAGGACCTGGTGTCCCTAGGAGTTCTCCCAGGATACCCCGCAGCTGCTCCAACCCTGGGTCATCTATCTGAGCTGTACTTCCGAACTGGACCGGTTCCTGACCGCCCTGAGCTCCGGGTGGAAAGCCATCTACCAGGTACCTAACCGTTCTTGGGGCGTGGCCTCTCCTGCAAGGTTCTGGGGACAGCAATTTGCCAACAACTCTGAGACAGAGAGAAACTTAGGGCCAAATGTTTGTCAAAGCTAAATATGTCCCCCTCCTGACCTGGGCTCCAGTACCTGTGGGGCTTATGATGGCCTGGCTGGTGAGACACAGGACAGGCCCTCCCCGGAACTGGAGGGCTCCCACCCCTAGACAGGTAGTGACTTTTGTTTGTTGTCTGGGTTTTGTTTGTTTATTTGTTTGTTTGTTTTCGAGACAAGGTTTCTCTTTGTAGCCTTGGCTGTCCTGGACTCACTTTGTACTGGGATTATAGGCATGCACCACCATGCCCGGCTCTCTTTTGTCTGGTTTTAAGACAAGGTCTTATTATACAGCTCTGGCTAGCCTGGAATCCACAGGGAAACCATGTGCCTCTGGCTCCTGGGATTAAAGGCATATATTGCTACCACACCCAGGGAGACTTACTGTTGTATGCATATGCTCCCTGCACCCTGGGGTTTTGGGGCAGCTGTAAACTGAGCCAGAGGTGGAGAGCAGTCAAGGACATGTTTCCTCGCCCAGTGAATTCCAGGTAGACCTGCGAGCTGGGTGGGCCTTGGGGGTCTGTGTGCAGAACAGGAGGGAAACTCACCACATGCAAGATGTTCGCAAAGGGGTGTGCAGGGCCCTGGAGGTCTTCCATGGCTCCTGGGAAAGCCCTTATGCTCCCTGCTTGTCCCAACACAGGTAGACCTCCCTCACAAGGCAATCCATGAAGCTTCCGTCAAGCAGAAATTTGAAGATGCTCTGAGCCTCATTCATAGCGCCTGGCAACGGAGTGACAGCTTGTGCCGTGGCAGAGCCTCCCGGGACCCCTGGTGCTGAAGCATGGCTGGGCAGCACTGCAGGCAGGCAGGAAGGAGGCAGGCTGATCAGTAAGGGCACTGTGGTGTGCCACCATGCTGTTTCAGAGTGCCCACAGGCCTCTACAGCCCACTCCTGCCTTGGGTGGCAGAACCACTTGTGTGGCTTGAGACAGGAATCCAGAATGGGTGCCTAGCACCTAGCATCCTGCCCAACTGGTAGTGACTAGAGGTCACTGGGGCAGAAGGTCTGAGCCCTGTGGGCTCTGTAGACACACAGCGTCCCCTGGGCCACCACCTTAGTCCTCACCATCTGCACAGGGTGGCTATGAGAATAATATCATCCATTTAAGGGAGCACAAAGAGACCAGGAGGGTGGGCGCGCCATCTTCCTCTCCTGGGTCAGGGGCCTGGGCAGATGGTCAGGGCCCCCTGGGGGTCCTAAGTGCCCAGCCATTCTTGTTCATTTTGGAACACTATCCTCACTGCACAGGGAAACGGGAACACTAGATATCTGTGCATGCCTCCTCCTCATGCACCCAGCCCGTGCACAGTGGCCCGCCTTGCACAGCCTGGGCCCAGCCAGCAGCCCTCCATGGCTGCCAGGAGGCCCCGCATGTCCACAGCCCTGCCTCTCTTCTTCCTCAAATCCAGCAGAACTTATAGGGATCAATTGGCCCCTCTTGCCAGGAGCAAAGGAGAGGGGCAGGGAGAGGAGCCAGGCCCTTGAGCCTGGTGGCTGCTTTGACACCTGACTGACCCCTGCTTGGCTGGAGCTGTTAGGTCCCTTGAGGGGACAGGTCAAGTGGATTGGGTTTTGTTTTATAAAATAAAATTGACGTTATATTGCTGAGATTTGTCACTGGCCCTCTTTAAGTGTGAGGTGGGTGGAGGAGAGCGCCACACCCTCCCTCCCTGCAGCATCTCAATCATCCACTCCGTCACACACACACACACACACACACACACACACACATACACACACACTCAGCACCAGCCTTGCTTTCCCGCATGGCTGCCACAAGTGGGAGCCTGGTGGCCTGGTTGAAAAGGAAAATGCCTAGAATCACAAAGATTACTCTTCACGGTGGCCCATTCCAGGGACTCCGCAGTTTGGGGTGATCAGGAGAGGTGTGGGCCACCTTTTACGGGCTTTCGCACATCAGTCTCTCAAAGGCCCTTCTGGAGTGAGACTCCATGGGCTTGGCCTCCCCCTCAGTAGCAGCACCATTCTCCCAAGTCTGGCTACCTGAAACAATGTGAAAACGGGAGATGGAAATTTCTAGAAACAAGCAGTTGTGAAGTTTTAAACATGTGCACTGGCTTGAGTGGTGATTGCAGCCTGCATGGGTGTGGCTTATGTAGTTAGTTGTGCATTGTGTCCATGCTGTGTGCACCATTAGTCGCTTGGTTATCATATTGACTGATGGTGGTGCAGGATTTGTGTTCAAGTAACCCTTTTTTATTTCATAATGATCCCCAAAGTTGTCCTCTGACCTCCATACACATCTGTGTCATGTGTGTATCCCCTCACACACATAACAAGCACACATACAGAAAAACCTAAGCTACATAGTGAGACCCTGTCTAAAAAAAAAAAAATGTGATCTAATGCTCTCTTCTGGCATGCAGGTGTATATGCAGGCAGAGCACCATACACATGATAATAAATAAATAATAAATTTTTTTAAAAAAGGTCTTGACATTAATGGTGTGATATTGCACACCTTTAACCTCAGCACTTGGAAGGCAGAGGCAGATGGATCTCTACGAGTTGCAGGCCAGCCTGTGCTACTTAGATACAGGATAGCCAAGGCTACACAGAGAAACCCTGTCTTAAAAAATAATAATAATAATGGGGTTGGAGAAATTGTTCAGTGGTTGGAACACTGGACTGGCTGCTCGTCCAGAGGACCTGGGTTCAATTCCTAGCATCCACCACACGGTCACTCACAATCATGTGTGACTCCAGTTCCAGAGGCTACAACACCCTCTCTGGCCTCCATGGCTACCAGGCACACACATACATGCCGACAGAACACCCGTGTACATAAAAGGGTGAAGTAGACAGATGTGCATCCTCGCGCTGCTAGCACTTGGGGGGCAGAGGCAGATGGAAACGCCCTGAGTTTGGAGGAGGCCTGGGCAGCACAGTGAGTCCCTGGGAATGAGACACCGTCCCACGTGAAACTAAACACTTTGACTCATAGCTCTGCACGGCTCTGGGATCCTTTACATTCACGCTTGTTGAAATGGCACTATAAAGCTGGGTTGTGGTGGTGCACGCCTTGGATCCCAGCACTGAGAGGCAGAGACAAGCGGATCTCTGAGTTTCTGGCCACCCTGCCTCACATACCTAGTTTCAGGCCAGCCAGGGTTAGTCACATAGACCTTATCTCAAAACAGGGTTTCTCTGTGTAACAGCCCTGGCTGGCCTGGAACTTGCTTTGTAGACACCTTCCCTCCTTCCCCTAGGCCTCAGAAAGGGGAGCCCTCCTCCCCTAACATCTGACCTCACCCTATCAAGTCTCATCTGGTGAATAAATATTTTAAAAGAAAGAAAATGGAGCTATGATGGAGGGACACAAGGAAAGAGGAAGTCACACACAGGCTGTGGCCGACATAGCCTGGGAAGCTCATGCCTAGGGCCAAGTCACCACATGTCCAGGGCTGGACTAGAGATGGGACAGGAAGTCTGAGGACAAGGAGGACTGCCCTCCCCTACTCTAGTTTAGCTCTTTCTTCAGGCCCCACTCTCCTCCCAGTCCCAAGTGCCCTTTCCTCCAGATCCCAGGGTCCAGGCCCGCCCTGGCCAGCTGCAGCAGGGATTGGTCCGAGCTAGAGGAGGCGTGTCCAGAGTCCCACAGCCTTGATTGCAGAACAGCAGGTGGAGTTCCAAGGCAGACCCGGGGCCTCCAGGCAGTGGCAGGATCTCTGTCCTGTAGATATGGCACTGACCCCCCTTTGATCCCCTGCCCCGTGGCCACACAGGGGTGCAGATAGCCTAGACCTGCCACCTATGGCCTGTGCCGTGACCCTGACCCGGGCACAGATGGCTCCTGCCATGGATGCAGGGGAGACGGTGTCCCCGGCTGTGGACCTGGTGCTGGGTGCCTCAGCCTGCTGCCTGGCCTGTGTGTTCACCAATCCCCTGGAAGTGGTGAAGACGCGTCTACAGCTACAAGGAGAACTGCAGGCCCCAGGCACCTACCCACGGCCCTACCAGGGCTTTGTGTCTTCCATAGCAGCCGTTGCTCGGGCAGATGGGCTGTGCGGCCTGCAAAAGGGGCTGGCCGCTGGCCTTCTCTACCAGGGCCTCATGAATGGGGTCCGTTTTTACTGCTATAGCCTAGCATGCCAGGCTGGCCTCACCCAGTACCCAGGTGGCACTGTGGTCGCGGGTGCTATGGCTGGGGCATTGGGAGCCTTTGTGGGGAGTCCTGCTTACCTGGTAAGTGTCTTCTCCTTCCTTTACTACTCTGTGACCCACGTGACCAGTGGACTCTGTGGCCCTGGGTTGGGCGGGGTGCTTTAGGAGGGGACTTCCAATGGGAACATCTGGCTCAGCCCTGGAATCTGCCCTCGCTCTGACCCTTGCTCCTTCGGGGGCCATGCCCACTTGGTCTTAGCTGGCAGAAGGAACAGGTTACGAAGTAGATGGACTCCAGTCCCCGCTTGCCCATACTTAATTCTAGAGAGCCTGGCATACAGTAGGAGTAAAAGCTACTGCAAAGCAAGGCCGTTGTGTCCTGGTCTGGGCACTGAATGTCATTTTACTCCTTCCCTGAGAGTGGCAGGGCAGAAGCCCAAAGAGCTCCTTAAGAAACCTGATCCACCCAGATACAAACCCAGGCCTCAGGATACGGTTTAGTTGGTACTGTGCTTGCCTAGCGAGTACTAAGGCCTGGGTCTGTTCCCATGCACAACATAAACCAGATGTGGCGCCACCTGCCTGCCCATAACCCCAGCATTTGAGAGGGAGAGACAGGAAAATCAGAATTAACATCATGATGACAAAACTAGCCTGGCGTGGTCGTGCACGCCTTTAATCCCAGCACTCAGGAGGCAGAGGCAGGCAGATCTCTGTGAGTTTGAGGCCAGCCTGGTCTATAAAGCGAGTTTAGGACAGCCAAGGCTACACAAAGAATCCCTGTCTCAAAAAAAAAAAAAAAAAAAAATCTAATTTGAGGTACATGAGACACTTGCAATTTTTTTTTTTTTTTGAGATAGGGTTTCTCTGTATAGCCTTGACTGTCCTAGACTCGCTTTGTAGACCAAGCTGGCCTCAAATTCACAGGGATCCACCTGCCTCTGCCTCCAGAGTGCTGAGATTAAAGGCGTGTGCCACCACTGCCCAGCCCTAATTTTTATTTTTTGACACTTCCAAATTTAAAAATAAAAAATAAAACGCTGAAGCCGGGCGTGGTGGCGCATGCCTATAATCCCAGCACTTGGGAGGCAGAGGCAGGCGGATCGCTGTGAGTTCGAGGCCAGCCTGGTCTACAAAGTGAGTCCAGGATAGCCAAGGCTAACACAGAGAGACCTTGTCTCGAAAAACTAAATAAATAAATAAATAAAACGCTGGCCAATTGAGACTACTCCAAGCTTCAGATGTGGGGTCAAGGATACCGTGCAGTAGAAGAGCTCAGATGGGCTCAGCTCAGCTCCCAGCCTCTATTCCAGAGCCCCCATCTCTCTGCACTCCCAGGTCAAGACGCAGCTGCAAGCTCAGACAGTGGCCGCTGTGGCCGTAGGGCATCAACACCAGCATCAGGTAAGGTATCTTTCCCAGAACCCCGGGGCCCCAGACTGTGCAAGGGTTGTGTCTGTCTCATGACCCATTTCCTCTCCTTCCTACAGACTGTCCTGGGTGCCTTGGAGACCATTTGGCGCCAACAAGGACTCCTGGGTCTGTGGCGGGGTGTGGGGGGGGCTGTGCCCCGAGTCACAGTGGGCTCAGCTACCCAGCTGGCTACCTTCACCTCTGCCAAGGCTTGGGTACAGGAACAACAGGTGAGGGGCTGGGAACACAGGAGAGGGTCCCTGCCTCTTTTACACAAGGGTAGTGACAGATGGGGTCTAAAACAAAACCTGGTCTTGCTGAACATGGTGGGACACACTTACATTCCTAACATTTAGGATGCTGAGGCGGGAGGATCAAGAAACTTAAGGAAGTCCTCGGCTACAGTGTGCAAAGTCAGCCGGGCGTGGTGGTGCACGCCTTTAATCCCAGCACTTGGGAGGCAGAGGCAGGCAGATCTCTGTGAGTTTGAGGACAGCCTGGTCTACAAAGAGAGTCCAGGACAGCTAAAGCTACACAGAGAGGGGGCAGGAGGAAGGAGAGAGGGGGGTTGCAGCTAAGGACATGGATTCTCACCTGTAATCTCAGTACTTAGAAGGTAGAGGCGGAAAGATGACAAATTTGAGAACAGCCTGATTTGTCTCAACAAAAAGAGAGAGTTCAAGGAAGGGTAAGGATGGAAGGAGGAAAAAAAAATTGTTGCAACCCAGCCCTTGTGTCCGACAGGAGCTTGGAGGTGACCAGTAAACGCTGAAATCACAGAGGAATGCAGGGTTGGCACTGGGGGGTTGGAAATGGCTGGAGAGGTCTGATTTGCTCACCTACCCCAATCCTTCCAGCCCTCGTGGGCTTGGGGCAGGGAGAGCACACTACCGGTAAGGACAGTGGGCGGAGTCAACAGCCTGCACCATCCCCCACCCACAGTGGTTTTTGGAAGAGAGCTGGCTGGTGGCCCTCGCTGGAGGCATGATCAGCAGTGTGGCGGTGGCTGCAGTCATGACTCCCTTGGACGTGGTCAGCACTCGACTCTACAATCAACCGGTGGACAGAGCTGGCAGGGTAAGCAGGCCATAGGGGAATGGAAGATGTGGGGACACTGGACGCACGCACGCACGCACGCACGCACGCACGCACACACACACAGCCACTAGGGGACATGTACCAGATTCACAACACACTAATAGCCCCTTGACTGGATTTTATTCTGTCTCCTGATGGGGAAATTGGCTCAGAGAGATCAAGAGACCTGGTTGAGGTCACCCACATGATTAGTGGAAAAGGCAGGATTGGAATCATGGCCTTCCTGTGGTAACGCCAAGAGGAAGTGTCAGGACCGAGGTGCCTGTGTGCCGATATATCCAAGCTGCACCCCTGAGGGAGGCTATCTGCCTGAAGGGAGAGGCTACTTTTTATTATCACAGTCCATAATTGTCCCAGGTGGGGACAGGCACTTTCTCTGACATACCAGTAGACACACGTGGCAGTGTCATCTGGGACCTCTCAACCCTTACCGCATGTTTATTATCCCCAGGGCCAGCTGTACAGGGGCCTTGCTGATTGCCTGCTGAAGACCTGTCAACAGGAGGGACCCCTGGCACTGTACAAGGGCCTAGGCCCTGCCTATCTGCGCTTGGGCCCCCATACCATCCTTAGCATGTTCTTCTGGGATGAGTTGCGGAAACTGGCCGCAAGAGCCCCACACCAGGGAACCTAGACCGTGCGTGCCTCATCCCACCACCAACCTGGCACTTGGTGGAGGTGATGGCTGCTTCAATAGGACTGGCTGCCCAGAGCCAGCTTGAGGCAGGTCCTGCCACAGGTCAGGGGGGAGGGAGCAGGGGACTGTGGACCACTGTGATCAACTGAGCCCTAGGACCAGTGCACCCCAAGTTGCCATCTTTTTGTTTCCTACCCCTCCTGGGTTACTGTGCCCTAGTTCACTGCCACAGTCATGCCTGCATGTAAAGATCACCATGTGGTGACAGAATCAGGACTGGAATTCAGCGCTAACCACTCCCCACCCTCACCTTCACCTCCCACCCCACCCCGCCCCCACCCCACCCCACCCCACCCCTGTCCAGTGATTCCCCATAAGAGCACTGCCAGGTCAGGACTGTAGGATTGTGTATCCCCCAGGGGACGCTGCAGGTGAGGAGACCCTTGGTTGTGCCACGAGGGAGACCTTAGTGTCCCCAGTCTAGTTGGCCAAGGCCAGTTGTTTTTTTATTTTATTATTTTATTTGCCTGCATGTATGTCTGTGTGAATGTGTCAGATCCTGGAATTAACAGACAGTTGTGAGTTGCCGAGTGGGTGCTGGGAATTGAACCCCGGGTCCTCTGAAAGAGCAGTCAAGTCTTCTTGACCACTGAGCCATCTCTCCAGCCCCTAAGGCCAGTTATGGAACAGAGTTCTAAAGCCTTGACAGCTTGAATACCTGTTTTCTTCTCTTCTAACGCCTGGAAACCCAAGGAGGTATTGGCAGTGTTAGCTTCTCTCCCCCCCCCAAACCCCTTTTATTTCTGTTATCTGTGGTAGAAGCAGGGCCTGGGCATGCCAGTCATGTGATCTGCTGATGCCCCACATCCTCAGCCCAGGGCTGACTTCTCTGAAGGCCTCTCTCCTTGACTTGAAGAACAAGTCATCTGTCCGAGTTGAGTCTCAGGCTGGGGACATAGACCAGGCAGCAGACTGCCTGCCCAGCCCTCACGAGGCTCCAGGTCCCAGCCCCAGCATCGAATAAACTGGGCAACGGTGGCACACACCTGTAACCTCAGCACCGGGGAGGTGGAGCCAGGAGGGTCAGAAGTTCAAGGTCATTCTCGGCTACATAGTGAGTTTGTGGCCAGCCTGGACTCCATGAGAGCCAGAGAGGAGAGGGAGGAGGAGAGGGAGGGAGGAGGGAAAGGAAGAGGAACAGGGACAGGAAGAGGAACAGGGACAGGAAGATGGGGGCGAGACAGACACGGAACCCAGTTATGTTGGATAGGGCCCACACGGGGACCGCATATTACAGAGGGAGCTACCACAGTCTCCACACACAGTCACCTCCTGAGGAATTGAGTTAGGACATCAGTCGGGAGAATCAGAGTTCAGGCTTCCACATTTGTGTACCTCCAGATGGAGCTCAGACAAGGGAGATACAGGCCTAGGGAAGAGGGTGCCTGCCCATGTGGGTCATAGGGCCAAAGACAGACTCTGGACCCTCTCTTCAGACTGCAGCCACACTCCACCACAGGGCTGTAAGGCACCCAGTCGCCTTTATACTATAAAAGTGGACAAACTCTTGGCCAGACAGCTCCAGCCACCCTCCCCGACCACAGCCCGAGTATGGAAAAACTGCTCCAGATGAACACTCCAATAAAGTTTTCTATTTTGTGTACTCTCGCGACTCCCCTCTGCTTCCCTGCTCCGGCCAAATCCTCAGCTCTCAAGCTTTTTCTAGGAAGGATCCAGAAAGCAGGGACCAGCCGCGCAGGTGAGTCCTGCCGCCTAGTGGACCCAGGAGGAACAGTATGACCCGGAGGCAGGCTTCACCCAACCTGAATTTTTTTTTTTTTTTCCGAGACAGGGTTTCTCTGTGTAGCCCCGGCTGTTCTGGACTAGTTTTATAGACCATGCTGCTGGCCCCGAACTCACAGCGATCCACCTGCCTCTGCCTCCCGAGTGCTGGATTAAAGGCGTGCGCCACCACGCCCCGGCTTACCCAACCTGAATTTTAAGGGAATTCCAAACCATTCGTTCCCCGCGGCCTGTAGAGCTGCAGTAATTTTCAGAAACCTACAGAGCCAGAGCCCAGAAAGACCTTCTAGCGCAGTGGGGAGAACCTCTGCTTTGGGACTCACACTTCAGGTGGCGTGCGCGCCCACACCTGAGTCTGGGAAGGCCAGGTGAGCCGGCAGAGGAGGGACTTCCGGGAGGCATGGTGGGCTTGAAGTCCAGAGGGGACAGCGGACCAACACCAGTTTGCTTTGCCCTTGAGGCCTTACTGGGAAGCTACCAGCAGCTGCAGGTTGACAGCGTCCCAGATCCCAGAAGCCTAGCCTCTGGCTCTCTTGCCCCGCCCCCAGGCCTTTGACCCCCGCCCCCTTCCTAGCACCACCCCCTGGCCTCCAGAGACACCTTTGACCGGTGATGTCATTGGGTCTGTCCCAGCGCAGACCCGGCCCGAAGCTGGGGCTGGATCCCCGGAGGCTGCCATGTTCTCCCTACCCTCCTTCTCCTCCTGGCTCCCCAGCCTCCCTTCCTTTGAATGGGGATCCAGTCTCTTCGACAGCCTCCTGCAAGGTGAGCACCTTCCGCATGCACACTTGGGCCCGCCCTTCGCTCGGGTGGGCGGAGTACAGGGTGGGCCCCACCATGCACGTGGGAGCCTCCGCATCTATCTGCCTGTCCCCTGCCACCCTGCCATCTCCCGGACGATCCTAACGCCACGGCACCCCTCTCCTTTGCCCGACTCAGGCCTGATCGGGGCCCTTGGAGTCTCTGTTCTCAACAGTCTTCTGAAAGTTTACTTCTTTGTGGCCTGTGTCAAGTGAGTACCCGCGTCGGTGCTACCCAGCCCTGCCCAGGCGGTTGGTCCCTGCGCGGAGTCTGGTCTCTTCTTGGAGAGGGTTAGGGCCCTGGCACCCTCCCAGCAGCGGACACGGCGATCCTAATTCTCAGCCTGCACCCTTTCTGCCCCTACAGTGACCCCCAGCGGCAGCCCCAAAAGCAACAGCTGCAAGCCCAGTGGGCTTCGTTGGAGACGGTGCACCTGGCTGGTCTGGCCCTGTTCCTGACCGTGGTGGGGACGAGGGTAGCCGCCCTCGTGGTGCTGGAGTTCTCCCTCCGGGCTGTGTCCACAGTGCTGTCCCTGGGCAAGGTGAGACTGCAGGGCGGAGCCACTCTGTGCCACTTTCATCCCCTGGATTAGCAAGTAGGGCCTAGTGGCGTCCCTTTTTCCTTCAGACGGAGACCAGAGATTGCAGTTTGTTACTTGGAGTTTTGGTTGCCAAAGTCGCATCTCCATGGCGGCACAAGACAGATCGGTGTCCCTCCACACGCATAAACTGTCTGTCCTGTGAGCTGGGAATGTGGCCTGGTTGGCAAGCACAAAGCCCTGGACTTGATACCTGGTACTGTGTAAACCCAGGCGTGGTGGCTTCTGCCTGGAATGCCAGTACTCAAGAGATGGAGGCAGAAGGATGAGAAGAAGTTCAGGGCCATCCTTGAGTAACTATTGGCTTTGAGGCCAACCTGGAATACATGAGATCTTGTCTTGAGGGGCTCCCACACCTCCAGTCCCAGCACTCGGGGAAGCGGAGGCAGGAGGATCCCTGTGACTACGAGGCCAGCCTGGTCTACAAAGAGAGTCCAAGACAGCCAAGGCTACACAGAGAAATTCTGTAAAAGTAGCTTATTCTCCTGTTTCATTGTTTTGGAAGCTTACTACCTTTCTCCTGGCCTAGGCCTGGAAGCTTCTAACCTCCATACAATCTAACCTAGGCCTGGAATGTTTTCAGCCTCTGAGACTTACTGCTCAATAAGCTCACCCTTACTTGTTCTTTCTGAGCTCTGGGCTGGCTGGCTCAACTCAGCTGTTCTAGCTCAAACTCCTCTCCCAGCTGACTTAATCGGCCCAGAATTGCTCTGCTTGGCCTCAAACTAACAGCAATCTGCTCTAATCTTCTGGCTCCTTCTCATTTTCTGGCCTGTTTTATCTTCACCTGAGTTCTCTCTCTCTCTCTCTCTCTCTCTCTCTCTCTCTCTCTCTCTCTCTCTCTCTCCAAACCCATCTATTACTGTCCTGGTAAAACTGCCTTCTCTCTCTCTGAAAAACTGCCTCTTAAGTAGCTTCCTTTTCCTCTCTCTTCTCTTGAGAGTTGGGCATATCATATTCTGTCAAATCTTCTGATTCATCACCTTTTCTGCCACTCAATTAGACATCACTTTCTTTTTCTTTTTTTTTTTTTTTTTAAGATTTATTTATTATTTATACAGTCTTCTGCCCACCACAAGGAGGCACTGGATCTCATTAAGATGGTCATAAGCCACCATGTGGTTGCTGGGAATTGAACTTGGGACCTTTGGAAGAGCAGACGCAGACGGTGCTCTTAACCTCTGAGCCACCTCTCTAGCCCTAGACATTACTTTCAAACATGGGTGTTTCCTTCTACAAACTAACTTTACCTTTGTTTGGGATTAAAGGCATATAGCATCAGGCCTGGATCTAAGCTTTTCATTACCTGATTCTTGCTCTATACCAGGCTGGCCTTGAACTCAGATCCGCTTGCCTCTGTCTCCTGGATTAAAGGCATGTTTGTATTTCAGCTGGATCACACAGGCCTAGAAGGTCTTTGGATGTGATCTCTTGCCAGAACAGCCATGTTCTGAGTTAACATTCCTCTACAAAACCCTGTCTTGAAAAAAACAAAAAGAGATCTTGTCTCAAATAAATAAATAAATAAATAAATAAATAAATAAATAAATAAATAAGCCCTGTATTACTGAGCTTTCCACACAGCCTTGGCTAAGTCCCTTGAGGGCTCCACCCATTTTGTCCTGACAGCTATAATGATTGAGGGTCTTTTTGGGTCTCCACAAGTGGAGAAACTGAGGCTCAGGGGAGCAGATGCCTTGTCTGTGGTCAACAGTCATCAGGGAGTAAGGTGTGAAGTCAAGACCCAGAACCCTCCAGCAAGAGAAAGCACCCATCAGATGCCGGCCTCCCACAGTGTGGCCTCCTCTGGGCTTCCTTCCCCTGCAGGCCTCGGGGGACAAGGAGCTACTCCAACTCTTCCTGGTGTGTCAATTCTCGCTGGGCTGTGGCCTGAGCTGTGGCCTGAGCTTCCTGCAGGAAGGCGCCCCACATCGCTCCCTGAACCTGCTGCTGAGCCTGGGACTGGCCACGCTGCTTGCCTTGGTTGCCCGGCGCCTCCACCGACACATCTGCAGCCTCTATGAGTTGCACAGCAGCCAGCGCTACTGTGGGGTCTGCTTGGGCCTTCTGGCCAGCCAGCATGGCCTGCCCAGGCTCCTGGGCCGCACTCTGGCAGTGGCCTTTGTTGTGAGTGACCTGGCAGCTGTGGCCCTCATCAACCAGGATTTCCTGAACACCTCAGAGGCCGTGCGCTTCTGGACGCCCCTCACTATCTGCTACACGCTGCTGGTCATCTACATGCAGGGTGAGAATCCTTCCCTTGTCACACCCCCTTGCCATCCCAGCCACCCAGTCCAGGGACAGGACCTGTACTGTACTACAGGTGTACTGTGGGCTGTTCAGAGCAGTGATAATAGGAGCCGTAAAGAGCTGGCACCTGGCTTGGTCTTAAGGACTAAGTGAGACGAAAGGGATTGTGGGCAGGAGAAATGCTGGCCAAAGCGCAGAGGGAGTGAGTGCATGACCACGCAGAACCCACTGAGAGTGATCCAGGGTTGTTAAGGCAAGGGTAAAACAGGGATTGGGGCAAGGCTAGCCAAATTCAGAAAGGCCTGGCCAGCCAAGCTAGCTGGGCACAGTCCTAAGCAGGAGATACTGGTGGGGGAGTGACTGGTCAGATCTGGCCTCTAGAAAGAACCTGTTGGCTTGCAGCCTGGGAATTGGTTGGAAGTGGGAGGGAAGGGTGATCCATGCAGTAGGGAGAGCAAGTGTGAAGACCCTGAGGTGGGAGTAAGCTTTGGCAGGCTCCGCGTGCAAAACAAGGAGCCAGAATAGCCGGGATGGAGAGGGGGCATGAGTCAGAGTTCTGGCGAGGATGAGAAGTGGCCTCGGTCCAAACCAAGTCTGACCTTGTAAGAAGACATGGCTTGGATTAGAATTCTACTCTGAAAGCCATAGGAAGTCCTTGGAGCATCCTAAAATGGATGACAGAGGAGTGGCGTCATCTTATTGACATGTTTAGGACACTTTAGCTGGTCGGTAGTGCTTGGTCAAGAGCAAAAGTCAGGGGCCCCTGTGAAAGAGCTTCGGCGACATGGGAAGGTGGCTGGGACCAGGCTTGGGACAGGAGAGCGGGGCACATGCTGGGTAGAGGTGGACTGGGCTGCAGTTGAATCATACCCACAGGCAGAAAGGGGTTAGATTTCTGCCACAGACTGGCAGGCAGGGCTCTGTCTCAATTTGGGGGAGGTGTTTGAGGTTAGAGGGTGGGTATTAAGTCCTGTGGGTGCCCAGAGGGGGACGTAGGAAGGCAGTCAGGGAAAATAATACTATCCCTGGGGGAGGCAGTTGAGAAGTGGAACAGGCTGGCCCCAGCTGACCTCCAGAAGGTGCTGGGCGAGATAGTGACAACCACATCCTGCAGAGGAGCAGCGGCAACACCGCTTCAGCCTACAGGGCCAGGTCCAGACGGTGCTGGTGCGCATGGGCGGCCTCTTCATCTTGTTGACGACGGTGGGCCGCTGGGTGGACCTCCTAGGTATCTTTGCCTCCCTCCTGGGTGAGCTCTGGTGCCTGGTAGGTACTCGCACCCTAATCGACCTCTGCCAGATACAGGTAAGCACCTTCATGTACCCCCCTTCCCCACTTCTCACCCTGCCCAAGATTCCCAGCACCCCCAGAGGCCCAATTCTGATCAGAGTTATATTGACCCGGGAGGACAGGGAACCACGTCCTTTTAGGTCACTGCAAGTGGGGAAGTGGATGACAGGGACCATATAAGCTGGCATCCTGGGGCCCCAGAGGGATAAGAGGGCCTGATGACTGAGGGGTGTGTCCCTTCTGACCCCACCCACGCAGGGCTTTCCATCCCAGAGGCCTACAGTAACAGCAGCAGTAACACCAGGAAAGGTATCAACACTGACAGGTCCACGTGAGACCCGGCCTTCCACGCCAGCCCCGTCCAAAAGTGCCGTCGTCTCCTGACCTGCCCCCACGGAGGACTTGAAGTCAGTATCAGGCCTACGCAGGCTGACCAGCAAGGCCTTGACCACAAGATGTGGCCTGGACACTGAGGGGCAGATCTGGTCCCCACCTAAAGTTCAGGGCAGCCCATGGGGGCCCTGAAAAAAGGAGATGGCTAGGGCTAGGGACCCAGGGAGGTAGGCACATGAAGGCCCCTGAGTAAATTCCTCTCTCTTGAAGATGGACAGTTTCATCAGACCTGCCTTTCCTGGCCAGGGGAGGGCAGAGGACAACTGTGACCTCAGAATGGTCCCCTGGCCTCTTGCCACCCCTCCCCCACCCTGCTCTCTCCACAAACAATAAAGATGACTTTTTCAACCTATGTTGAGGATCACAGTGACACAGAAAGAAAAAGAGGCTTCCTGAAGGCCACAGCTGTTTTATGGCAAGATTCTGGGATATGAGCCTCAAGCATGGCTGTGCCCTGAGTCTCCTTGGGGACAAAGGACACAGGCTGAAGCTCTTGTGTCCCAGGACAAAGAATTGCACCAGGAATACACGTTTTATCAAGACGGTTGGAAGCTGGAGAAACTGCTCAGGATTAGGAACATGGAGTGCTTCCCTCACCCCTGGAGACAGGGTTTCTCTGTGTTAGCCTTGGCTTTCATGGAACTCACTCTGTAGACCAGGCTGGCCCTGAACTCACAGAGCTCCACCTGCCTCTGCCTCCCGAGTGCTATGCCCTGATCACATGTAGTGCTTTCAGTGAGGACCTGAGTGTAACGCCTAGGTCCCATATGAGGCACCTCACAACTAGTCTTTAGGAGGTCCCATGGGATATGATGCCTCTGGGCTCCTTGGACACTTGTATTCATGTTCACAGACACAGATACATACACGAAACTTTAAAATAGTAGAGACAGATGATTCAGAAAAGGGAGCCTGGTGGTGGTGCATGCCTTTAATCCCAGCACTCGGGAGGCAGAGGCAGGTGGATCTCTGTGAGTTCGAGGCCAGCCTGGTCTACAAAGCAAGTCTAGGACAGTCAAGGCTACACAGAGAAACCCTGTCTCGAAAATAAAAAATTGCAAGTGTCTCATGCACCTCAGACTGGCCTCAAATTAGATTTTTTTTTTTTTTTTTTTTTTTTTTTTTTTT
>OU015754.1:75032486-75045350 GCA_907169655.1 Acomys percivali | reverse complement strand
CACACACACAAAGTAAATAATAACTGAAAAATACATAGCAGGTGTCAAAAGAACCTTACAACAGAGACTGGTGCCATCAAGAAGAAGTAACTGTTTCTGAGACTCCTCAAGGTAGCTTCTCTGAGACTCTTCTGCTGGATGGGGGAGGGGCGTGTGGAAATAGGTGTGATGGTCCTGAGGCCAAAATGAGCCTGAAGAATCCGGAAGAGGTTTTCACTCTGTTCATGGATGCTGCTGCTTACGTGCTATTCGATGCCTTTCTTGCTGTGTGCTGGTGCACATGTGTGTGTGAGGAGAGCAGCGGACAGCTTGTTGGTGTTCTCTCCTTTCAGTGCCCATGTGGGTCCTGGGGACTTAACTCAGGTCACCAGGCTTGGCGGTTAGCATCTTTCACCACTGGGCCATGTCACTAGCCCTGTGATTTAGTTTTAATTTCATTTATTTAATTGTTTGTTTCTGTGTGTGTGTGAGACATATTGTCTTAATTAGGGCTCCTATTGCTATGAAGAAATGGCATGACCACAGCAATTCTTTTGTTGTTGTTGTTGTTGTTTTTTTCAAAGATTTGTTTATTCATGTATTTTGTGTATGAGTGCTCTGTCGTCATGCACACTAGAAGAGGCAATGAGATCCCACTGCAGATGGTTGTGAGCCACCATGTGGTTGCTGGGAATTGAACTCAGGACCTCTAGAAGAGCAGCGGCAGCCAGCAGGCAGACATGGTGCTGGAGAGGGAGCTGGGAGGTCTACATCTGGATCCACAGGCAGTAGGAAGAGACAGTGAGCCACTAGGCTTGGCTTGAGCTTCTGAGACCCCAAAGCCCGCCCCCAGTGACGCACTTCCTCCAGCAAGGCCACACCTCTTTCTGTTGTTATTGTTCTGTTTTTTATTTTTTATTTTTTTTAAAGATTTGTATTTATTACATATACACACCAGAAGAGGGCACCAGATCTCATTATAGATGGTTGTGAGCCACCATGTGGTTGCTGGGAATTGAACTCAGGACCTTTGGAAGAACAGACAGTGTTCTTAACCTCTGAGCCATCGCTCCAGCCCTATTGTTCTGTTTTTTATTTGTTTCTAGACAGGGATTTTCTGTGTAGCCTTGACTGGCCAGGACTTGCTTTGTAGACCAGGCTGGCCTCAAACTCTCCACCTGTCTGTGCCTCCCGAGTGCTGGGATTAAAGGTGTGCCCCACTATTGCCTGGCTTTTTTGTTTTGTTTAGTTTTGTTTGAGACAGGGTTTCTTTGTGTAGCCTTAGCTGTCCTGAACTCACTCTGTAGACCAGGCTGGCCTCGAACTCACAGACATCTGCCTGCCTCTGCCTCCCGAGTGCTGGGATTAAAAGGCTTAGCTTTGGCAGCAATTTTTCTTGGCTGCCAAATCAGCTCCTCAGCCCCATGTGACTCCAGCTGATCTTGAACTGTGGTTCCTCTTCCTCAGCCTCTGTTGTAACCTGGACAGGCACATGCCACCTTGCCAGACTTTAAAAAAAAAAAAACAAAAAACAAGAAAACTTTCCTTCCTCTCTTCCTGTCCCTTTCCCACTTCCCTGGTCCCCTCCTATCCCCTCTCCCCTCCCTTTCCATTCTTTGGGCTGCTGGGCCACACCGCACCTACTCAGCAGTGTCTCAAGCGAGTGATGGAGCTCAGCTGCACCCCACCCCTGGCCAAGCCAGTAGGAGGCCCTTGGTTTGCTCCCCAGACCATAAAAAAACAAGCAAACCAACTTTTGTTTGTTTGTTTGTTTTTTGAAACAGGGTTTCTCTGTGTAGCCTTGGCTGTTCTGGACTCGCTTTGTAGACCAGGCTGGCCTCTAACTCACAGAGATCCAACTGCTTCTGCCTCCCGAGTGCTGGAACTCTTATTTTATTTATTTGAATTTTTTATGTATATGAATATGTTTAGGCATGTCTATCTGTGCCAGAAAAGGGTATTGGATGACCTGGAACTAGAATTATAGACAGTTGTGAGCTACTATGTGGGTTCTGGGAACTGAACCCCATTCCTCTGGAAGAGCAGCAAGTGCATTTAACCACAAAGCTACCCACCCAGCCTCAGATTTTTTTAATTTTTGTGTGCATATGTGTACATTTATTTGTACATGGGTTGCATCTGCATTGAGTTTGTGCAGGTGTGAGCGCAGTACCCACAGAGGCCAGAAGAGGGAGTAGGACTCCCTGGAGCTGGTTGTGAGCTACCTGATACGGTGCTGGAAATTGAACTCAGGATCTCTATGAGAATGGTATATGTTTTTGTTTGTTTGGTTTTTTTTGTTTTTTGAGACATGGTTTCTCTGTGTAGCCTTGTCTATCCTAGACTCTCTTTGTAGACCAGGTGGCCTCTGCCTCCCTGAATGCTGGGATTACAGGCAAGTGCAACCACACCCAGCTCTGGTTATTAATTTCCGTTAGGTGTATTTATTGTATGTGTGCCATAGCATTTGTATGTGGAGGTCCAAGGATAACATGTAGCAGTCAGTTCTCTCCTTCCACATGTAGGCCCTAGGAATGGAACTCAGGTCTCAGCTATGCCACCCTGAGTGTGCCCATCATGTCTGAGCTCTGGCCTTGGGTCAGCCACTCACTGTGGGCAAATTGTCACCTATCCCTCTCAGAGCAGCCTTAGGGTTTGAGGCTCACTCTCCAAAGGCGCAATTTAAGACTCAAAGAGTGCCGGGCGGTCATGGTGCACGCCTTTAATCCTAGCACTCTGGAGGCAGAGGCAGGCGGATCACTGTGAGTTCAAGGCCAGCCTGGTCTACAAAGTTAGTCCAGGACAGCCAAGGATACACAGAGAAACCTTGTCTTGAAGAAAAAAGAAAGAAAGAAAGAAAAGACTCAAAGAGTTGTTGCTCTTGCCTACGGATGCACAGCAAGCCAGGGGCAGCAGTTGAGGGTGGAACCAAGTCTGCAGCCAGACCTGAGTGTTCAGTCCCTGCTGCTTGGCCTTCTGGGTAAGTAGACCTGCCTTGTGCCCTTTGGGAACTCTGGGCACCCATCTCTTTTCCATTGTAGGATGCTCTCCCCCACCTCCTCTCCTGAATGACGAAGACCTAGACCTCCTGCCTCCACCACCGCCACCACCCCCTTCAGCCTTCCTGCCTCTCCCAGAAGAGCCTCCCATCCTGCCCGGAGCATCCCTCATTTCTGACTTGGAACAACTCCACCTGCTCCCACCCCCACCTCCACCCCTACCACAGGTACTGCGAGTGTCGCCAGGCTTCCTCAGCTCCTGGGCTGGAGAAGGAGGGCCTGGGCTTTCCCCAGCATTATTACCAAGGTGAACTTCGTGAAGGCTGTCGGTCTTCCAAGCCCTTCCAAGTCCCAAAGCTGGTAGAAACTGTTTGGGATTTTCAGGGTCCCTGGCAAGACATGTCCTGGTTCTGACCCAGATCTCCACACTGCACAGAAGCCAATTATTTCTTCCTTTCATAAGGGGGTTGTCAACGTGAACAGTGTCCTGGGTGAAGGTCTGTGTCACCTGCAGCCATTGTTGGTGGCTAGGATGCATCGTTTCTAGGATGTTCTTAGAGACAGGAGTCAAGCTGAGCCTGAGGTTGCAGGGCCATAATTGCAGATACTGAGGAGGCCGAGGCACGTTGATCACAAGGCCTAGCCTGAGCTACAAAGTGAGTTCAGGGCCAGCCTGAGCAACTTAGTGAGACCCTATCTGGAACTGAAAGGAAGAAAGGAGGTTGGGGGATATAGTTAGTTCAGCGGTAGAGTGCTTGACTAGCAAGCGTGACCGAGATACTTTGGTGGAAGGAGCCCTAGACAGGGAGCAGGGAGGTCTTGGCTCTTGTTGCCATGGTAACCTTCCTGCTGAGCTATAAAGGCAGGGCACTTGTTTCTCCAGCCTCAGTTTCCTCGTCTGTACAATGGGACTAATTGTACTTGGAGTCACCCAAAGAGTGATGCTGGGAGGATCCGGTGGAGTCCCCACCAGCTGACCTCTCTCCTCTCTCCTCAGTCTGTGTCCCCAGAGGCTCCATCAAAGGGATCTTCCGTCCAGACTCTGCCTGGTCACCTCAGACCCTCCGAAGAGGAGCTACCTCCTCCTCCAGAAGAGCCTGTCAACCCTCCAGAGAAGGAGTCGTGCACAGGTATGGGCACAGGCTCTCTGGGTCTCCTGGGGCCCGAATGAGCTTCTCATGGGAAGTGGGGGGAACAGGGTCCCTCCTGCTCGCACGACAGGGACTCTCTGTACAGTGTGTAACCACAGTTGTCCACTGCTGCCATGTGCTTGCTTCTGGTTTGTTGCTGTTGTAATTGTTTTTGAGATAGGGTCTCATGTAGTCCAGGCTAGCCTTGAATCCCTTATGTAGCCAAAGAGGACCTTCTCTTGTCTCACCTGCCTCACCTCTTTTTTTCTTTTTTTTTTCTTTTTTTTAAGATTTATTTATTATGTATATAGTACTCTGCCTGCATGTACACTGCAGGCCAGAAGAGGGCATCAGATCTCATTACAGATGGTTGTGAGCCACCATGTTGTTACTGTAGAATTGAACTCAGGACTTCTGGAAGAGGAACCAGTACGCTTAACCTCGGAGCCATCTCTCCAGCCCCTGCCTCACCTCTTAAGTGCTAGGATTACCGGTGTGTGCCACTGTGCCTGGCTTATATGGTACTACACTGCAATAGAAACCAGCGCTTCATGCATAAAAAGCACACTTTCCTAGCCAGGTGTGGTACCACAAGCCTTTAATCCCAGTACTTAGGAGACAGGGCAGGTGGATTGTGAGTTCAAGGCCAGGCTGGTCTACAAAGCGCATCCAGGACAGCCAGGATAACATAGAAAAACCCGGTCTCGGGAAACAAAACAAACAAAACAAAAAAGAAAGAAAGAAAGAAAAGAAAAGCACACTCTCTGCCAAGCAAGCTACAGCCCTCCTTTTCTTTTCTTTTCTTTTTTTTTTTTTTTTTTTTTTTTCTTTCCGTTTTTCGAGACAAGGTTTCTCTGTGTAACCTTGGCTGTCCTGGACTCACTTTGTAGACCAGGCTGGCCTAGAACTCACAGCGATCCGCCTGCCTCTGCCTCCCGAGTGCTGGGATTAAAGGCGTGCGCCACCACGCCCGGCTATTTCTTTTCTTTTTGAGAAAAAGTTTTTCTGTGTAGCCCTGGCTAACATCCTTAGTTTGTTTTGAGGCCTCCCTGTAGCCAAATGTGGATTTGAACTTGATATTCTCCTGGCTCAGCCTTCTGAGTGTCAAGATTACAGGCATGGTCCTTTAAAAATTCTTTTTCTCACACTGAGTGTGGTGGCACATGCCTTTAACCCCAGCACACAGAAGGCTGAGGCAGGCTGATCGCTGTGAGTTCGAGGCCAGCCTGGTCTACAGAGTTCCAGGACAGGTAGAGTTACACAAAGAAACCCTGCTTTGAAAACCAGAAAACAAAACAAAACAAAAAACCCGACTGTTTTCGTGTGTGTGTGTGTGTGTGTGTGTGTGTGTGTGTGTGTGTGTGTGGTTTTTTTGTTTTGTTTTGTTTTTGTTTTTTGGTTTTGGTTTTGTTTTTGGTTTTTTTTTTTTTAGATGGAATCTCACTCCATAGCTGGCCCTGGTTGACATAGAAATTACTATGAAGTCAGCCTGGCTGCATAGCTGTGGCAGCCCACCTGCCTCGGCTTCGGGGCTAGGAGTACAGATGTGAGCCACTATGCCCAACTTTCTTTTTTAATTCTTTTTTTGTTAGGGGGAAGGTAGCGAGATGACTTAGGGGGTAAGGGCACTTGTCACCAAGACTAATATCCTTCCTTCTATCCCTGAGGCCCATGTGGTGGAGCAGATTCTCAGAAGTTTGTTTGTTTGTTTGTTTGTTTGTTTGTTTCTGATCTCTACTCAACACATACATGCTACACCCGTGCACATGCAACTAACCAATAAATCACACACACGGGCACACAACCAATCCATAGTTAAAAATGAAGCATTTTTTTTATTTTAGTTATTTTTTTTTATGTGTTATTTCATGCCTATGTATATGATGCAGGAGGATTAGAAATTCAAGGTAATCCTCAGCTAACATAGTAAATTGAAGGCTAACCTAGGCTACAGGAGACTTTGTCCCAAAAACAAAAAACCAAACCAACCAAGCATGGGGTGGCACTTGCCTTTTAGTCCTGGTACTTGGGAGGCAAAGATAGAAGGTTCTCTAAGTTTGAGGCCAGCCAGGCCTACATAGTAATTTCCCTGCCAGCCAGGGCCACACAGGGAGACCTTATGTATCCATTCCCATCCCCCACCCAGACAAATCACAAACCAAACAAAAACAGTTTCTAATCTTGCCTTTTGAGCTTTGGGGCTGGGAATCCTGTCTGTAGCAGCTGCTGGGCTGTTCTTCATTGCTGGTTGTCCCAGTTGTCTCTGAGTGGGTTGCCCATCAGAATGTGCAGTGGCAGGCCGGGCGGTGGTGGCACACACCTTTAATCCCAACACTCGGGAGGCAGAGGCAAGCAGATCTCTGTGAGTTCGAGGCCAGCCTGATCTACAAAGTGAGTCTAGGACAGCCAAGGCTACACAGAGAAACCCTGTCTTGAAAAATCAAAAAAAAGAAAAAGAAAGAAAAACCAAAAAAGAATGTGCAGTAGCTCCTTGCCCTTTTTCTTTTCTTTTTCTTTGAGACAGGGTTTCTTTGTGTAGCCATGGCTATATTGGACTCACTTTGTTTTTTGTTTGTTTTGGTTTTTCAAGACAGGGTTTCTCTGTGTAGCCTTGGATGTCCTGGACTCACTTTGCAGACCAGGCTGGCCTTGAACTCACAGCGATCCACCTGCCTCTGTCTCCCGAATGCTGGGCCTTTTTTTTTTTTTCTTAAGGCTGTGCCACAGTCCTCAGTAGGAGTGGAGGTGTGGTGGGTCACACAGCCACCTCCATATGGATTTGTAGGTGGTTTCTTGCCGTATCTGCACAGGGCTGAGTCACTCTACAGGGTCGTTTCACCGTGTGTGGGTTTTTCCGGGGCAAATCCCTAGAAGAGGAAGAAACCTATTTAAAAAAAAAAAAAAAAAAGGCTGGCGTCTTAAATTTTGTGCTTTTGACACCTCACCTTCCTTAGTCATCCCAGCCTACGTGCAGCCACAGCAGGTCCCAGCAGTTTTCTGGAAGCCTCCACAGCACTATTGCCTTGTAACTTAACTGTGAAGTGCTTGCTCAGAGCCGAGCCCCAGGCGCTGAAGACACAGTTGAGTCTAAAGCAGTGTCCTTCTTCCTGGGCCACACAGAGAGACAAAGGGCAAATGTTTCCTTACGTTTGTCATTTATCTTTTCAGTGGCAATATATACATACATATATATTTTTTGTTTTGTCGTTTTTCTTTCTTTTTTTTTTTTTTTGGTTTTTCGAGACAGGGTCTCTCTGTGTAGCCTTGGCCGTCCTGGACTCACTTTGTAGACCAGGCTGGCCTTGAACTCACAGTGACCCGCCTGCCTCTGCCTCCTGAGTGCAGGGATTAAAGGCGTGCGCCACCACGCCCGGCTGTTTTGTCGTTTTTCAAGACAGGGTTTCTTTGTGTAGCCTTGGTTATCTTGGACTCACTTTGTAGACCAGGCTGACCTCAAACTCAAAAAGATCCACCTGCCTCTGCCTCCAAGTGCTGGGATTAAAGGCGTGTGCCACCACTGCCTGGCTAAACCCAACTATTTTTACTATTTTTAATTATGTGTATGTGTGTATGTCTGAGTAGGGTGTATGCACATGGATGCATAACCCTCAGAATCCAAAAGAGGGCATTGGATCCTTGGAGTGACAGGTAGTTGGGAGCTGACTGTTGACTGTTATGGGTGAGGGGGATTGAACTCAGGTCTCTGTAAAGCAGTATGTGTTCTTTTTTTTTTTTTTTTTTTTTTAGATTTCTTTATGTATTATGTATACAATGTTCTGTCTGCATGTATGCCTGCAATCAGAAGAGGGCACCAGATCTCATTACAGATGGTTGTGAGCCACCTTGCGGTTGCTGAGAATTGAACACAGGGCCTCTAGAAAAGCAGACAGTGCCTTTAACTGAGCCATGTCTCTAGTCCACAGTGTGTGTTTGTTTGGTTGGTTGGTTGGTGTTTTGAGATAGTGTCTCTCTGTGTAGCCCTGGCTGTCCTGGACTCATTTTGTAGACGAGGCTGACCTCAAACTCACAGCGATCCACCTGCCTCTGCCTCCCGAGTGCTGGGATTAAAGGCGTGCGCCACCACCTGACCTCTCTCGGAATTCTTGTGACTTCAGCAGTTTTTATACTTAGATCTTGATATAGGGGGATCATCTGGGTGTTGGTATCACCATGGCCCCCTCCACTCTCTCAGAGATGATAAACCAGGTGCCAACTCTGCTTCCTTTTTCCTGTCTTGCTGTGTAAAAGGCTGGCCTGGGATTAAAGGTGCACATCATCAGCTGGGCATTAGAGGCTAGCCTGGTCTACATAGCGAGTTCCAGGACAACCAGGGCTACATATGGTGAGACCCTGTCCTGAAAACAGCTACAATAAAAAGAAAGGTGTGCATTGCTGTGCCTGACCCAATGCTGAGTCTTTGCTTTTTGCTTCCCAGATGACATTTACCTTCCTTCCTTGAAGCTTAGCATTGACTGTTTAATATTTAGCCATTGAGGAAACTCTGGAGGCTGGGCCCTGGACACCCTGCGGGCATCATATTCTGGGTGGTGATTGGGTACTGCCTTCCTGGGTGGTGATTGGGTACTGGCTTCCTGGGCTGCTGACAGCCTGTGTCTCTCCTTCCCCAGATGTCTGCGGCTTCTGTCACAAGCCTGTGTCCCCTCGAGAGCTGGCTGTTGAGGCCATGAAGAGGCAGTACCATGCCCAGTGCTTCACCTGCCGCACCTGCCGCCGCCAGCTGGCTGGGCAGAGATTCTATCAGAAGGATGGACGCCCCCTGTGTGAAGCCTGCTACCAGGTACTCCTGTGCACAGAGCCCCCCCCCCCCCCCCCCGCGGGTTGCACACACTGAGCTTGGCAGATATTTCTTCCCTTACGGAGCTCCTAAGAGCTTGGGCAGCATGAACCCATTTCACAGCCAAGGAAGCTGAGACTCAGAAAGGAAAAAATACCCCCCGGGGCAGGATTAGATTCCTGCGTCTGCAGCAACAACAATGAAAACATGGTACTCGGTCAGGAGGTTCCAGCTTGAGCCTGTGGTGAGGCAGGAGCCTTTAGAAGGACACTCTGGGCCGGGCATGGTGGCGCACGCCTTTAACCCCAGCACTCGGGAGGCAGAGGCAGGTGGGTCGCTGTGAGTTCGAGACCAGCCTGGTCTACAAAGCGAGTCCAGGACAGCCAAGGCTACACAGAGAGACCCTGTCTCGAAAAACAAAAACAAAACAAGCAAAAAAAAGGAAGGACATGCTGGCTCCCTCATGGCCAGCAAGCAAAGAGGAAGGGGTAGTTTCACATAGCAATAACGTGGACTGCTATTGGGCCTCGCCTCCTAAGGGCCCCACCACTTCCTAACAGCAGCCCCTGGAGCCCAGGCCTGGTGGGTGATGGAGAGTATTCAGTTCAATACTTATTTAAACCATAGTATGGTGGCTTCAAACAATACACATTTTTCTCTTATGGTTTTGGAGGGGCGGGGTCATCAGTTCAAAAATCACTTGGACCCAAACCAAGGGGCCTCCTCTCGATTTTCAGGCCCCAGGGACAGCAGGCATTTCCTTGCCTTTCTTTTTTAGTTTCCTTTTTAGTTTAGTCTGTTTTGGTTGGCCGGAGCGGGGTGGTGGTTTTGGGGCTTTGGTTTGGTTTGGGTTTTGGTTTTTCTTTTTCTTTGTGCATTTTTTAAAAGATTTGTTTATTTATTACACATATAATGTTCTGCCTGCATGTGTGCCTGCACACCAGAGGAGGGCACCAGATCTCATTATAGATGGTTGTGAGCCACCATGTAGTTGCTGAGAATTGAACTCAGGACCTTTAGAAGAGCAGCAAGTGCTCTTAACTACTGAGCCATCTTTCCAGCCCTGGTTTTTGGTTTTTTGAGACAGGGTTTCTCTGCGTAGCCCTGGCTGTCCTGGAACTCATTATGTAGACCAGGCTGGCTTCGAACTCACAGATCTGCCCGCCTCTGCCTCTGCCTCTGCCTCCTAAATGTTGTTGGGATTAAAGGCATGCACCACCACTGCCCAATCTCAACCCAGCTTTGTTTGGTTGTTTGGTTGGTTGGTTTGTTGGTTGGTTGATTTTGGTTTTTTGAGACAGGGTTTCTCTATGTTAGCCTTGGCTGTCCTGGACTCACTTTTGTAGACCAGGCTGGCTGTGAACTCACAGAGATCTGCCTGCCTCTGCCTCCCCCGAGTGCTGGGATTAAAGACTAAATGTACTTTAGTAGCAGAGTGTTCACTTGGCATGCACATGCCCTAATGTCTATCCCTAGTGCTGAGAGAGAAAGGAAGGAAGGAAGGAAGCAAGCAAGCAAGCAAGCAAGCAAGCCAAGGCTACACAGAGAGACCTTGTCTCAAAAAACCAAACAAATAAAAATGAAAGGAGAAAGACGAGGGAGGCTGGAGACTCCTGGGGGGGGGGGGGAGGGGGAGGGGCAGGCATGTTTGTGGATTGGCCAAAGCAGCAGCTTTCTGCCCCAGGACACTCTGGAGAAGTGCGGCAAGTGTGGAGAGGTTGTCCAAGACCACGTGATCCGAGCCCTGGGCAAGGCCTTTCACCCACCCTGCTTTACCTGTGTGACCTGTGGCCGGTGCATCGGGGATGAGACCTTTGCGCTGGACGGCCAGAACCAGGTGTACTGCGTGGCTGACTTCTACAGGTGGGAAGGGAGCCTGGGGCTGCGTGGCGGGAGTAGGGAAGGCAGGGCTGCTCTCTGTCTGGCCAGGTGGCAGGGTGGGGGATGAGAGGGTGGGGGTTGGGGGGCTGTCAGGCCAACACTTGCTACACTCCTGTGCTGACAGAGGCCATCTTCCTGTGAGTCCCTGCACTCTGTCAGGCTCACCCTCTGAGGGGTCCCACACAATCCTCAGAGGGTTTTGTTTTGTTTTGTTTTGTTTTGTTTTGTTTATGGCCTTAGAGTACATTGAGAGAGTACTTTTTACCAGGAGTGGAAACTGAGGCATACAGTACCCAAGATAAAACGAAGGAGCTGGGGTGGGACTCAGTTGGTGCAGGTCCTGCCGAGCACATGTGAAGCTCTTGGTTTGATTCCCAACACCACATAAACATACTGTGGTGACTGACACACACACCTGTGATGCCAGCATTCTAGAGGATCAGAAGCCTGACATCGTCCTTGGCTACCCTAGCAAGTTCAAGGCCGTCCTAAGCTATAGGAGACCCTGTCTCACGAGAATTACAGGGTCTGGAGAGATGGCTCGGTGGTTAAGAGCACTGATTGCTCTTCTAGAAGACATGGGTTCAATTCCCAGTACCCACATGGCAGCTCACACAACTGTCTGTAGCTCCAATGCCAGAGAATCTGACGCCCTCACACAGATATACATGCAGGCAACACCTCAATGCACATGAAATAAAACTAAATTTAAAAAAAAATGGTTTTTTTTGCCGGGCGTGGCGGCGCACGCCTATAATCCCAGCACTCGGGAGGCAGAGGCAGGCGGATCGCTGTGAGTTCGAGGCCAGCCTGGTCTACAAAGCGGGTCCAGGACAGCCAAGGCTACACAGAGAAACCCTGTCTCGAAAAACCAAAAAAAAAAAAAAAAATTTTTTTTTTTTCAAAACAACATTTATAAGAAAATAAAAAGGACTTGACTTGGAACCTCACGTTCAGACCCTGGGCCATGTCCCCTCCCCTGGGAACTGGAGGGAGCAAGAGCATATATGATTATAGATGTAAGGAGACTCCTGCTTTGCCCCTGTTTGCAAAGAGGTGAGGCACACAGTGAGCCATCTCTCCAGCCATAAAATGCATTCTTTTTTTTCCCCGGTTTTTCGAGTCTCATAAAATGCATTCTTTTTTTTTTTTTTTAAACATTTTATTTAAATTTTATGTGCCTTGGTGTAGGGGTGTCAGATCTTGGAGTTACAGACAGATGTGAGCTGCCATGTGGGTGCTGGGAATTGAACCCGGGTCCTTAGGAAGAACAGGCAGTGCTCTTAACCACTGAGCCATTTCTCCAGCCCCATAAAATGCATTCTTAACATGTGCAAAAACAATTTTCAATTAAGCAGAGTACAGGATAACAGATGGCCCCTCGCTAACTGCACTCTGGGAAGCTAGACTCAATGCGTTGATTCCCTCCTCCCACCCGACTGGGAAGGGTAGCCCTCTGTGGCTGTCCCCTCGGATTCTGTCACCTAGCAACCCCGTGGGTGGAGGCGCTCTGGGAGGTGAACTTTGTCTCTTCACTTCTGCCAACTGATTCTCTTGTCAGTGAGCAGCTGACGGTCCTGGTATGTGCTTCCCCTGTTCCCTCTAGGAAATTTGCACCTGTGTGCAGCATCTGTGAGAGTCCCATCATCCCCAGAGATGGGAGGGATGCCTTCAAAATTGAGTGCATGGGAAGGAACTTCCATGAAAACTGTTACCGTTGTGAGGTGAGTCAGAGCTGAGGTGGTTTAAAGTGCTGTGGCCATGGGTAGCCTTGGGCCGAGAGCTCTCCTGCTCACCACACCCCAGCAGAGGCCAGGAAAGGCGGAGATAAGAACAGAACACACATGGCAGCCAGGCAGGCGTGGTGGTGCACGCCTTTAATCAATCCCAGCACTAAGGAGGCAGAGGCAGGTGGTTTGAAGTGAGTTCCAGAACAGCCAGGGCTACACAGGGAAATCCTGCCTTAGGAAACACACCACAAGAGCCAGACGTGGTGGCGCACGCCTTTAATCCCAGCACTCGGGAGGCGGATCTCTGTGAGTTCGAGGCCAGCCTGGTCTACAAAGCTAGTCTAGTACAG
>OU015754.1:74972694-75015294 GCA_907169655.1 Acomys percivali | reverse complement strand
GGGGGGGGGGGGGGGGGAGAGGGAGAGGGAGAGGGAGAGGGAGAGAATGCTGTTACAGAGAAACTCTGTCTGGAAAAACCAACCAACCAACAAACAAACAGGGGCTGGAGAGATGGCTCAATGGGTTAAGAGCACTGTCTGCTCTTCCAAAGGACCAGAGTTCTATTTCCAGCAGCCACACGGCAGCTCACAACTGTCTGTAACCTCAGTTGCAGGTGATCTGACACCCACACCCAAATGCATGTAAAATAAAATAAATTTTAAAACAAACAAAAAGTAGATGAACCAAAGTTTCTTGTATTACCATAACAATGACCGGTCTCCACTCCTTCCCTCTTGCCTACCTCCTTTTCCTCCCATTGCTGTATCTGTAACCTCCAGGGGGCAGCACTGGTCAGCTCGATTCAAAAATCCACCCTGAAGGCTAACAAAAAAAAAACCAACCAAACAAAAAGAATATGTTGTCCTGTCCTGAGAGGAGGGACAAGGGGAAGAGAGGGCCAGGAAGAGCTAAAACTGCCCATGATGACGACATATGCACTCATGCTAGTATAAATGGTTCTTTTGCTTTTTTGTTGTTTTTGTTTTTCGAGACAGGGTCTCTCTGTGTAGCCTTGGCTGCCCTGGACTCGCTTTGGAGACCAGGCTGGCCTCGAACTCACAGCGATCAGCCTGCCTCTGGGATTAAAGGTAAGTGCTACCACGCCCAGCATGCTAGTATAAAAGGTTGGGGTTTGTTGTTGGTGTTGGTGGTGGTGGTGGTGGTTTTGTTTTTTTCGTTTTGACAAGAGAATTCAAGCACAAAAGAGATTTAACCAGACTAAAGGCAAAGAGGCAGAGGCAGAGGCAGAGGCACAAGCTAACCCAGCCTTTCAGAGGCGCCCACAGTTTTGCCTGCAGAGTCTGAGGGAAGCCTAGAGCCCGGGTCAAAGCCAAATGTTAAGCAGGTAAGTGGGAGCTCGGTTCCAAACGCAGGTTTGTCCTTTATGCGAGCGCTGAAGAGATGCGTTTGAGGATGTCCAGTCATAAACAGGGCTAGTCGGGCTTGCAGCTCCATATCAAAGAGGTGTTTGTGGGGGAGCGTAATTAATGTTTGCAAAGGCGCTGAGGTCCTTCAGACGAAGAAGCGCCCCGTGCACAGCGCAAGGTGAACTGGCGTTGCTTTGAGGGCAGCCATATTCTGTGGGTGTCACCGCAGCTGTTATTTGCTGAGGCACTGGGGGAAACAAAGTAGGTTAGCATCACGTGGCGCCGCCTTCCAGCGTGACCTAGAATTGGGCCACAGGAAACCAGTACAGGCTGACTTTCACATCAGGTGCTGGAGAGAAATTTCACAGTAAACGGCGGCGATCCCCAGAGGCTAAACGGTTGGCTTCACCATTGCACAATCGCCTAGAGCAATCTGCTGGGGCCAATTAGAAGAACACACGCGGGGCTTCTGGCTGTACAGGAAGGGGACCCGGCAGCGTTACTCAGCAAACCTCTCCCCTCAGCCTGCAATTGGCTTCTGCAATTTCCTGAGAACCGAGCTTTTGTTTCTAATTAATCCTAAAAGGCCGGCTGCTGGGTAACAGCAGGTAGTCTAATTAAGCATCCCCACGTTGCCACACTTAGGAACACATATGGGAACCCCGAAGAGTTCCTAATGTCTCCTTCCTAAATTTAATCCTAAACTGTTGCATAGAATCCTCTTATGTGACTCTGGCTAATTATATAACATCTTACTCTCCAGAGGTGAAAGCAAGAAACGGGGGTGGGGTGGGGGGTGGGGGCGCCCGGAAATGAAGCCCTCAGTTGACTCTCTTCTCACTGCAGGGTAGATCAGGACTCAAGCGTGGCTCTTCAGAAGATCAGCAGACCGGAAGCAGCTTGCAGAGCTCCGCAGTAAGGACTGCCTTACCCCTTGTTATGCAGAAGGACCTGGAAATGCACCTACTTTGTGTGTGTGTGTGTGTGTGCGCGCGCGCGCGCGCGCGTGCACTTGTGCCTGTGTCAGTGAGTGTATGCACATGGGCCCCCTCAGAAGTCAGAGGAGGAAGTCTGGGGTCTTGCTGTACCATGCTGGCCTTACTCCTACTTAGGGGGTCATGATAGTGCAGGTCTTTAATCCCAGCATTTGGGAGGTAGAGGCAGGCAGATCGTCGTGAGTTCTGGGCCAGCCTGGTCTACAAAGTGAGTCCAGAACAGCCAAGGCTACATAAAGAAACCCTGTTTAAAAAAACAAAACAAAATAAAAAAAGCAAACAACAAAAGAGGTGATATAACATGCTAACACCCTCTGAGCTTGATGGTGCACGTCTTTAATCCCAGCACTTGGGAGGCAGAGGCAGGCAGATTGCAATGAGTTCGAGGCCAGCCTGGTCTACAAAGTGAGTCCAGGACAGCCAAGGCTACACAGAGAAACCCTGTCTCAAAACAACAACAACAACAACAACAACAACGAGAAGTAAGTAAAAAACAAAAATGCAAAGCAAAAACAAAAAGATACTAGCATCCAAATGTCCAGCAGGACCTGTATACTCTGGGAGTTAATTTCTTTCTTTCTTCCTTCCTTCCTTCCTTCCTTTCTTTCTTTCTTTCTTTTTTTTGGCTTTTTGAGACAGGGTTTCTCTGTGTAGCCTTGACTGTCCTGGACTCTGCTTTGTAGACCAGGCTGGCCTCGAACTCACAGAGATCTGACTGCTTCTGCCTCCCAAGTGCTGGGATTATAGGCATGCACCACCACACCTGGCTGCTCCTCCTCCTCTTCCTCCTCCTCCTCCTCTTCCTCTCTCTCTTCTTTTTAGTTTTTTTTTTTTTGGGGGGGGGACAGGGTTTCTCTGTGTTATCTTTGCAGTCCTAGACTCCCTTTGTAGACCAGGCTGGCCTCGAACTCACATCGATCTGCCGGCCTCTGCCTCCCAAGTGCTGGCATTAAAGGTGTGTGCCATCATTGAGAGGCTTCCCCCCCCCTTTGCTATGTGCCCATGGTGCTTGTGTGCACAAACCCATACACATGAGGGTATACACGTGGTTGTAGAGACCAAGGAAGAACCTCAGTGTTATTCTAGGAACCCTGGGTCTGCCCTTAATTATTATCATTGTGTGTATGTGTGAGTGTAGGTGTGTGCATGTCAGGTGTGTACAGAGGTCAGAGGACAACTTTGAGGAGTCAGTTTTCTCCTTCCACTGAGATCTGGGAGGCTACACCTTTTGGTATTTGAGACAAAGCCTCCTGAGAAATTGGGTTGCAAAAGTGTGGGTCAACACACCCAGCTCTTTTCCTGAGTCATAGGGATTGAACTCAGGGCCATGTACTCACAAGCTAAAGTTCACTAGTTGAGCCATCTTTTCAACCAGAGCCAAACTACTTTACATATTGCATTCTGTCCTCTAGTTTCAAATGAACTGACAGATCTTCTCATATTAGTATAGCCCTCTAATAAAAACAAAAAACAAAAAACAGCTGGGCATGGTGGCACATGCCTGTAATCCTAGCACTTGGGAGGTTAGCCTGGTCTACAAAGTGAGTCCAGGACAGCCAAGGCTACACAGAGAAACCCTGTCTTGAAAAACCAAAAATAAATAAATAAAAAGAAAGAAAGAAAGAAAGAAAGAAAGAAAGAAAGAAAGAAGAAAGAAAGAAAGAAACACTATGACCAAAAGCAAGTTGAGGAAAGGGATCATTAACCTTACAATTCTACATAGTACAGCCAGGCGTGGTGGTGCACTCCCTTAATCCCAGCACTCGGGAGGCAGAGGCAGGCAGATCGCTGTGAGTTCCAGGCCAGCCTGGTCTACAAAGCAAGTCTAAGACAGCCAAGGCTACGCAGAGAAACCCTGTCTCAAAAAAACAAAAAAACAAGTTCTCCATAGCACTCGATCATTGAAGGCAGTCAGACAGGAACTTGAACAGGGTAGGAACTTGAAGGCAGGAGCTGCTGCAGAGGCCATGGAGGGGTGCTGCTTACTAGCTTGCTCATCCTGGACCACCAGCCATGATGGGCTGGGCCATCCCCCATCAATCACTAATTAAGAATATTCTCTAGCAGGGATAGGAGTGGTACACACCTTTAGCCCATAGCACTCAAGAGGCAGAGGCAGTTGGATCTTTGTGAGTTCAAGGGCAGCCTGGTCTGTCTCCCACATACAGAATTACAGATGTTACACACATGTGCACTGACATGCCCAGCTGCAGTAAGGCTGTAGTGGATTTTGTGTGTGTGTGTGTGTGTGTGTGGATGTTTTGATCCCAACAGACTTGTGTGAGAATATGTGGTGTTTTTCCACTAGAAACAGACGTGAAAGAACAGGTGATGTCTGTCCACTAGAAGAGGAACCACCTCTTATGAGGGGGGCTGATCTTTGTCAACTGATAAACATCCTGGTGCGGACTCTGAGGGGAGATATATACTGTATATATATGAGCCCAAAACAAGAGGCTGGGCTTTTGAGGTCTTGGCATCATTTCCTTTTGTTTGGCTGTTCATCATTCTCCTTTGAGACTCTCCTAGAGAGAACTGTTCCAGCAAATGCTGCGTTTGTTTTGTTGAATTGCTAGTTTGCTGTGTAATGGGTTTGCTGGAATCCTGCCTACTATGCCAGGAACTCCAGGGAACTGAGTCTAAAAAGGTCTACTTCTCCTGTTCCCATTAACCTGCCTTCTCTCTTATCTAGGGTAGGTGAGTTGGAAGGGAGGTATAAGCGTTAAAGAACCCCCAAATAGCCGGGTGATGGTGGCGCACGCCTTTAATCCCAGCACTTGGGAGGCAGAGGCAGGCGGATCACTGTGAGTTCGAGGCCAGCCTGGTCTACAAAGCGAGTCTAGGACAGCCAGGGCTACACAGAAACCCCATCTAAGGATGGACATGAACTCCTAGTCCTCATGCCTTAGCTTTCTAACTTCTAAGTGTTGGGATGATAAATGTGTGACACAATGTCTGATGTGTGTGTGTGTGTGTGTGTGTGTGTGTGTGTGTGTGTGTGTGTGTTCTTTTCTTGGTTTTTGGTTTTGTTTTTGAGACAGCGTCTTATATAACCAGGCTTTCTGTAGCTCGGGCTGGCTGGTTTACCCTCCCAACTGCTGCTGGCATCACAGGCTGCACCATATGCAGTGCAGATAATGGATTCCCTTCTAAAATCCAATGAATATTTAATGAGTAACCACTGTTTGCCAGGCACTGGCCTAGAAGATGATCATTTCGTGTGTGGAATAAAACACACCAAAGCACAGCCCAAAACACTTACAGAAGCGACGCAGGGACATGAGGTGAGAACCCAGCCCCTTTGACTGGGTGCTGAAGTTGGAAGAATGAATCACAGATAATAATCTGGCCTCTCGTAGACAATTAGTGGCGTTTCCTGCATGTGCTCAGTCAACCGCATCCATTTGCCAGCATCTGCTTCAATGTCGTCCGCTTCCAGCCTTCCACGAGAGCTGTTCATATTCGCCTCTGAGGCCAGTTCCTTCACTCACACTGATGCATTGTCTTTCTTTTGCCTTAAAAGCAGACAAATGCATATAGTTAGACCCACCCCAGAGGCTGGGGTGAGAGATGGCTATTTCCTACAAGTTTGATACTAGCCTGGGCAACACAGCAAGGCAGCTCCACCTCAGCATAATAGAGCAAAAACAAAACCACGTATCTAGGCCGGGCGTGGTGGCGCACGCCTTTAATCCCAGCACTCGGGAGGCAGAGGCAGGTGGATCGCTGGGAGTTCGAGGCCAGCCTGGTCTACAAAGTGAGTCCAGGACAGCCAAGGCTACACAGAGAGACCCTGTCTCAGAAAACAAAAACAAAAACAAAAACAAAAACAAACAAACAAAAAAACCACGTATCTGGAGACTGGATGCTTTCATCTTAGTACTCTGGAGGTTTATGTAGGAGGAAGCAGTTCAAAGCTACTGGGTATAGAGCATAGATAGATGATACAGAGATAGATAGACAGACAGACAGACAGATAGATGATAGATAGACAGAAAGATAGATAGATGTTACATAGTAGATAGACAGATAGATGAATATTTTAAAAACTACTCAGCACTTGAGAGGCAGAGGTGGATCGCTGTGGGTTCGAGTCCAGCCTGGTCTACAAAGTGAGCCCAGGACAGCCAAGGCTATGCAGAGAAACCCTGTCTCGAAAAATCAAAAATTAAAAACAAAACAAAAAACCCTCAAAAACAAAAAAAGAAAACCAAAACCAACAACTCTACCCTGAGATACAATCTAAGCTCTACCATCTGATTTTTGGGTTTGGTTTTGTTTTGGAGACAGGGTTTCTCTGTGTAGCCTTGGCTGTCCTGGAGTTGCCTCACAGAGACCTGCCTGCCTTTGCCTGCCAAGTGCTGGGGTTAAAGATGTATGCCACCACGCCTAATGCGATTCTGATTTTTATTTTCTCTCTTTCTTTTGGAAACAGGGACTTCCTGTGAAGGACCTATTGTCTCAAAGTTATGGCAATCTCCGTGCTGCAGCCCCCCCTCCCCAGTACTGGGACTATGGGTATTTGCTGCTGCTACAGTCCAATTTATTCTAAAAATTTTTATGCTTTTTAGCAAACTTTTTCAACAAATGCAGAATATTATTTAGGGATGTTTAGCATAAAGACCATACTATGTGCAAATTCACTTAAATAGAGAGCTTGTCTTTAAATCCAAAAATTGGTCCAGTTTCTTCAGAATGCTGAGTCACCAATGGTTAGAAAAACATCTGGGATGTTATTTGCACAAATGCTTTCAATTTCTCCAGTATAATGAATACCACACTTACTTTTTCCCCCTTATTTTTGAAAGAAGACATAAACCATTAACATTTTCCAATATTTCTCTTGGCCTTTTTTCTTTTCTTTTTTCTCTTTCTGTCTTTTTTTGAGACAGAGTTTCTCTGTGTAACCTTGGCTGTCCTGGACTTGTAGACCAGGCTGACTTCGAACTCACAGAGATCTGCCTGCCTCTGCCTCCCTGAGTGACAGAGTTAAAGATGTGTGCCAACACACCATGCCCAGCTTCTCTTGGTCCTCTTATGTAAGCAAGATTTTCATAATAAACCTCTACTAAGAGCAGAGCCAGGCATGGTGGAGCATGCCTTTAATCCTAGCACTTGGGAGGCAGAGGCAGGCGGATCGCTGTGAGTTCGAGGCCAGCCTGGTCTACAAAGTGAGTCCAGGACAGCCAAGGATACACAGAGAGACCTTGCCTGGGGGGGGGGAGAAAAAACAAAACAACAAAAATAACAACAAACCCCCACCCACCCCCCAAAAAAAGCCAGGCATGGTAGTGCACGCCTTTAATCCCAGCACTCGGGAGGCAGAGGCAGGTGGATCACTGTGAGTTCAAGGCCAGCTTGGTCTACAAAGCAAGTTTAGGACAGCCAGGGCTACACAGAGAAACCCTGTCTCAAAAAAACCAAAAAAAAAAAAAAAAAAAGAGCAGCACATGTGTTCAGAGCATCACAAATACATTTGAGTCAATTAAATTAATTGGCCTGTCAAAGAAGTAGGCTTTTGATTTCATGTGCGTGTGTGAGGGGGCACTCATGTTCTCATACCAGAGCATGGCTGTGGAGGTCACAGGACAATTTTGGGGAGTCAGATCTTGCTGCCAACTTTGCTGCCACAGACTCCCTTATTTCTATTGTTGCTGCTGCACCCTCCAGGGGAGCCGACTTCATTCTCTACATCCAATTTCCCCACAGGAGTAACAGGATTACGGACGCTTGCCGCCAAATCCAGATGTTTGCATGGGTTCAGGGAGCTTCTGTATGGGAGTATTTTACCTACTGTCAGGGTTTCTATTGCTGTGAAGAGACACCATGACCACAGCAGCTCTTACAAAGGCAAACATTTAACTGCGACTGGCTGACAGTTCAGAGCTTTAGTCCATTATCATCATGGCAAGAAGCATGGTGGCCTGCAGGCAGACATGGTGCAGGAAAGGGAGCTAATCTGCACGCAGCAGGAAGAGAGAGTGAGTCAGTGGCTCTGGCTTGAGCATCTGAAACTTCAAAGCCCATCCCCCGTTACACACTTCCTCCAACAAGGCCACACCTCCCTACGAGGGTATAGGGCCATGTTCTTTTCTTTCTTTCCTCCTTTCTTTCTTTTTAATTTAATTTTATTTTATTTTTAAAGATTTCTTTACAGTGCTCTACCTGCACGCACACCTGCAGGCCAGAAGAGGGCATCAGATCACATTATAGATGGTTGTGAGCCACCATGTAGTTGTTGGGAATTGAACTCAGGACCTCTGGAAGAGCAGACAGTGCTCTTCACCCCTAAGCCCAGCCCCCTTTCTTTCTTTCTTTTTTTATTTTTATTTTTTTTTTTGTTTTTCGAGACAGGGTCTCTCTGTGTAGCCTTGGCCGTCCTGGACTCACTTTGTAGACCAGGCTGGCCTGGAACACTCAGCGATCTGCCTGCCTCTGCCTCCCGAGTGCTGGGATTAAAGGCGTGCGCCACCACCACCTGCCTCTTTCTTTCTTTCCTTCTTTCTTTCTTTCTCTCTCTCTTTCTTTCTTTCTTTCTTTCTTTCTTTCTTTCTTTCTTTCTTTCTTCCTTTCTATCTATCCCCCACCCCCACCCCAGACAGGGTTTCTCTGTGTAACAGCTCTGGCTGTCCTGAACTCTCTTTGTAGACCTGGCTGTCCTCAAACTCACAGAGATCCACCTGCCTCTATCTCTAGAGTCCTGGGATTAAAGGCGTGTGCCACTCCACTCCCACACACTGTGATGCCATTTTCATTCAAAACACCCTACCCAAGAGCCATCTCACTGACCCTGATGTCTTTGTTTTGTTTTGTTTGACCTTTGAGGCAGGGTCTCATGTGCCTCGGTCTGGCCTTCACCTACTGTATAGCTGAGGCTGACCTTGAATTCTGATCCTCCTGCCCTGCTCTCCCACCCTCTCCCCAGTTCTGAGAACAAAGGTAAGAGGAACCATGCTTCAATAAAGAAGTGGTTTTTCCTTTTCTGGGATGTGATGTTCATGTGGGTGTGCACCCACTTATGTGGCCAGAGGCTGATATTGGGACCTCCTTTGATAGCTCTACACTTTTGTTTTTGCTTTCTTTTTTGTTTTTTTTCAAGACAGGGTTTCTCTGCATCGCCTTGGCTGTCTTGTACTTGCTTTGTAGACCAGGCTGGCCTTGAACTCACATTGGTCCACCTGTCTCTGCCTCCTGAGTGCTGGGATTAAAGGCGTACGCCAGCACTTTTATAGACCAAGGTAGCCAGAAACTTGATCTATAGACCAGCCTGGCCTGGAAGTCTCTGAAATCCTCCTGCCTCTGCCTCCCTAGCGTTTGGATTAAAAAGGTGTGTCCCTCCAGCAGACCCTGTTTCTAATTTGTTGTTGTTGCTGTTGTGGATTTTGTTTTTGTTTTTGTTTTTTGAGACAGGGTTTCTCTGTGTAATAGGCCTGGCTGTCCTGGAACTATCTTTGTAGACCAGGCTGTTTCAAAGTTTTTGAAACAGGATCTCTCAATTCATCAAACTGTCCGGCCAATGCGCTATCATATATCCACCTGCACTGCCCCTCCTCCTCCTGCTCCCCACCCCTTAGTGTCCTTCCCTCGTGCTGCTCACAGACAGGATCTGCTCTGCCTTCCCTTTACAGGGGTGCTGGGCTCCGAACTCAGGTCCTCAAACTTGTGCAGCTGGCACTTTACTGACTCATCCCCACGCCCTCCCCACCAAGTGGTCCTTTCAAAACAAAAGCAACCCAGCACATGGGAAGCAGAGGCAGGCGGAGGATGTCTGAGTTCAAGGCTAAGCCTTGCCTGTATAGCAAGATTCAGGACAGCCAGGGCTACATAATGGGACCCGGTCTCCAAACAAACAACAACATTTGAACAAAAACCAAACTAAAGAAAGTGTGCACCCTAGTTGAAGAGGCGCCAGGTCACACCCTGAGGACTGAGCGTTCCTCCCAGCCTGGGTTCTGTGCTGGTCCAGGTGCTTTTCTGAAGCTGAAGGTACTGCCTATATCACAGGCTCTGCCATCTTCCGTTCCAAGCTCCTCTGTAGGACTTTTGTAAAGAATATACATACATACATTGATGCACGCATGCATATGCATATATATATATGTGTATATATATATATATACACATATATCTGGGGGGGGTTGGTGCAGGGGGAGGTAGGTATTGTTAGGTTTCTGCTCCAGTCCGCCTACCCATGATGTCATTGCCCACCTGTCAGGGGGCGTGGCCCTGCCCAGGGCTATATAAAAGGACAGTCTTCCCTCACCCCTCTCTCTCTTACTCCCTTACCCCCATTCTCTCTTCCTCTGTCTCTGTCTCTCTCTCTCTCTCTGAGTACCCCTCCCCCCTTTTCTTTTCTCCCCATGCTCATTTAATAAATCTCATATATTCTAACATCTGGTATCTTCTTATCATTTTCTTATATATATTAAACATAAATGGTATGGTGGGGGGCTGGAGAGATGGCTTAGTGGTTAAGAGCACTGACTGCTCCTCCAGAGGTCCTGACTTCCATTCCTAGCAATCAATCACATGGTGGCTCACAACCAGCTACAGTGTGATCTGACACCCTCTTCCGGTCTGCAGGTGTGCATGTAGGCAGAGCACTGTATACATAAATAAATAAATAAATATTTCCCTCCCCTCCCCCTGAGACAGGGTTTCTCTGTGTAGCCCTGGCTGTCCTGGACTTGCTTTGTAGACCAGGCTGGCCTCGAGCTCACAGAGATCCACCTGCCTCTGCCTACCAAGTGCTGGGATTACAAGTGTGTGCTGCCATGCCCGGCAATAAATAAATCCTTAAAAGAAAAAAAAAAGGGGAGGGGGGATAGTGGAATGTGCCTTTCATCCCAACAATCTGGAGGCAGAGGCAGACAGATCTGCATGAGTTCAAGGCCACCCTTATCTAAATAGGGAGTTGAAGACTAGGCCTAAATAGTGGAAACCCTATTTCAAACAAAACCAAGCCAAATGTCCCCAGATTTCTTTTTTGTATGTTTCTGTGTGTATGTTTTGGCACATACATGCAGGTGTCCTCGGAAGCCTGAAGAGGGTAGGAGATCCCCTAAAGCTGGAGTTACAGAGAGTTTTAAGCAGCCTCACCATGGTGCCAGGTCCTCTGACTTCTCCAATGGACTGATCAAATGACTTTTCCTTTTCAGTTCATCCCAGTGAAGTCTCCGCCTCACTAAATGTCATGCCTGGCAAAACCTTCACCTTCCCTTTGCTAAACACCTTGCTCATTTCCAGATAGCAATCTCTCCGTGCCGTTCCCCGCGGATGCGTCTCCATGCTCTCCTTCATCTGACTCGCTGGACCCTTCTCTCACTGAATGCTTCCTCGAGCCCGCTGTGCTAATCCCCATGCTCCATACTTTACAGAAGGAGCTGCCCTAGGCTGCCTTGACTCTTCTTCCTTCTCTCTGTGCCTGTGTTGAGGAGCTCACGCAGCTCCCAGGCTTAAGTAATACCTCTTCACGGAGAACTCATCCAGCAAGACACACAAACTCACAAAATACACCCAAGCCTAAGGATGATAGCTGTGGAGGCGAGGGTGGGAGTGTGTGGCTGTGACTACCACAGCCAACAGAGTAACAATCCCTGGGAGGCAAGAAGGTTGTTTGCTTCAACTCAGGGAAGTAGCCAGTGTTGGGTAAAACCTCAGGAGTCTGACCCTGAGTAGTTTATTTTAGGCATTGCACAATTTGGTGGAAATTTTTCTGATAATTAACTCAATAAAGCTTAAGACCAGACTATATCGAAAGTCTTTGTAAAGTACACGTGACATCTTCATCTTCCATTAAAGATGGGTTCTATAGGTCTGGGGAGATGGCTCAGTGATTAAGAGCACCGCCAGCTCTTTCCAGAGGTCCTGAGCTCAATTCCCAGCAACCACATGGTGGCTCACAACCATCTATAATGTGATCTGATGCCCTCTTCTGCAGATAAAGCACCCTTGTGCAAAAATAAATCTTTTTTTTTTTTTTTTTTTTTTTTTTAAGAGATGGGTTCTATAGATTTACTACAGGTGACACCTTCCATAAAGATGGGTTCGCTAGATTGAGAAGCTTGAGATCAGGGTCTGGGGAAGAGCCTGTGTAGTCTCGGCCACAGCAATAGTGCAAAGGTCACCAGCTAATAACCATATCCGCTCCTAGCCTTCTGGACAGATCATATGCATCCCTCCCCCTTGAAGGAACAACCCTGTGAGTTTTAACATTTCTGGTTCCCCTAGTGTTTATTTGTGAGCACAAGAACCTCCATGCCTTCCAGTTAGAGTTGGCAAAGGATGACTATGAAAATGGTCTGAAAGAAGGGTGTGGTCAGGGCCGGGTGTGGTGGTATAGGCAAATCTCTGTGAGTAGCTACGTAGAGAAACCTGCAGGCTTTGAACTTTTTCAAACCTACTTTATTTGGGGTTCTTTATTGCTTTTTTTTTTTTTTTTGGTTTTTCAAGACAGGATTTCTCTGTGTAGCCTTGGCTGTCCTGGACCCGCTTTGTAGACCAGGCTGGCCTCGAACTCACAGCGATCCACCTGCCTCTGCCTCCCGAGTGCTGGGATTATAGGAGTGCGCCACCACGCCCGGCTTTTTCTTTATTGCTTATATCTCCCTTCCAACCCATTTACCCTAGATAGGAGAGGAAAGAGGTTAATGGGAAGAGGAGAAGCAGACATTTTTAGACTCAGTTCCTTGGAGGAATTCCACTGGCGTAGTAGGCAGGATTTCAGCTGACCTGTTAAAACAGCAAACCAGCAATTCAGCAAAGGTAACTGCAACTGCAGCCACTGGAACCCAGAGCAGACCCTCACACAAGTCTGTTTCACATCCCGCACTTGTGTGATCAAAACAAAAACATGTTTACATCCCTGTCCTGAAAAAACAACAAAAAGGGGGTGGGGGGGAGGGCTGGAGAGATGGCTCAGCAGTTAAGAGCTCTGCCAGCTCTTCTAGAGGACCTGAGTTCAATTCCCAGCACCCATATGGCAGCTCACAGCTGTCTATAATCCAGCTCCAAGTGTTCTGGCACCCTCATACAGGCATACAGGCAGGCAAAACACTAATGCACATTAAAAAGGGGTGGGGTGCGATCCAAGCCACACCCTGAGACCCTGCACTTGGTTTTTTTATTTTTATTTTTATTTTTTGGTTTTTTCGTTTTGTTTTTGTCCTTTTGGTTTTTCGAGACAGGGTTTCTCTGTGTAACCTTGGCTGTCCTGGACCCGCTTTGTAGACCAGGCTGGCCTCGAACTCACAGCGATCCACCTGCCTCTGCCTCCCGAGTGCTGGGATTATAGGCGTTTGCCACCACGCCTGGCGACCCTGCACTTGGTATTCAGGAATTCAGGATGATCTCTGTGGGTTGGAGGACAACCTAGTCTACATAGTGAGTTCTGGGACAGCCCAGGGTATGAAGAGGGACCCTGTCTCATAAAGCCAAGCAAAAAAAAGGTGGTCTCAAAAGACAGCACATGGGGCTGGAGAGATGGCTCAAGAGGTTAAGAGCACTGAGTTCAATTCCCAGCACCCACATGGTGGCTCATAACCATCTATGTGTTCTCACACCCTCTTCTGGCCTGCAGGGGTATGTGAAGGCAGAGCACTATGTACATAATAAATAAATAAATCTTAAAAAAAAAAAAAAAAGATAGCACATGGGGGCAGCCATGGCATTTCAATTTGAGAGTTGCTTCAGGAAAGACGAAATTAACACCGCTCAGAATGTGTCCCTACCATTCAGTGGAGCACGAGTTTGTGCATAAATGACAGATTTAAACAGCATATCTGATACGTATGTAAAAGGAACAGAAATACATGTGTGGAACTTGCTTCAAAGCCTGGTGTGGCTATGCATATCTGTAATCCTGACCCTTGGGAGGTAAAGCCAGGAGGCTCATTTCAAAGTCATCCTTCACCACAGGACACATTTGAGGCTCCCAGGTGGTAGGATCCAACAGCTCCACATCAGAAATTAAAAAAAAAAAATTCCATCATAACCTTCGTGCTCTTCCTTGCTTGCTTGTTGGAGGATGGATTTGTGCACTGTTGCAGTCAGGACGTGGGCAATGTCATTTCTATGAAGAATCTCCTATAGCAGAATTGTACAAAGAACACTCCCCAGTTATATCTCTGATTGGTCAATAAGCTGAGCAGCCAGTGACTGGGCAGAGGAGACAGTAGGCAAGACTTCCGTTCCCAGTGTAGGGGAAGCCCCAGGTAGGGATCAAACAGGGAGAAAGAGCTCAGAGAGTTACAGCAGAAGGCCAAGACAAGACTGAGGTGGCAAGGAAAAGGGCTTGTGGCGGGTAGGAAGCCACACTAGCATAGGTGGGTTAGAATAGATAAGCATCTGTCCACTTACAGAACCTAAAGCTTGTTGGATAAATCTATTAGGCCTCTGTGTTGTTATTTGGGAGCTAGGGCGGGTAGCAGGGAAAGCCCTTACTAATACAATTCAACGCTTGCTTTTTTTCAATCACATTATTTCTGTGGCCGGGCGGATGCCTTTAATCCCAGCACTTGGGAGGCAGAGGCAGGTGGATTGCTGTGAGTTCGAGGCCAGCCTGGTCTACAAAGTGAGTCCAGGACAGCCAAGGCTACACAGAGAAACCCTGTCTCAAAAAACAAAAACAAAAGAAAAGAAAACAAACAAACAAAAACACTATTTCTGTGGGCTGCTTATGTTGCTACTTGAAGGTTCTGTCTTTGGAAATGCTTCTTTAGAGATCTCATGACTGCTCCCTTGGCTCCTGCATAAACAACTCCTTGTTAATAAGACTCGCCTTATTACAGGGTTACACTTTGTCTCTTATCCCTCTGTGTTCTTCACTCAAACACTTACTTAAATTTTTAAAGACTTATTTATTTATTATGTATACAATGCTCTGCCTGCAGGCCAGAGGAGGGTACTGGATTTCCTTATAGATGGTTGTGAGCCACCATATGATTGCTGGGAATTGAACTCAGGACCTCTGGAAGAGCAGACAGTGCTCTTAACCTCTGAGCCATTTCTCCAGCCTCAGCACTTATTTTTTTTCCCCCTTTGGGAAAGATACAGGAAGTTGGACCCAGAGCAGTGAGTGCTGCACTCTTCCACTGAGTTACTCCCCCAGCCCACCGCTGGTGTTTCATTTCCTTGTTCTGTTGTTCTGTGGCCTCCTCCCATTCCCTGCTAGTAAGAAAGAGATCCGGGCTGGAGAGATGGCTCAGAAGATAAGAGCACTGACTGCTCTTCCAAAGGTCATGAGTTCAATTCCCAGCAACCACATGCTGGCTCACAACCATCTATAACGAAATCTGTATACATAATAAATAAATAAATCTTAAAAAAAAAAAAAAGAAAAAGAAAGAGATCCTTGTTGTAGTTTTATGCAGTGGTGTATGTATTCAAAGCACCAAAATGGCCAGGCATGATGGATGCATAAAAATGATAAACAGAGCCGGGCGGTGGTGGCGCACGCCTTTAATCCCAGCACTCGGGAGGCAGAGGCAGGCAGATCGCTGTGATTTCGAGGCCAGCCTGGTCTACAAAGTGAGTCCAGGACAGCCAAGGCTACACAGAGAGACCCTGTCTCGGAAAAAAAAAATATATATATATATATATATAAACAATGCCTTGGTTTTTAGAGGAATTGGAGAAGGCTTGGGGTTTAAGAACATGGGTTGCCACTCGGGAGGCAGAGGCAGGTGGATCGCTGTGAGTTCAAGGCCAGCCTGGTTGACAAAGGGCGTCCAGGACAGCCAAGGCTACACAGAGGAATCTTGTCTCGAAAAACCAACCAACCAACCAACCAACCGAGCATGGGTTCTTTTCCAGAGGACTTAGGCTTGAGCCCCACCCATGGTGGCTAACAGAAACTTTCTACCTCTGGTTCCAGGGCATCTGATACCCATCTTCTGTCCTCCATGGGCACAAGGCACACAAGTAGTACACACACACACACACACACACACACACACACACACACACACACACGCAGACAAAACCCAGGGCACACATAAAATAGAAAACATTTAGCAATGTGGAAGCTATGGAATTTTGCTCTGGGGATGACCGTTTGCACTCAGGACAAACCCATGTTGTTTCTCCTGAATTATCTTTTATTTATAGATGTATTCCTATTATACTGCTGGCTATTAAAGATTTATTCCTTAACTTCAGGACTTCTGAGGTGCAGGAAAACATTTCACATCTAACTTGGTTTTGCCTCAAAGGGGAAAAGCTATTACAGCAGGTAGGAGTGCCAGGTGCTGCCAGAAATCCCCAGAAGGACTCCTTTATAACCAAATCTCTAAAGAGTCATTGACCTTGATCAGGAAAAGGTTATGACTGGTATAGTTTTCAATTCCTGCCTCTGGCTGATTTGGCCTGAAAAGTTGTCTTTTCCTAGAAAAATGAGAAACTTAAGTGTTTCTTTTTTTTTTGTTTTTTTGAGATAGGGTTTCTCTGTGTAGCCTTGGCTGTCCTGGACTCACTTTGTAGACCAGGCTGGCTTTGAACTCACAGCTATCCGCCTGCCTCTGCCTCCCGAGTGCTGGGATTAAAGGCATGTGCCACCACCGCCCAGCTGAGAAACTTAAGTGTTTCTAAAGTTCAAAAGCACACAATATTTCACCAAATGGAACTAAGAATCCAAACGTATAAGCTAAAGGAAACAGCATTTCTGCTCGGTAGGGCTGTCTTAAGACCCTGGGCAGAAGCTGGTTGAGGTGGTGCATGCCTTTAATCCCAGCACTCGGGAGGCAGGGGCAGGCGGATCGATGGGAGTTTGAGGCCAGCCTGGTCTACAGTACAGCTAAGGCTACACAGAGAAACCCTGTCTTGAAAACCCAACCAACCAACCAACCAACCAACCAACCAACCAACCAAAAAAACTTCATATTTACTCAGACCCTCTTCATCTGTACAAGGAAGTACTGCACCCTCATCCTCTGAATGTCAATCTATCAGTTAGTAGTATATTTTGTTTGCCATAATATTCTAACTTCCCAGTACAAGATTTTAATGATTTCCCAGGGCTTGTTACATAGAGAAACACTGTCTCGAAAAACAAATATTTTAATGATTTTATTTGATTACAAGCATAAAGAAAACAGAGTGACAAGTTTGTTTCAGATTTATCTAATCGTAAAGATACAGTATACAATTTTATAACTCTGCCCAGTCCACCTAATCATAAAACAAAATTTGAAATCTAAAAGCCTCTCCTATATTTCTCTCATCTGGAAGTCACCAAAATGCTCATGAAGCCCCACAATGGTTTTTACCTTTTTATCCTGTCATCATAAGCTTTACCCGACTATTACAGAAAACATAGGCATAATTGTAGTGAGAGGAAAAAAAAAAAGATGCCTACTGTAGCCTAGACGCAAATAGATGAGTCAGAAGGGCTGGTTCCTTTACGGTACCAGGCTGTTGTGAAGAAAAACCACGTAAACCATTAAAAGAAAAAGTTGCACAAAAAGCTGTGAGACAAATTTAGCAGCACGCGTATTTCAAACTTCCTGGCTTTATTAAACAGCGCCACACTGTACACACCAAGGTTCACATTTAAATATTCCCTAAGAATCCAGACAATTGCCTTTTCGGAACGTGAAAGGCCGATGCCAGGCACGTATTTTACTGTCCGTTTTTTTTTTTTTTTAATAAACTCATAAGGCTTTTGAAAATAAGTTAAGTGGAAGTTGATGTTGACAGACAGAAGAAAGGCATCACAATATATTTATTGTTCAAGCTTCTGGGTCAGAGAGAATGGGCCAGGAAAAGCCTTGTGCAGGAGGGCCAGCCAATGGAAGCCAAGCTCTCAAAGCTCCTCCACCTCGTGGGCTGCACGAACCCCGCCTCCCGGTGCCTGGTTACTTTGAGTTTCGGCACCTTTGTTAGTTTCCCTACTGTGCAGAAAGCACTCGCGGCTCCGGACCCGCACTACACTGGGTTTGCATAGATTCAGGATGCCGAGCGAGGCCCGCCCATAGCCCCTTTCCCACAGCGGAGGCCCAAGGCTCCCCACGCAGGACGTCATCCTCGCACAGGCACACACCCCACTTCCAATGGGCTCTGGGATCCGGCACGCCTCGAGGCCGCTGCGTCTCACTGTTCACACGCCGCGTGAAAGGCGGCGGCAGAGCTCTAGGGTCCCCACGACTCCAGGCGAAGAACAAAGGGGCCGGGGCCGCGCACGGCCGCCAGCCACGCCCCGTCGCGAGCCGCGGGGCCGCGCACAGCGCCCCTCCCCCCGCGGGGCCCGGGCCGCGTGAAATGGCGGCCGGGCTACAAAATGGCAGCCGGGTGGTCAACGGAGTGGAGGCCCGAGATACCCCGTCAGATCCGAATGCGGGGATTCCTTCCCACGGGGGGGGAAGGAACGGGTGGCTGCCCGTTCCTTCCCACGGCGTCCACGCGCACCGGAGCCGCAAGGGAAGGCACTCGCGCGCACGTCATGTCCCCGTTAGCTCCGGGGCACCCCAGTGAAGACTGACACGTCAAAAGCCGTGATTTGTCCCACGGGGTTCGGCGTGTCCACCGCCACGCTGAGTCCTATCGTACTGAGCCCCGCGCCCGGCGGCTCCGCCATTCCGCGTTCCCTAGCATTCCCCATGTCCCTTCCATCTGTGCTGCTGTCCCCATGCTTCCTCCTTGGATGGGCGTGTGCCGGCGACCTTGGGCCCTGCCTAGGCCGGTGGCTGTGTACTTTGGATTTGTCGCCGTCTTCTCCCAAGAAAGCTCGCTCTTCCCATCCCCCAGGTGCCCTTGGTATCCGTCTCTCCAGAAACTTCTCAGGGTAACTCAGCCAAAAGCCATAAGCTTCGCAGCCTCCCCCACCCTCACCCCCCCCCCCCCCCCCAAAAAAAACAACCAACCCGCAGCGCATGCGCCCGGAGTCGGGCAGAGACCGTGGGGCGCGTCCGTGAGACTGTGAGAGTGACACGTGCGCGCGCGGGCCTTGCGTGGGCGGTTCTCTCTCACAATGGGCAGGTCCCCCCCCTCCCCACCAACGTTTCCCTCCGCGAGTCGCGCAAGCGCATTCGGGCAACCTCGTGTTCCTTTGAGAGATGGGGTGCGGGGAGGGTGGGGATGGAGGGGGGGGGAATGGGAGGCCTTTCCGCGCGCGTGCGCAGCCCGGCCGTGTGCGGTTTTCCAATGCGCTGCTGGCGGCCTCTTTGATGAGAAGAGCATTTGAGGACCTCCCTTGTCCTCCTTTTCTCAATTCCCAGTCTTGGGGACGGTCTCTTCCGAGGGGTTACCGATCGCCTACTGGAGGAAGGCTAAACAAAGCCGACCGACCCTCTTCCGCGCCATGTTTGATAGGTGACCCTGGTGGCCGGTGGCTTGAGTGATGATCGGGCTTTGCCGGGCGCTGCTGGTTGTCGCCGCTCGCGAAGCCCAGGCGAAGGTGCCCTTGTCGGCCTTGTGTGCAGGCGGAGGTCGCCGGCCGCTCGGGTTCCGTCTGCAGTGGGTTCTCGCCGCTGTAACCATAGTGACCGCATTGGCACTTCTTTTTAAGCTGTCAGGGCTGTGGGTTCGTATGGGGGCGGGGAAAGATTAGGAAACCCAAAACCCCACTTGTCATGGAATCCACGTGCATCCAGCCCCGAGTTGGAAGAGCAGCTGGAGAAATTGCCTCTTTGGATTATTAGCCTGGGACGGAGTGTGAACAGGGGAGAGTTCGTGAAGAAAGCACTCAGGCTAGGGAGTCCCCAGCCTGTCTTTGGACTTGGGGCTCCCCCGGGTGTGGGGTGGAGGTGGCGAAGCGGCCTGCAGGTGTGTGAGCGCTGTTGACCTCAGTGAGGTCAGTTGACATGGTTCTGGGCGGAGCCGGATCTGCCTTCCCGGTGGGAACCATGAGCTGGTGACTGGTTCCTGCAAGAACCAGCGAGGAAAAAGCCAGGCTAGAGGAGGCAGAATTCTAGCAAAGCTGTAATACTCGAGTGGCAAAGAACTCCGGGTCATACGTTCTGTAAATTCGAAGAATTTTCTGTGAACAGAAATTATGTTAATTAATAGGGTCTTTCACACCACCCTTGCCCCAGTAGGGAAAATAAAGCAAATACTGAGTTTTTATACGTGTTGTAAAACCTTATTTTGTCTTATTTTTTTGAGACTGGGTTTCACTGTGTAGTTTTGGCTGTCCTAGACTCACTCTGTAAACCAGGCTAGCCTCAAATTCACAAGAGATCTGTCTGTGTCTGCCTCCGGAGTGATGGGACTAAAGGCATGCACCACCGCGCCCTGCATGTTTTCTTTTTAAAAAGTATTTTGAAAAAAAAAAATGAAATTCATCTAGGCTTCTCAAAAAACGCTATCTTGAGGCATCCTCCCTTTTATGTCAAAGTATTTTCCAAATATAAGTTAGATGGCTCCCAGAAATTTTGAGGCATGAAAAAAAATCTGAATATTTTGTATCAAAATACAGAGGTTTGGCGGGGCAGTGGTGGCGCACTCCTTTAATCTCAGCACTCGAGAGTCAGAGGCAGGCGGATCTCTGTGAGTTCGAGGCCAGCTGGTCTACACAGGGAGTCCAAGGCAGCCAGGGCTACACAGAAAAACCCTATCTCGAAAAGCAAATAAAATACAGATATTTGGATGCAGAGAGATACCTTAGTGGGTATGAGTGTCTTGCTTTGCAAGCAAGAGCACCCTGGTAAAAGAAGACACAAAGGGTTGTATGTACTTGAATGCAACTGGAATACATTGCACACTCTTCCCACCCCACCCTCTGAGATTGTGTTTTATAGAACCCTTGCTGGCCTTCAACTTGTTATGTATTGAGAGGCTGATGGTAAATAGTGTTAAATAGCAAGTGTTGGATTCAAGTGGCAGCAGTTCAAAGTTTTTTTTTAATATATTTATTTTAAAATTATTTAATTGGTGTTTTGACTGTATGTATGTCTGTATGTGGGTGTCTGCTAGAACAGGAGTTACAGACACTTGTGAGCTGCCATGTGGGTGCTGGGAATTGAACCTAGGTCCTCTGGAAGAGCAACCCACCCTCCCTCCTCCTCACCCGTGCCCCAGTCTGGCCTGAAACTCCTGATCCCCTGCTTAGTGGTGGGATTACAACATGAGCCACTATCCCCAGTTTAAAAACACACTTAGGTGGTGCAGTGGTGTTGCATACCTTTTAATCCAGCACTCTGGAGGGAAAGGTAGGCTTATCTCTGAATTTGAGGCCAACCTAGTCTCCAGATCAAATGTCAGGATAGCCAGAGCAAACACAGAGAAACCCTGTCTGGAAAAACCAAAATATACACACTTAGAGTAAAGATATGAATTTTTGTTTGTTTGCATCCTTCAGACAACTAGAACCAGTTTTTGTTTTTGTTTTTCCGAGATAAGGTTTCTTTGTGTAGCTTTGGCTATGCTGGACTCGATTTGTAGACCAGACTGGCCTCAAACTCACAGAGATCTGCCTTCCTCTGCCTCCACCAGTGCTGGGATTACAGGCATGGACTACCATTCCTGGCTTTATAACCAGCTTTCTAAAAAGGAACAATAAAGCTGAAAAACTTTAAAACTGGGGCAAGAGCAGTGGTACACTTGGGCCAGAGGCGTTCTGTGAGTTCAAGGCCAGCCTGGCCTTCATAGCAAGCCCTGGACAGCCAAGGCTATACAGAGAGACCCTGTTTTGAAAAAATAAAAAACTCAAAAACTGTGGGAACTTCAACATATACTATAAAAGCATCTAACCATATTTTATTTGGTATTTGATTTCTAATATTCCATCAAGTACACTTGGTTAATCTCTGAATTAGTCATAAGGCTAGATCTGCATTACCTATATTCTGCTTGCTTTCTGACAGTTTATTTATTTATTTATTTATTTATTTATTTTTTGTTTTTTTGAGACAGGGTTTCTCTGTGTATCCTTGGCTGTCCTGGACTCACTTTGTAGACCAGGCTGGCCTCGAACTCACAGCGATCCGCCTGCCTCCGCCTCCCGAGTGCTGGGATTAAAGGCGTGTGCCACCACACCCGGCCTTTCTGACAGTTTAAAAAATAAATTTCAGCGTGTGGTGGCGCACGCCCTTAATCCCAGCACTCAGGAGGCAGAGGCAGGCGGATCGCTGTGAGTTCGAGGCCAGCCTGGTCTACAAAGTGTGTTCAGGATAGCCAAGGCTACACAGAGAAACCCTGTCTCAAAAAACAAAACAAAACACAAACAAAAGCAAAATAAAAACCAAAAAAAAGTACTATTTCAAAAAAATAAATAAAAGAATTTTATCTAGTGTACTTGGATACTGTGTATCATTTATGGCAAAGAGTTTCCTTATAGTTTGTTTTTGTTTTTTGTTGGCTTTTCCAGACAGGGTTTCTTTGTGTAGCCCTGGATGTAGACCAAGCTGGCCTTAGACACAGAGATCTGCCTGCCTTGGCCTCCTGAGTGCATGCCCCACCACTGTCTGGCTTCCTTATTGTGTTTTGTTATGTTTATGTGTAGATGAAGACTGCACTTGTTTTTTGTTTTATTAATTTTTTCCTGGGACAGGGTTTCTCTGTGTAGTCCTGGCTGTCCTGGATTCGCTTTGTAGACCAGGCTGGCCTGGAACTCACAGAGATCCACCTGCCTCTGCCTCTGCCTCCTGAGTGCTGGGATTAAAGGCGTGGACCACCACCGCCCAGCTCAAATACTTTTAACTGTTTATTTTTTGGAAGAAAAGCCAACTCTGACTATAACATGCTATTCTGAAATTGTTCTTGTCCCATTTTCATGTTCTTAGGACTTGGGTCATTTTAGAGCTAGTTAACATTTTTTATACGATGGCTTTGAGAAGAAATGCATATATTTTAAGAATATGTCATCCTGAAAAAAGCTTAATCGTAATAGCTTGGGATTCAATTTGTAACTGTATCTGGTGACTATTCTGTCCTTCTGCCCAATATGTTAATTTATCCATTCTAGTGATGAGGTTAATGTTCAAAGCCTGAGCTCGAGGCTCAGAAGCTTTCCCCAGCTCAGCTTCCACTACGCATGACTGAACTCTTGGAGCATGTCTAGCATGCTAAATACAGCAGCTTTTCACAGTGTGAAAACAGGAGTTGATTAAAAGCAAATCTATTTTAACTCCCCTTAGCAAATGGCGCTACTTTAATGTCACCTTTCTGAATTCTCTTTAATATTCAAATGAGATGCACTTCATCTTTTTTCACAATTAAATCACAACCTACATTTCTGTGGTTTGCAGTGGTAGGGATGGGTCTGGTGTGTCATAGAGACAGGCTCTACTGTTTCAGGACCTGGAAACCTTCTTTATTCTTTTACCACAAGCATCAAGTACTGAGATTCTTGTTTTTGGTTTGGTTTGGTTTGGTTTTTTGAGACAGGGCTTCTCTGTGTAGCCTTGGCTGTCCTGGACTCCTTTTGTAGACCAGGCTAGCCTCGAACTCACAACAATCCGCCTGCCTCTGCCTCCCGAGTGCTGGGATTAAAGGTGCGCACCACCACGCCCAGCCCTATTTCATTATTTTTTGAGACAGGGTTTTACTATCTTACCTTGGCTGTTGTTGAACTCTGTGTAGCCTGGCTTCCAACTCACAGCGATCCACCTGCCTTTGCCTCCTGAGTGCTTGATTAAAGGGGCATGCATACCACCATAATTGAACATTACTAAGAATTTTTTAAAGTTTTATTTTATACTTTTTAAAATATATTTTTTGAGACAGGGTCTCTCTATGTAGCCCTAGTTATTAGTGGAACTCACTATACAGACCAGGCTGCCCTTGAATTTACAGAGCTCCATCTGCCTCTGCCTCCTGAGTGCTCGGATTGAAGGTCTGCACCACCATGCCCATGTCTAGTTCTTCCTAATTATTCTGTGTATGTGTGGTCTTGTGTGGATTTGTGCAGGAGACTGCAGATGCCCTTAGAGGCCAGAGGCCTGGGATACTTGGGGAGTCAGAGTCCCAGGTGCTGAGAATCCAACTCAGAGTTCAGAAAGAACAGTAATCACCCTTCACTGCTGAGTCATCTCTCTAGCCTTGACCTAAGATTATTTTTGTTTTTTGTTTTTTTTTGTTTTGTCTTTTGAGACAGGGTTTCTCTGTGTAGCCTTGGCTGTCCTGGACTCACTTTGTAGACCAGGCTGGCCTCGAACTCACAGTGATCCGCCTGCCTCTGCCTCCCGAGTGCTGGGGATTAAAGGCATGCGCCACCACCACCCCCACCCCCAGCTGACCTAAGATTATTTTTAAAACACCAGAAAATTAGAGTAGATTGTCTTCTCTTTGGTTCCTCTTTGTTTTGTTCTTCCTGTCTATGGAAACTTACAAAGATACAAGTTCATGAAGAAATCCTGCTTAAGTATTTTGTAACATGGATAGAAACAAGCACACAGTGTCACCAGTGTTTCCTGATGTGCGACCATCAAAAAGTGCAAAGAGCTGAGAGCAGAGAAGAAACCGTAGGCTTGGGCTACACAAAACTTACTTGCCTGTCCCTCCCATTATTATAAACAGCTTTTACACCGGAAAAGGCCAGGAATCAGGAAAAAAGCAAGCCAGGCATGACCGAATCCACATAGCTTTGTCTTTTGTTCCTCCATTTATTTTTTTGGGGGGTGTGTATGTGTCACTTGCACTCATGTGGAGTCAGAGGACAGGGAATTGGTTCTCTCCTTCCCCCCATGTGAGGTCTGGGCCTGGTGGCAAGCCACCTTTACCTGCTGAGTTTTTTGTTTTTGTTTTTTATTTATTTTTATTTTATTTATTTATTTATTTATTTATTTATTTATTTATTTATTTATTTATTTTTTGTCTTTTGAGACAGGGTCTCTCTGTGTATCCTTGGCTGTCCTGGACTCACTTTGTAGACCAGGCTGGCCTCGAACTCACAGCGATCCGCCTGCCTCTGCCTCCCAAGTGCTGGGATTAAAGGTGTGCGCCACCACACGCCCAGCTTAGTTTTTATACTCTTGTTGAGACAGGGTCTCATGTGTCTCGGGCTGGCCTGGAACTCCCCGTGTAGCAGAGGCTAACCTTCACTTCCGATCTTTCTGCCTCCTCCTCTTTAGTACTCCAGTGGAGAGTGAGAGTATGGACAAACACCATAGTTTATGGTGGGGATCAAATCCTTCCAAGCACCCTGAGTACTCTTATCCACTGAGCTCTGTGTCCCAGCCTTCTGGGTTTTTTTTATAAGATTTATTTATTATTATGTATATAGTGCTCTGCCTGCATGTACTCCTGCAAGCCAGAAGAGGGCGCCGCATCACATTACAGATGGTTGTGAGCCACCATGTGGTTGCTGGGAATCGAACTCAGGACCTTTGGATGAGCAGGCAGCACTCTTAACCACTGAGCCATCTCTCCAGCCCCGAGACAGGAACACTTTGCAGCTTAGGCTGGCTTTGAATTCACGATCTTGCCCTTACCTCTAAAGTGTCAGCATCACAGATGTGTACTTGCACACCTGGCTCACATCTGTACTTTAGGATGTTGGTATTTGTTTAAGCTTTGTGACTGTCCTAAGATTATTTCAGGTGATCAAATCGGCTGATGTCAAGTATATTAAGTCGAGTATAGAATGCGTGTTAAACCAATACAAGGAAAGTTAACGTGTCTTAGATTCAGCCATCAAGAAACTTAGGCTATGGGGCTGGAGAGATGGCTCAGTGGTTAAGAGCGCCGCCTGCTCTTCCTAGAGGTCCTGAGTTCAACTCCCAGCAACCATATGGTGCCTCAAAAAAAAAAAAATCTATAATGTGATCTGATGCCCTCTTCTCTAGACAAAGCACTCATATACAATAAATAAATCTTAAAAAAAAAAAAAAAAGAAACTTAGGCTATGTGTCCGACTAATAGAACAAATAGAAAACAATCTAGCACATTCATCCTTTATGGAACAAAAGATACAAATATGTGCAAGTGACCTCAGATATTATTGCTATTTATGATTTTTCTAATTCAAAATACTGCCTATTCAGTTGGTGCAGCAGGATGGTGACAAAGCTCTGTAGTCTCAATACTGGGAGGCGGGGCACAGAATTAAAAGTCCTAAGATTATTTCAGGTGAGCTATGTGAGACCTTTTTTTCAAAACACAAACGACCAATCTGAAAGACTAAACAAACAAAAACAAAGCAGAACAACACCAAGAGGTGGGAACTCAGCGATACAGAGCCCTTGTTAGATGTGGGCGAGGGCCTTGGTTAGAGCCCTAGTGTGTATCCTGTGCACTTTGTAGTACTTAAGGACACTATGAGATAAAATGTTTAGGCTGCACCTAAAGCACAGTTTATTTTTGTGTATGAAAAATAAGTTAGTTGCTGATGGTTTTAATGATCTAGATTATTATTTTTTTCTGTGACTCTACACTTGCCTTTTGAGGTTTTAGCTTTCTGCAAGCCGGCTTTATACAAAAGGTCAATTGCAACTTTCAAAAGTCTGGAGGTGTAATCCTCCCTGCTTAAAAAACAAGCTATGCCAAACCCTCCGAGGGGAACAGTATGAAACGCCTGTATCATTTCAGCTCTGATTCTCGTGTACCGTAACGATGAGCAAAGACATCTTGCAAAAGGTTTCGCAAGCGCCTATATAAAAAGTTACTTAATGTTACAAGCCAATGATTCTTGGGAGGGATGGGTTTCTGCAATGCTGGTCCCTTGCCTGGGCGGTGAAAAGGGCGGCCGGGATCCGACCACTTTCCCAAGCAGGCGGGGATCTAGGCGTCCGGAAACGGTCAGGGGCGGGCCGTAGTGCGGACAGGCATGGGGACTTTGGCCTTTAGAAACCGCTTGGCCTCGAAACTACCGGGTTCTCTTGTGTTTTCCCCTACTGCAACGCCTCACCACAGGGAGGGGAAGCAGCCCCAACCTCCCCGGACTCCTCCGGCGGCCAGCCTCCCGCTCCGCGTCGCGCATGCGCACTAAGCTGACTGCGCGGGCGCCGCTTCCCGGCTCCGCAATCCTCCCCCTTCGGGGCTCCGCGCGCCTGCGCGCCAGCTGGGAGGAACTCGGCGTCGGGGCGGGAGGACGCGCGCGCGCCCGCGGCCAGGGGGCGGCGGCCAGGAGGCGGGAGGCGGGCCGCGCGCGCCGGTGGGAAGCGCCCGGCAGCCACAGCGCCGGCTCCGTCGTAGTCGCGGCTGCCCCGGTCTCGCTCGCCCCTCCTCCCGCTCCCCCGCCCGCCGCCGCCCGCGCGCATGCGCCGCCGGAGCGCGAGGGTCGGCTTCGGGTGTGTGGTGGCGGCAGAGCGGAGCTGCGAGGCCCGAGAGTCAGAACCTGGGGGAGAGGGATGGTCTCTGCACCGGAGGGAGCCGGAGGAGCCGCCGCCGCTGCCGACGCCACCGCCGCAGCCGCCGCCGCCCCGGCGCCCGTCTCCCTGCGCTGACGGCCGCTTACGAAGCCGGCGAGGGGGAGCCAGCCACCGCGATCGCCGGCACACCGCCCAGCATGGTCCGGGAAACCAGGCACCTCTGGGTGGGAAACTTACCGGAGAACGTGCGGGAAGAAAAGATCATCGAACATTTCAAACGGTGAGTGACACGAGGCCCGGGGCCGCGCCGGCACCCCGGCCGCCTCTCCGGCCCGTTGTTGCCCACCGGCGGAGCGGCGACGCGCGGCTGGCTCCGGCGCTCTGGGCGGGCGGCTGCTGTGCGGCCACCGAGGGACTCGGATGGGCTAGTGCCGCCGAGCTTCGTCTTTGCGCGCCGCCTCGCAGCCCAGTGCGGCCGGCCGGAGCCCCGAGCCGCCCGCAAAGCCTGGGTTGTGCGGACGCCGCAGCCGCGCCAGGCAACGTGCGGCACCGGGAGGTGGCAGGCGCCCGGAGCAGGGACTGCTCTCAGAAGATCCGTGCAGCCGCAGATGCTCCTGCTGTCTGCGCGCCTGGGTGGAGCGGGCTGCCTCTGGCTCGGCGGCGGCTACACGGACTGCCGGTGTCCTGGGGCTTGCAGGGAAGCAGCGCGGACGCCAAGGTGCCGCGGATGCATTCCCGCGCCGCGCCGGTGACCGAGCAGTTTTCTTTTTTCTTTTTTACAGTAGCTCCTCCACCCCCCGAATTCGTTAACGAAGTAGCCAAAAAGTGCAACTATTTTGCGATTATGTGTTACTTTTCGGTTTCTCTAAATACTTTTTGCTTGTGAAAGATAAAAATAAATGTTGCTTTTCATACGCGCTTGTAGCATTTAGCGCTTATTTGCTTCCAGAAACGCGTGTCCCGTAACTGGTAGAGGCCTCAGCGTGCAATACCACTTTTAGTGAAGATTTATTCATACTTTCACACATTGAGAAAGAACATAGCAAATCTGCGAGCGCCTATGGAAATTAGTTTCTCCTGATATCCAGTAACCTGGAAGGTTCCAGTTTGGCCGTACTTGAATTCCCACTATCCAGTGGGTGAAGGGAATGAAATTAGGGGAACGACCGCATTAGAGTCATCCTGGAAAAATGGGTTGTGTCGTCCGACTTGGTGCCTCCCTGGTGAGGCCTGGGTGGCGTGAGCACCTTTCTTTCTCTCTGATGGAGGGCCATTGATTCTGTTGGCCGTTGCTGTTACCGGGGTATTAAATCTTCGCCTCTGGGGCGCGCGTGTGCGCGTGCCCGCGTGTGAAAAGGAGCTGGGCATAGTGAAGCCATTCATAACCTGCCAGGATGTCCTCCGCGGGCCTGGGGGAGGTGCGCGCTGCCCGGGACTCCTCCGGGTGTTTACTACATACTACGTTGTGCTTGAGACACGGGAGGGGGGGAGGTCCGGAGACGCAGTTGGCCCCGGTGCCCCGGGATGAAGGGGGACTGCAGCAGCTGGAGCACGAACAGATGGAAACTTTCTCTGCTGGTGCTGCTCCACCCCTCAGGGTCCCTAACCTCTAGGAGCATAACCTCAGTGTTGGGGAGAAAGCACTTAGCGGGTTTCTGGAGTGGGAACCCTCGGCGATGTATTATTCCCTTTTAATCACCTGGTGGATCTTCCGTGGGTCTCTTCATGGGAAATTGATAAGCACCAACGTGCAAACACGTGCATTGCCGCTTTCGCTCTGCTTCTGTGTTAAGATGGTCAGACTTGACATTTCACATTCTGCAGATTTCAGAGACACTGATTCAGACCTGGAGTTTGACACCCCCCCCACCCCATCCCACCCCCGGTGCAAGATGAGGGGGGAGGAGAGCAGCGAGCATGTGGTCCGGGGCAGTGCTGGGAGGCTTGGGAAGCGTGGTGCCGCGGTCCGGCTGGTGTGAATGACTCTCTAAGATGGCGGCCAGGACCCACTTTATGTGGGAATCCGCGGAGCCGCTCAGAATGCAGGAGAGGGAGGGAGGAGGCGCGCTGGAGGGGTGTCTGGAGAGTCGGGGGAGCGCGGCGCTAGCAGAAGGCTCGCTGGCGCGTTGCTGACTGACCCTGCATTTACAGCAGGCTTTTACCTGTTGTAGAGCAAAAAAGCAGATGCTCTTGGTAAAAAGCAGGTTATTTGAAACCTCTGCAGACTCTTGTCCCCGCAACTCCTCTGTAGTAAAGGTGACAGTTCTCACTTTCAAACGATTGGATTTTATTTGGGCAGTACACCTTTAATGGGCGCAGAGCATGAGGAGGTAACAGTAATCTCCCCTTCAACCCTTGACCCTGGAATTCCCAGTTCTCATGCCTCTGCCCCCGCCCCCACCCCATCACCAAACAGGTACTCTCTGTTTCTGGTCCTATCTTTCTGCCTACAAGAAATGTTCTTGCCGACCCCAGCTGCGGAGCTAAGTTGACCACCCTTTATCCAGATAGTGGAATTTGTTTTGTTAAAATATGTGGTCACTACTGGGAAGGGAAACAGAATTTGAACTACGTAAACAAAAGGGATGAAAAGGCACTAAAATTGTAAGAAAACTTAGTGGCATTCAACCTCTGGGCCTTGTAGACCCCAGAATGAGAAAAACTGCGTGATGCCTGTATTAAACCGAACCTGAGTGCCTGTTTCTACCCTTTTCCCTAGTTGATTACAACATTAACTAATAACAGTTTTAGAGGATTAAGAGGTGTACACTGGGAATACATTACATAAAACGCTTCAGAGATGAATGTTCTTTTAACAGTGGTTAGGCGTTTGCAGTAGATATTTGGATTAAAAGGACAACAAAAACCGTGGAGGCTAAATCAGACAGCGGTTGAGGCAGAAATAAAGGTCTCCCCTCCCAGGTTGTATTTTGATCAGCGCTTTCGGTGTACAGTGGATTGAGGGAAGGCCCAACCCCTAGAACAGAATTATTTTTAAAAATTGTCTTTACCTTCTTGCATACAATAAATCTATTGTGCTCATTCTCTTTACAGCTTTCCATATGCTGAATTAGGAAAATTAAATGACTTGTTTCTGAATAGGGCTTTAGTTAAGAAAGATTCATTACAGGGCCACAATGGAGGAAGCCCTTTCCTTTGTACATTAGCTGAGTTGAAGGGCTGGAGGGAGGAATCGCACAATTGGCTGCTGACTTGTACAGAGAGGTGTGTGTGTGCAGAGGCGGCTCCTTGAATTAGAATGAACAAATGAATAGAATCCCTTAAAGACCTAAACATTCTTTTTGCCTTATTTTCAGGTTTAAGTAAATCAGATATTAGGTTTTTCCTGTCCACCCACCACTGTTATAGACAGGGTGAATATTATGTAGTAGTTGACTAGCGTGGTTCTCCTTTAAAAATTTTGTCAAAGGATGAAACTGATTAAAAATTTTTTTTTCCTGAGACAGAGTTTCTTTGAAAAAAATTGTTTTTTAAATTCTGAAATATTTTAGCACAGTGGTTTTCCTGTTAAAAGCCATTACATATATCCAGATATCCATTTGGCCCCCAAATCAAATAATACCAGAGCTTCTTCATTCTTGCTTTTAACCGAGGATATTTTTAGATGCTGTCGTTGCTATACCCTTTCTTTACAGGATCCTGGATGGCTTCTATGACGTTACCTCTAGTTTTGAATATTGTGATTTTGAGTCTCTTCACGATAGACTTTTTTGTGTATTTTGAAAATGTCAGGAAAATTCCATTATCTTGAAATAGCATTAAAATTAATATAGAATACTTAAAATGTATTTTATTTTTTGAAAAATGTGTGTGGCTGTTGGAGGATGACACAGGGCTCCTTTCAAGCAGGACGGTTGGTGTTTGTCTTAGAGAGGGAAAACCTTTCCCAGCCGCCTTTGTTTCAGCAGGCTCCTGGTTGCTCCGAGATTCTGTTTAGTATGCTTATGAAGAGGGTTCAGGCTTGGTTTAGGAGATATTTTTAGCTCTGTTAACACTGAAGCTTTGGAAATTTTTATGTAGAATGCTATAAAGATAGTGGTGATGGCAGCAAAGCTTTTCTAAGTTGCTTCCAACTCTTCACTTTCCCTTTGGTTTGAAGTTGTTACTTACATTTTACTAATTTCTGGTTTAGTTTTTAATTTTTTAATTTTAAGGTTTTGAGTCTTATACCAGGCTGTTGGAATAGTCACTATTTGACTATATTCCAGGTTGGTTTTCTCTCTGAGACCCATTACACTTTAGAAAGTATTTCAATTATATCATGAAAGCTTGAATATCCAGTTGGAGATAAAAAAGTTTCTTTTCTATTGTTTCTACTCATCCTTTTATTTCAGCTGAGGATGAAACCCAGAGTCTCATACATGGCAACTTCCTGCTGTTTGGATCTTTGGGTTTAACCTCTAGCCCCCAGCGAGGACCGTGGCAAAGCTCACTAGCATTGATGGTTTGAGCTGAGGCTAGCCATTCCAGAGTTCAGAATGAACTATGAACCATGTATAGTAATGAAACTTGAACAACTTGACTTGGCTATTGAATGGTTTTTATTTGACTTTTTTTTTTGGTGCAGGGGTGTTTGGCCCGCTGTACGTCTGCATCACGTGTGTGTCTGGTGTCTGTGGAGGCCAGGATTGGGTGTGGCTCCCCTGGGGCTGGAGTTCCACGCTCTCTGCCACCGCAGCAAGGGCCGCTTGCCAGCCTGTCCCCCTAGCTTGCTGGTTCTCTCCACCCCCAGCTTGTCATTTTTTTTGAGTGATACATAGCTGGCTTTCAGTGTGTGGAAATAGGCTTTGCATATTTCAGATTGTTCTCCCACTAAGTTAAAAATGAGACTGTCAGGGCTGGGTGTGGTGCTGAGTTCCTTTAGTCCCAGATACCTGCAGAGGCAGGCAGATCTCTGTTAAGTTCCCGGCCGGCCAGCTAGCAGGACATAGGACATTCTACCTTTAAAAAAAGAGGCTGTACATGTATCTTAATCTACAGTAGAATGACTCATTCACTTAAGTGCATTTTTTTTGTTTGCTCGCCTTTTCTTTTTTTCCTCCTCCCCCACCCCCCAGGGTTTACCTGTGTAATAGCTCTGGCTGCCTGGACTCAGTTGTGTAGACCAGGCTGGCCTCATGAAGATCTGCCCGCCTCTGCCTCGCTAGTTCTGTGATTAAAGGCGTGTACCACCAGGCCTGGCAGATCCTATTGGACCCTCACTGCCCACCCCTACCCCCCACCCGCAAAGACAGGATTTCTTTGTGTAGCCCTGGCTGTCCTGGAACTATAGACCAGGCTGGCTTCCAACTTAGAGAGATCTACCACCGCCTGGCTTGATTTTTTTTTTTTTTTTTTTTTTTTTTTGAGACAGGGTCTCCAAGGGTACATTCCTTGCCTGGCCCTGGGTAGACCAGGATGGCCTTGAAGGCTGAGCGATTCTCCTCTTGCCTCTGCCTCCCAAGTGCTGGGATTAAGCTACCATGCTGGATTGCTTTTTGTTTTGAAGACAGGCTCTCCCTAATCTCAGTCTAGCCTTGGATTTGCTAGTTTGAGGATGACCTCCTTGAATGTAGATCTTTCAGCTCCTAGCTTCTAAGTGCTGGAATTGTAGCATGACCTATGAGGCTTGTTCTCTGTGGTGCTGGTAGGCAAGTATTTGGATTCAGTTATTTGATTTTAAGTATAGAAACTTTACGCATATTTGTTTTTGAGATAGTCTCAGGATGCAGAACCCTCTTTCCCACCTCCTCCATCCTGAGTGTTAGGATCACGGGTTTATGCTTCTATACCGAGCTTGTGTATTTTCTTTTTTCTTTTTTCTTTTTTTTGGTTTTTCGAGACAGGGTCTCTCTGTGTAGCCTTGGCTGTCCTGGACCCGCTTTGTAGACCAGGCTGGCCTCGAACTCACAGCGATCCACCTGCCTCTGCCTCCCGAGTGCTGGGATTATAGGCGTGCGCCACCACGCCCGGCGAGCTTGTGTATTTTCATATTTCAGGAAGTTCAAGCATTCTGAGAGGCCTGCCTGCCTCACTGTGATCTTGTTGGCATTGGTTCTGCCAGAACTAGGGAGGTAGAGACAGGTGGATCTCTGTGAGTTCGAGGCCAGTATAGTCTACACAGTGAGTTCCAGGAACTTTTTGTAGTTCCAGGTCTATGTAAAGAGACCGGGACACAGAACAAAACAGAAGGTTTGCCTAGCTAGGTTGGTGTATGTGGTGTGGTCTCCCTCTGGCATCTGACCTGTATTTTGTGGGAGAGACTCTGGTATTGGCCTGGGAGTCTCTTTATCAGTTTCCACTCAGCAGCCTTGTCTTCCATTGCCACTGTGATTGCCTTCCTTACGACGCTGAGGCAGGAGGATAAATTTGATCCCAGAGTGAATTCTAAAGAGAACCAACCCCTCTTCTGGGGGGTGATTAGCTGCTGTACCTCTTTTTTTTTTTTTTTTTTGGTTTTTCGAGACAGGGTTCCTCTGTGTAGCCTTGGCTGTCCTGGACCCGCTTTGTAGACCAGGCTGGCCTCGAACTCACAGTGATCCACCTGCCTCTGCCTCCCGAGTGCTGGGATTACAGGCGCGAGCCACCACGCCTGGCTGCTGTACCTCTATTATTCTAATAAGTGTTTCAGGCATGGCAAAGGCCTGTTTTTATAGTACTTTCTACCGCTCAGTCATGGAAGAAGTGTTTCTTGCTATTGGTGTAGTTATGTAGAAGTCAAAAACTTTCAGCCTTTTTTTTTTTTCTTCAAGACAGGGTTTCTCTGTGTAGCCTTGGCTGTCCTGGACTCATTTTGTAGACTAGGCTGGCTTTGAACTCAAAGAGATCCTCCTGCCTCTGCCTCCTGAGTGCTGGAATTAAAGGCATACACCTGGCTCAGTTTCATTTTTAATTATTTATTATGTGTGTCTCTTTGGGTATGTGCTAGTGACTGATGGTACCTGTGGAGGCCAAAGGCATCAGATTCTCTGGAGAGAGTTATGCCATGGGGAGCTGGGAATTGAACTTGGGTCTTCTAGAATTATATATGCTGTTATTTATTTATTTATTTTTTCTTTTTCTGTAAGGCAGGGTTTCCCTGGCTGTGCTGGACTCACTTTGTAGACCAGCCTGGCCTCAAACTCACAGAGATACTGTTAACTGTTGAATAGTCTTTCAGCTGCAGAAATGAAAAGCTTACATGCTCAGATCTGTGTTTTTTGTTTTTGTTTTGTTTTTTTCAGAGCTGAGCTGTGTGTCATTTGTACATACATGTATAATGATGAACATCCTGCTATATATTTGTGTATTTGTGCATATGTGTATGCGTATGTGTGTGCACAGCAGATGTGTGAAGGTCACCTTTACTCAGTGACTCGTCACAACTGTGTGTGTGCCATATAATTTAAAACTTAGTTCACATATGTTCTGTTAATCAGAATTTTCACTTTTTATTAATTATTACTGTTATGATTTTGTGGGTGTATGGTGTGTCTGAATGCAGGCCTGAGCATGTTTGGTGTGTGTGGTATTTAAGTCAGAGGGCAACATTTGGGGGTTGGTTTTCTTGTCCTACTGTGAGATCCACGGATCAAATTCAAATCACCAGGCCCCCACAGCAAGCCCTTTTACCCACTAATCTGTCTCAAGGAATGAGGATTTAAAAAGAATTTTTTTTTAAATTTATTTTTTATACTGTGTTCTGCCTGCATGTACACCTGCAAGCCAGAAGAGGGCACCAGATCTCATTATAGATGGTTGTGAGCCACCATGTGGGTGCTGGGAATTGAACTCAGGACCTCTGGAAGAGCGTCCAGTGCTCTTAACCTATAAGCCATCTCTCCAGGCCCAAGAGAAGTTTTTTAACCTCCCCCTTTCTATTTATAAATGTCTTCTGAAACTATGAGAAACCCGACTCCCTTATAAGTTTGCTCAGGAGTTGCTGTCCTTTGTAACTGATCTCCCAGTTACTCTGCCTCCCACTCCTGCCACTTCTGAGGATGTGACCCCTGGTGGCTCTTAGCAATTCCTTGGAATCCAGCTTCGTGAGGCTAGGAAGGAAAAGAAGCCAGCATTGGAAGTGGCTTTGCTGGTTTTACCCTGTTCTTCTCTGTCAGAGATGTTGCCTCTGGTGCATTTATAGCAGACGCACTGCCACCTCACAGTCACTGTCCTGGGTTGGAGCCTAAACAGTGCATCAGTCTGAGGTGGTTTTTTTCTCCTGTTGGTCAAATAATTCATTTCTCAACTTCCTTAAATCATGTTGAGAACAAGTTTTGAGGTCCGTTATGATGACTTAGCCTTACACTAAATAATGCAAGAGCAACCTGAGGTGTGGATTTGGGAAAGCAGCTTCCTGAACTTTACCTCCAGCCTATATACAGCCCTGAACTTCAGAGAGCCCCAGTACAGCCTGAGCCTGCCTCCCTTGTCCCCCTTTTCAGTGGGTCTCATTCTGTAGCCAGCAGCGGCTTAGAACTTGGTATGTAGTTGAACATGAACTTTCTTTCCTTTATAAGCCACTCCCCCACCCTCAACCCTCCCCGCCTCGGAAACAGGGTCTCACTGTGTAGACCAGCCTGACCTAGAACTCACAGAGATCCACTTGGCCTGCATTTTAGGATTAAAGGCCCAAACCACTTAACAAGAAAGCGATGCCATTTTTAAAAGAAGTTTCAAATTCTGTGTAAGTTTTGCCTGCATGTTTGTACACGTACTGTGTGCATGCCTGGTGCCCACAAAGGCCAGAAGAGGGCACTAGATCCCTGGAACCGGAGTTACAGATGGTTGTGAACCACCACAGGAGCGACGGGAACAGAACCCAGGTCCTCTAATCACTGAGTTCCAATGGACTCATTCTTAACTTGGAGCAATTTTTCTGTCTCAGCCTCCCTGAGGGCTGCTGTGAGTACAGATGTGAGCCACCATGCCTGGGTGGGAGCTGCTTCCCCCCTCCCCCCTTAATATTGGTATACCTGTTCCCTGGCCGCCACCACCATTGCTGCCACCACCATCACCACCACCATTGGTATATGTGTATCAAAGAGGTCAGAAAGGGTGTCAGAACCCCTAGAGTTGGAGTTACCGGCAGTTGTAAGCTGCCTGATGTCTGATGTGGGTGCTCTGCAAGTCTGCTCTGCAAGAACAGTATGTGCGCTCTTGTGCTTTTTAAGAATTATTTTTTAGATTTATTTATTTATTACTGTGTATACAATGCTCTGCCTGCATGTACACTTGCACGCCAGAAGAGGGCATCCAATTATATTATAGGTGGTTGTGAGCCACCATGTGGTTGCTGGGAATTGAACTCAGGACCCCTGGAAGAGCAGTCAATGCTCTTAACCTTTGAGCCATCTCTCCAGCCCACTCTCTTGTTTTGATTTGTTTGTTGGTTTGTTTAGGTCCCCTCCCCCAACACACACACAGGATTTCTCTGTGTAGCTCTGGCTGTCCTGGACTCACTTTGTAGATCAGGTTGGCCTTGAACTCACAGAGATCCACCTGCCTCTGCCTCCTGAGTGCTGGAATAAAGGGGTGTGCCACCGTGCTCATCTTTGCTTTTGTTTTGAGGCAGGATGACAGTGCAGCTCTGGCTGGCCTGGAACCTGCTCTTAATGAAGAAGTCATCACTCCAGCCCGATGTAACTGTTGTTTTGAAACAGATCTCAGATGTCTCATTTTATTCATTAGTATTTCAGTATTTCAAAATGTAAGACTATTTAAAGACACCACAGTACTATTATCATTATAATTACACTGAAATGACTAATTCTTCCTTGTTTTCAAACACCAGTTCAAAAGCTATAATGCCTAAAGTATCTTTATTCTTGAAAGAAAGAAAGAAAGAAAGAAAGAAAGAAAGAAAGAAAGAAAGAGCGAGCCACTGTAGTACAGGTGCCTGCAGAGGCCAGAAGAGGGCATCAGATCCACAGGATCTGGAGTGACAGGCAGCAGTTTTAAGTTCCCTGATGTGGGTGCTGAGAACTGAACAGTATTTTTCCCTGTGAACTATCTCACCAGCCCCAGGTGAAGAAGATTTTTTTTCTTCTCATGTTGGTAATCCAACCCAGAGCTTCATATATAGGCAGGTGCTCCATCGCTGAGCTGTATTCCCTAGCCTCTGTACATCTTATGTGGATTGATTTATTTAGTCTTTCCTGCATGTATGTATGTATGTATTATGTATTTATTCTTTGGGCTTGGCGCAGGTTGTCACTTTAACTGTAGATATAAACGTTTTGCATTACAATCAATCTTTCCTGCTTTTCCCAAGGTTATACTACAGCTCAGTGGTTTTTGTTTGCTTTGGCAGAGAGATAACATACACCGACAAGTAGTTGTGAATCCTGTTCCCTCCTTTCCTTTCCTATGGCTCCAAGGACAGGGATAGCTTAGGCCTTTAGCTTTTTCCATAGTGAGTCCAGGAGCCCAGTGTGTAATCCCATCACCCAGAGACAGCAGGAAGCAGGAAGGCACGCTCAAGATGAGCTTGATGTCCCTGTGACTCTAGGGAAGTATAGCCAGGTGTCTACCTCCCTAGCCCCAAGACGGAAGGAGGAGAGCTTTCGGGGTGGGGGGGGACGACTGTTGTGCTGCATTTAGGGATTTTAGGTTTGAGATGGGGTTTTTCTGTGTAGCTCTGGCTGACCTGGAACTCTAGATCAGGTTGGCCTTGAATTTAGAGATCTGCCTGCCTCTGCCTCCTGAGTGTAGGGATTAAAAAGGGGTACACCACCACTTTCCAGCTGATTTTGTTTTTAACCATCTTCTTTTTTGTTTTTTTGTTTTTTTGGGTTTTTCAAGACAGGGTCTCTCTGTGTAGCCTTGGCTGTCCTGGACTCTCTTTGTAGACCAGGTTGGCCTCGAACTCACAGCGATCCACCTGCCTCTGCCTCCCGAGTGCTGGGATTAAAGGCGTGCGCCACCACGCCCGGCTTTTTTTTTTTTTTTTAAGATTTATTTATTTATTACATATACAGTGTTCTGCTTACATGTATGCCTGCATACCAGAAGAGGTCACCAGATCACATTATAGATGGCTATGAGCCACCATGTGGTTGCTGGGAATTGAACTCAGGACCTCTGGAAGAGCAGTCAGTGTTCTTAACAACTGAGCCATCTCTCCAGCCCCTTGTTTTTATTTTTTCAAGTCAGGGCTTCTCTGTGTAGCTTTGGCTGTCCTGGATTCTCTTTGTAGCATTTTTAACCATCTTTAGTAATTAAATTTATAAATCAATTTCATATATAAATTAATTGCACATTAGATTTCTTAACATCACCACGAAACAAAGGTAGCAGGTTTGGGCCATTATCATAACAGATACCACCATAGCCAGATATGCTAGAAATAGAAAATACCTTTCAAGTGTGCCCGGCCTCAGAAAGCATGGCAATTGACTTATACTGAGGCAATGTAGAAGCTTGCACCTTTCTTTTTTCTAATTTCTAGTGTTTTGGTTTTTAATGTGTATGAGTGTTCTGTCTGCATGTATGTATGTATGTATGTAGCTGGTGCCTGTGCAGGTCGGGACAGGGCACCGTGTTCCCTGAGACTGGAGTAACAGACGGTGGGAAGCCACTGTGTGAGTGCTGGAAACAAAGCCTGGTTTTCTGCAAGAGCAACAAGTGCTCAGAACCATTGAGCCTCGCAGTCTTGTTTGGAGAGGAGCGGTAAAGCCTCCAGTGACTGGTGGGCTCGCACTGGCACGCCAAGCACTCAGGACGCTGAGGTAGGAGGCCCCTAGTTTGAAACCAGTTGGGCTACTTTGGAAGACCTTTCCTCAAACAAACAACAACAATAACAAACAACAGTAACTAAATCAAAAAACAACATTTTTGTGTTGACAGACAAGAGGATCCTTGCCTACCCCGTTTGAGGGGCTTAAGCTTTGTGTAGCCAAGGACAGAATGGCTGACCTCCTGCACATACCTTTTTAGGCTGGGATCATAGGTATGCGTCATACTTGGCATTTTGTTTTAAGATACATCTTACTGTAGTATTGCTCAACCTCAAAATGTTGATCCTGCTACCTTAGCTTCTGGAGTGAGCTGCTGTGCCTGCCTGGGTTGTGCTTTTTAAACCTTGTATGTGTGTATGCTAGGATTTGAACCCAGGACCACGTGCGTGCCGGGCGAGCACTCTGACACTGAGTTAACACTCCCAGCTCCTCAGATGAGATCTTCTAGCTGCAGGCAAAGCAGGATTAGATGGAAACCTTGATGGTGTTCTTTTCATTAGTGGGGTGTAGTTCTGTTGCCTTGTTTGAGGAGTGACTCAGGAGGATTGTTATATGAAGTAGGAGGAGTATGCAAATGAAGTATGTAACAATTCGCTGTTGTTGCCTACGAGGCCAGTTTCAAAACCTGGAGTTCAAATTACTCGTGTATTTCTGTTGGTAATCCAGCTATTGAGGGAGGTGTTGAGAGAAATTGTTATGTTTTAATGTACTGATGCTTCGTAACTTTGGGTACCAGGGCCTGAGCCCAGGGCCTCACACATCCCACCGCAGCCAGCTTTCCACCACCGAGGAGCTTCTCTGGCTGCCTTAGCTGACCACGGTTACTGTGGCGCTGGGGCAGACTCACCTTCAACTTTGCCTCTTGTTGCTCTAGAAATTGTGGAGTGAATTTCTTGTGGAATTGAGGATTGCTTTTAGCCTAACATCTATTAGGAAAATGCAGTTGTAAATTCCACGAAATGTTTGTTCCTAACATGTATCAAATCCCTAGAACATTAACTTTTCAAAAATAATTTGAAAGCCAGGTATTGTGGCACACACCTTTAGTCCCAGCACTCGGGAGGCAGAGGCAGGCAGATTGCTGTGAGTTCAAGGCCAGCCTGGTCTACAAAGTGAGTCCAGGACAGCCAAGGCTACTCAGGTCTCAAAAAACCAAAAAAAAAAAATAAATTTTTTTTCTTTTCAAAATTTAATTATGTGTATGTGTAAGTAGGCACACATGAGTGAGCACAGGTGCCTGTGGAGGCCAGCAGTGTCAGGGTCAGATCCCTCTCAACTCAGGACTGGTGGGAGGAGCCAGAAGAAAATATCAGATGTCCTGGAACTGGATTACAGATGACTGAGAGGTGCTGTGTGGGTGCTAGGAACCTAACCCAGGTCTTCCGTAAGAGCAGCCTGTGTGCTCTCACCTGCTGAACCATCTCTCCAGCCCCTAAGGATGTTATTTTAAGTTACATATGTGCATTTGTGGGTATGCGTGGGTATGCAGTGCATGTGCAGGTACCCATGAAGGCCAGAAGAGGGCATCAGAGTCCCTAAAACTGCAATTATAGGCAGGGATGAGGCATCTGACACAGCGTCTGTCCTTTACAAGAGCACTGCATGCATGATTTTGATCACTGGGCCATCTCTGCAGCCCCCAGAACATCACTTTTAAAGCCATGTAGCTAGCACCTGACATGGTCCCAGTCTCTTCTCATAGTCTCAGGCTTTTCTTCTACTGTGTTACTGAGTTCTCAAATATATAATCTGAGGCCATTCATATCTAAAATTACATTCTTCAGGGAATTTCTAAGGACTGTTAATGTTTACTGTAGACAGTTAAGAATGTTGAAAGACTAAATTTGATGAAACCTGATAATATTTTTGGGTAGCTTTGATTCTGTCCTGAACACTTAGATGATTAGTTAGCCCTCTGGATCCAGCCAGCTATGGGTTGGTATGTGTTAAAAACAAACAAAGGGACAGGGGCTGGAGAGATGACTCAGAGGTTTAGAGCACTGGCTGCTCTTCCAGAGGTCCTGAGTTCAATTCCCAGCAACTACACAGTGGCTCACAAACATCTACAATGTGATCTGATGCCCTCTTCTGGGCTGCAGGTGTACATGCAGGCAGAGCACTGTATACATAATAAATAAATCTTTAAAAAACACAAACAAACAAGTAAACAACAAAACAAAACCCTCTGGGAGCTGTAGAGACAACTCAGCAGGTAAGAACACTTATTCTTTTTGTTGTTGTTGTTTTTTGTTTTTCGAGACAGGGTTTCTCTGTAGCCTTGGCTGTCCTGTACTCGCTTTGTAGACCAGGCTGGTCTTGAATTCACAGCGATCTACCAGCCTCTGCCTCCCGAGTGCAAGAGCATTTATTATTGATGATGCCCTGAGTTCAACTCCCAGCACCCACAACTGTCAATAACTCCAGTTTTAGTGCCTCTTCTAACCTCTGAAGGCACCAGGCATGCACACACGGTGCACATACATATATGCAGGCAAAATATTTACATGGAAAATAACATAAGGAAATATAAAAGCAAAACATTGCGGAGAGGTGGTGGCACACGCCTTTAATCCCAGCACGAGGCCAGCCTGGTCTATAGAGTGAATTCCAGGACAACCAGGGCTACACAGAGAAATCCTGTCTGGAAAAACCAAAAAAGAAAAAAAAAAAATCTCTGGCTGGGTGAGGTGTCACAGGCCTTTAATCGAAGCACCCAAGATGCAGAGGAAGGCTTGAGTCTTCAGAAAAGGCCCACAGTATAATTCAGATTTCTATCCCCCCTCCCCTCCCTTCCCCTCCCCTCCCCCAACAGGCTCACCTGGAGCTTAGGCTGGCCTCAAACTTGGCTATATAGCTAAGGGTAGTCTTGAACTCCTGGTCTTTCTGCCTCCATCTCCCAAGTGTTGAGATTATAGAGTCAAGACTATAGGTATGTGACACCCCACAGGAAATATATTTTGTCAAAGCATTTTATCTATTTAATAAAAGAGAATTTAGCGATGCATGAAGACATGTGCCTTTAGTTCCAGCACTTGGAAAGCAGAGGCAGGCAGATCTCGGAGTTCAAGGCTAAGCCTGGTCTACATAGCAAATTCCAGGCCAGCCACGGCTACTTAGTGAGTACCTCCCCACTCCCTTTTTTCTATTCTTTTTTAAAAAAGACTTATTTATTATGTACACAGTGTTTTGCCTGCGCGTACACCGGCAGGCCAAAAGAGGGCACCAGACTTCAGTATAGATGGTTGTGAGCCACCATGTGGTTGCTGGTAATTGAGCTCAGGACCTTTGGAAGAGCAGTCAGTGGCCGTAACCTCTGAGCCATCTCTCCAGCGACCCCCATCCCTTTTAACGTTAAATTTTATGGGTTTTGTTTGTTTGTTTTTGTTTTTTGAGATAGGGTTTCTCTGTGTAGCCCTGGCTGTCCTGGACTTACTTTGTAGACCAGGCTGGCCTCTAACTCACAGTGATCCACCTGCCTCCATCTCCCACATGCTGGGATTAAAGGAGCCTGGCTAGTGTTTGACTTTTGTTTGTTTCCTTTTTGGATTGATAGACTCAAGTCTCTTGTCATATATATTAAAAAGTATTTTGTTTATATGGGAAGAACCATTCAAACTTGTATTAAACTTCTCCCTAAGTCACAGAAAAACCTTTCCATCAGCCAGTTTACTGATTCTTATTCTTTTTCTTCTTTCTTTCTTTCTTTCTTTCTTTCTTTCTTTCTTTCTTTCTTTCTTT
>OU015754.1:74957164-74972684 GCA_907169655.1 Acomys percivali | reverse complement strand
TTTCTTTCTTTCTTTCTTTCTTTCTTTCTTTCTTTCTTTCTTTCTTTTCTTTCTTAAGATAGGGTTTCTTTTTGTAACAGTCCTGGCTGCCGTAGATTTGCTTTGTGGACCAGGCTGGCCTTGAACCCGTAGAGATCCACTTGCCTGTGCCTCCCAAGTGCAGGAACTAAAGGTGTGAGCCACCATGCCCGCCTTGTTTTTCTATTTCGTGTACATGTGCGTCTGTCTGTCTGTCTGTCTGTCTGTCTGTCTGTCTGTCTGTCTTTTGAGTGTGTGCTTGTGCAGCATGACAGAGGGTAGCCTTTTGGGTTGGTTTTCTCACACTGTCTCATGGTTCCTGGGTTGGACTCGGGTTAGGTCATCAGACTTTAGTATTTTAAAACCACTTTGATTTTATTTTAGGCTTAATAATCTTTCTTATGATGTAAGATTACTGGAGTTTTAAGGTTGTTTTGGTTTTTGGCAAATATTTATTTATTTATTTAAGTATGAGTTCTCTATCTGCATGTCCATCTGTGGGCCAGAAGAGGGCATTAGATCCCATTATAGATGGTTGTGAGCGACCATGTGGTTGCTGGGAATTGAACTCAGGACCTCTGGAAGAGCAGACAGTGAGTGCTCTTAACCATTGAGCCATCTCTCCAGCTCCTTGAGGTTGTTTTAAACTGAGTTCTCTTACAAAGTTAAGGATAGTTTCAGTAGATACAAATCAGAGTAATAAAAATAATGTGATGTGCAAATATTTGTTTCAGAGTCTGTAAAATGTGTAAGTGCAAATGAACTTTAAAAAATTGTGTGCTATTATGTGTGTGCTTTAAATGAGAGCTCCTTATATAGCCATTTTGGAGACCACGGAGATAACTCAGTTTATAAAGTTCAAACATGAAGACCTATGCTCAGTCTCCAGCATTTTCACAAAACCTAGTCACCCCTGTAACCTCATTGCTGGGGCCTCATCTAGCCGGATCAAGTTCAGGAGATAGACACTCAACCTCAGAGTTTGAGGAGGTGGAGTGCACACCTGACATGGGCTGCTGTCTCTCCACACAGCGTATAGAAACAGGCACCCCCAACAAAAAGCCATATTGTAGACCATGTCCTATACATATATAATGGAAATTATCTTAGAAGGAAACATTTTGGAAAATCATTGATAGGCGTAAATAACTTTACTTCTTCTTCCCCCCTCCCCCAGATATGGCCGCGTGGAAAGTGTCAAGATTCTCCCCAAGCGGGGGTCTGAAGGAGGAGTGGCTGCCTTTGTGGATTTTGTGGACATCAAAAGTGCACAGAAAGCTCACAACTCCGTTAACAAAATGGGAGACAGAGACCTACGCACGGATTATAATGAACCAGGCACTATTCCAAGTGCTGCTCGGGGATTGGATGATACAGTTTCCATAGCATCTCGTAGTAGAGAGGTTTCTGGGTTCAGAGGAAGTGGTGGAGGGCCTGCTTATGGCCCCCCACCATCACTTCATGCACGAGAAGGACGCTATGAGCGGAGACTTGATGGGTAAGTTCCAAGGTTTCGGTAGGCAGGTATTTTGTATTTGATGTGGTGAGAAACAGAAACTCGTATTTAGGGGCCCCAGATGGATTTAAAATTTTGGGCATTCTCAATGTTTCCTATTTTGGGTTGGAAACGGAAGTGATTTCTGTCCCAGTGGCTGGTACCTCACGGAATCGTAGAGGATATTTCCTGTAGCAGATTGGATATCCCTCGAGATGACGTGGTAGAAGAGTTCCTGTAGAGCATCCGTTTGGAGTTACCTGGCTTCTAGAAGGAAATGTTCCTCCTTTTGGATATCATCAAGGCCTTCCTTGGATATATCCTTATTACCAGATGGAGCTATTTGGCTGCCGGCTTTGTCTTCGGGCTATTTGGAATACCTCTGGAGTATCAGAGCCTACAAGTCTTTTAGAAGCTCCGTGTTCAGTATGTAAGCCTACAAACAAATTGGATTGTCACACAATGTCTGGCAGATCATTGATTCAACCCTTTGGATACTACAAACAATACTTGAGCGTGGAAATATGTACATGGGCGAGGAAGAACAAAGGCCACGCGTGATGGTTTTGGATCTACTCAATTTCTGTGGAATTACACTTGATGGAATTGGGGAAACTGAGACGGTGAACACTCATAAATGCTGGAATATAGCTGCTTCCTTAAGTGCTGGGATGTATGGGATGCTGTGGTCTCAAGACTCCAATAGCGAGGGGAAGAGGATTACTGCCTTCTTTGTTAAGCAGGTTAGCTCCCTGCTGAAGGAACTGTAGCCTTGACCACAGTACGATCAGTGGATACAGTGGTCAGATGGACTGGGCTGGATGGCTACAAACGGGAACAGTTGTCAGCAGCTTTGCTCCTCATTTGTTGGAATTGTAGAGACATTTTCCTCGCTGCCAGTTGCCTGACTCCTATTTAGGGATGCAGATTTTTATGAATGTGGATCAATTTATAATTGTCTACTATCTCAAGAAAGAAGTCTGGGGGTTTGAGAGTTACAGTCTGTCTGGGACTTCTTGCTGCCTGTGGAATTATTTGTCTGGTCACTAAGATTTTTTTTTTCTTGTGGTTCATCTAAATATCATTTGACACCCTTGCCCACTAAGAAGGTGGATTACCCCTGTAAGAGGGGCCAAAATTGGGGAAGTTATGTTCTCAATTCTCTCCCTAGATTTAATTGGGATTATAGGTCGTGTTTCCACAGTTGGAAAAGGTTGGTATGTCCTGACCTGTGTATACTAGTACCTCTTCTAACCCATCATACTGTCTCTCCCCACTAACTCTAGACGCATTAGTACTAATAGATGACTCCAGGACTAGCAGTTAGAGTCTGCCCTCTCGTGCCTGCCTCTGTGTCCCCCTAATGGATCAGAACTGCACACACTTATGACACACCAGCGGTAGCAGTCTAGAGCTGTGCCTATTGCTTCTGTTGCACCATTAATCATTGCTTCACCGATTAACACTTGGTAGCGTGCACAAATGACCTATTATGATGTTTTCTTTGTAAATCTCAAAGGAACCTTCTTGTTAGACATTATAATAGTCAAATTTTGGAATTGTAGTTAATGAAAAAGGAAAATAATGTCATCGAATACACTTAAGACAAATTCCCCCCCCCCCCAAATACATACACCCTTTACCAGCTTAGTTTAAGATGGCAGCAAAATAAGCAGAAGTTGTCTATTGGAGTTTGAGGAGATGGCTCAATTGATCAGATGCTTTCCGTGCAACCACAGGGGCCCAAGTTCAGATCCTAGCACTAGTGAGAGAGTCTGGCGCAGTGATTTGCAGCTGCCACCCCCACTGGGGAGCTGGAGATGGTGCACCTCTGGAACTCATTGGCCAGTCTGTGGCTCAGTTGGTTAGTTGCCCAAAAACAAGGTCTAAGTTAGGTGTGGTGACATACGCCTTTAATCCTAGCACTGGAGGCAAAGGCAGGTGAATGTCTTAAGTTCGAGCCCAGCCTGGTCTACCCAAGTAAGTCCCAGATCAGCTAAGGAAGATACCCAGCGTGTCCTCCAAGTGGTCTTGGATGTGTGCAAGTGCGCATGCATGCACAGACACGTGCACTCGCACACACAGCCCAGGTTAGTAGGGTCGGTACTAAGGGAGATGGTGGGTGAAGATGAACACTGATGGAGATACTGGAAATTTAGGAACGTACTGAGAACATGGTGTCAGTTGTCACATAACTTTGACTCTAATCTTGTTGGAGAAATTGTAATTCTTCATCTTTTGTGATTCTTTATTGCTTTTGTTAGAAGATTATTGGTGAAGGGTGAGGTTGCAGAGGGGCTCCTGTGGTCTATGCCCTGCAGAAGTAGAGAATATAGAATTTCTTAGAAGAGTAGGGTTTGGTCCTTCTTTTCTTCTTGGTTTTTTGTTTTTGAGGCAGGGTCTTACTGGCCTCACACTCACAGAGACTCACTTGTCTTTGCCTCCATAAAACATGTGGGCCACCGTGCCTGGCGTCTTAAGCCACCATGTGCCTGCACGTGTGCTGTCCTATATGCAGTACGTTATGTGTTCTTGAGCTGGTGAACATTCACATTCTAACTAAGATGCTACGGGGACTGAGGATGTGGCTCAGTGGTAGAACACTTGCCCCCATGTGTGCAAGGTTCTGGATTGGATCTCGGCACTGCAAAACAAAGCCAGTGATGTTGAGTTAGGTCATTGCTAACAGCTGCTCAGAGTAGTAGCTTGCGTTGCCAGCATTCCCACTTTCATCTCAGGCACCGTGGATGCAGTCAGAGCCAAGAGAACCTATTTCCTCCAGTCATGGAGCACACATATTAAGAAAATGAGTCATGGAATAGGTGTTTAAACATTATGTAGCAGTGGCTGGGAGCATGAGATAAAACAACTTTCATTCTAAGGTAAAGTTGTCCAGTCTCTGTTAAGCAACAGTCCACTGTTTTGATATTCTAATTTTTTAAAAGATTTATTACTTATACAGTAGTTTGCCCGCATGTGCATCTGCCCTCCACAAGAAGGCACTGGATCTCATTGCAGATGGTTGTGAGCCACCATGTGGTTGCTGGGAATTGAACTTGGGACGTTTGGAAGACCAGATGGTGCTTTTAACCCCTGAGCCATCTCTCCAGCCCTCTTAATTCTTCTTAATATTCCACTTTCATTTATAAATATAAATATTTACTATACAGAGAAACCCTGTCTCGGAAAAGAAAAAAAGAATATAAATATTTGGGCAATTTATATAGCTTAGTGATTTATGTAGAGTCCCCAAGTCAAAAATTAATAAGAGGCCTGATAGTGGTGGCATATGCCTTATGGGCCCCTAGAGAGATTGAAGCAGGAGGATTGAATGCTACAAGTCTAGCCTGGGCTACATACAAGGCCCTGTCTCCAAGGGAAGAAAAGGTCAGGAGTAAGAAAACCTTGCATTTGAATTGCTTTGATTTGTTTGGCAATCCTCCTGCTGAAGAACATGAGCTGTCCCAGGCTTCAGTGTCTTCTCAGTGCAATATGCAGAAGTGTCCCAAAATAACTGTAAATAATCAAAAGTCTAATATATTTAACTCAGAGGAAACTGTTAGAAAAAAAACAACAACAAACTTTAACATCAAATTGGGCTTAGTAGGAGCACTCCCTTAATCGCAGTGCTTGGAAGCAGGGGCAAGCAGATCTCTGAGTTTGAGGCCAACCTTGTCAGTCAGGGTTCCATACTGAGATCCTGTCTTAAAAACAAACCCAAGATAAACAAATACATCAAAAAATTTTCACATTAAAACTAGGCTATCGGGGGCTGGAGAGATGGTTCAGTGGTTAAGAGCACCGCCTGCTCTTCCAAAGGCCCTGAGTTCAATTCCCAGCAACCACATGGTGGCTCACAACCATCTATAATGTAACCTGATGCCCTCTTCTGGCCTGCAGGTGTACAAGCAGACAACACTGTGTACATAATAATAAATACATCTTAAAAAAAAAAAACAAACAAAAAACCAGGCTATCAGCTGGGTACTGTGTATGTGGCTTATGCCTGTAATCCTGCCACTTAAGATCAGACATTTAGGGTCATCCTTATCTACATAGACACAGAGAGTTTGAGGTTAGCCTAAACTATATGAGACTGTCTTTAAAACAAAAAACAGAAAAAAAGTGGGTGTTCACACACCACACACACCCTTTAATACAAGTTGGAAAATTCCCCAATGAAGGCATCACTACTAAGGAAGGCCCCAGATATCAGTAAACAGTAAAGATGCTTATTAGTGAGGTTTTGGAGTCCAGTAAAGAGTTGAGCATGTCAGTGTTGCTTACTGAGGTTTGTGCTGTTTAGGAAGTGATGAGGCGCAGAGACAGCTCTGGAGTGAATGTTTGCATGACTTGGATCCAGTGTTGCTGCTCCCTTCTGATTGACTGTTTTCCCCTCCTAAACGCAGGGCTTCAGATAACAGGGAGCGTGCTTACGAACACAGTGCCTATGGACACCATGACCGGGGGACAGGAGCATTTGATCGGACAAGACATTACGATCAGGATTACTATAGAGACCCTCGAGAGCGGACTTTACAACACGGACTCTATTACACTTCTCGGAGTCGAAGTCCAAACCGCTTTGATGCTCATGACCCCCGATACGAAGCTAGGGCTCGGGAGCAGTTCACACTGCCCAGTGTGGTACACAGGGACATCTACAGGGACGACATCCCCCGGGAGGCTCGAGGCAGGAGGCCAGAGCGCAGTTACCAGCACAGCAGGAGCCGCTCACCACACTCGTCCCAGTCTAGAAACCAGTCTCCGCAGAGGCTGGCTAGCCAAGCGACCAGGCCCGCCCGGTCCCCCAGCGGCAGCGGCTCTAGGAGTAGATCCTCCAGTAGTGACTCCATCAGCAGCAGCACCAGCACCAGCACTGACAGGTAGGTTCACAGCTGACAGGTTCTCACATGCTCAGTGGGCAGTGGTGATGAGATGACCAGAGTACTTCATTTGTAAAGAAAACGACCTTGGATTTTATGTTGAATGAGTAACACCCAGACATCAAATTAACCAGAATCTAACTGATGGTTTGACCGTGCTGTTTAATGCTAAAATTAAGTTTTTAAAAAGGAAGGAATAACGATGGAAGTTGGGTGAGGCAGACTTTGTGTCGTGGAACACTGAAGTTTCATTTTAATCCCCCCCCCCTTTTTTGTTTTTTGTTTTTTGTTTTTTTTTTGGTTTTTGCAGACCAGGCTGGCCTCAAACTCATATCGATCTGCCTGCCTCTGCCTCCCAAGTGCTGGGATTACAGGCGTGCACCAACATACCTGGCCTTTCATTGTAATTTCTTTTTTTTTTTTTTTTTTTTTTTTTTAGTTTTTCTTTTTTTTATTTTTGGTTTTTCGAGACAGGGTTTCTCTGTGTAGCCTTGACTATCCTGGACTCACTTTGTAGTCCAGGCTGGCCTTGAACTCACAGCGATCCGCCTGCCTCTACCTCCCGACTGCTGGGATTAAAGGCGTGCGCCACCACGCCTGGCTTTCATTGTAATTTCTTAAGCGTGTGGAATCAACTTTTCCATGGACCGTAACATTTCTAAAAGCCATAAATAAACTTTTTAAGTCTCTTTTAACACCACAGTGTGCTTTACCAATGCTATAAGTGCATCCTTTCACTGAACTTACGGGGTCGTTCTCCAAGGCTGTGATAACCCAGTTGTTGTGCCTTTTTGGATACTAAGGAGTTTATGTTAAAGATAGCACTGATAAATTGAAGACCTTTTTAACAAGGAGACTTAGACCTTAGACTGTAGACTGGGTTTGGAAAGTACAGACTTCAGGAGACGGCACATTCCTTAGTGACACTGGACAGTTTCGCTGTGCCTCAGCCTTCTCATCGTTTATATGAACCTTCTCTAGGAGTAGGCACGGTGGCCCTTGCCTGTGGCGCCTGCTACACGAGGCTAAGGCAAGAGAGTCCGCACCCGCCTCCAGAGTAAGACCCTGCTCTAGCCTGCCATTCCCCATAGCTAAAGAACCCCAAATTCCCAGAATACAAACAATACTTCTATTTATTGTGAGTATTAAAATGAAAATGGCTTATAATGTGCTCACTGCGCGACCTGAGACTCCAACCCCCTTTCCTGGCTGGCGGCTGCTCCTTCTTTGTTGTTACTCGGACTGGTAAACCAGGCGCCCTGTGTTTAAGTTCAGGTGTGTGTATTATGAATTTAGAGCACATAGCTTCTTTGACCTGATTAAAAAGTCCAGATTTTTCTTTCAGTATTACACGCTTACATTTGAAAGAAGCAAATGGTCATGGGTGCCTGTTTCTTTCTTTTTCACTTTTGTTTTTGTTTTTTTGGTTTTTTTGTTTGTTTGTTTTCGAGACAGGGTTTCTCTGTGTCACCATGGCTGTCCTGGACCTGAACTCACAGCAGTCCGTCTGCCTCTGCCTCCGAGTGCTGGGATTAAAGGCGTGCGCCACCACCGCCTGGCGTAAATTGCCTGTTTCAAAATAATAAAGTGGAAATGTTTAGCCTCATCTTCCTAATCTAGCTGTGATCTACTTATTTGGAAATTGCCACAATGAACTGCTTCTTACTTTAGGAAGCCAGAGACTTCAGGTTGGCTTCTTGTCTGGATGAGGTCAGGCCCTGTGGGTGGCTTTACCCTGAGGGCCATGGCTACACTGTCTGGCTGAGGTGTGAAGCCGGCAGTGCACGCTGAATTGATGTGCATGTGCTCACGGAGCTAACCTTGGCTCACAGCCTTTTAGATTTGTCTTCTGACAGGATGTACCTGGAAAGGACCAGAGGACTAAGTCTCAGGGAGGAAGGGGGTGACAGGAAGATTCTGGAGATGGTGACCCTGCTTAGGTTTACCTGGTGACATCGAGGACAGGAGCTGGAGGCTCGGAAGGCCACGTCCAGCAGCTGAGCAGTTTGATTTGCCTTGCATAGACGATGTTTTATATGTTTACAGTTCAGAACTTTCAGGCTCATTTGTGCTTCTTGTAGCTTGCTTGGCTCTGGCTTGCACTGGTGAGGCACGCCTCAACAAGGAGCAGGGCATTCGAGTCTGCTGTCTGAGGACAGCACCCCACAGGCTTGGGGAGAGTCTTGCCCTGTCCCCCCACCCAGTGTATGCCAGGCTGTCCTCAAACCTAGTATGTACTGGATGATGGCCTCCCTCCTGGTCCTACCTCTCAGTGTCGAGAGTGCACGGGTGTGATACCATGCCCTGTTTTACGGGGTGCTTCGGGTTGAACCTGGGCTCTCTGCTTGCAAGGTAAGCTGGCTATCAGCTGAGCTGTGTCTTCAGTCTCATTCTGCTTGTTAAAGTGTTTTGTTTTCCCCTTTTGAAGAGGCTCTAATACATTTCTTGGCTTATTGGTTTCCTTTTATGCTTAGTAATATATATAGAAACACATGTGCGCGTGCATACACACACACAACCCTTTTTTTCTGAGCAGAGAGAACACAAGATTGTGTTCACAATTCCTTAATTAATTAATTAATTAATTAATTTTTTTGTTTTTTGGGGGGGTGTTCAAGACATGGCTTCTCTGTGTAGCCTTAGCTGGTCTGATCTCCCTTTGTAGACCAAGCTGGCCTCAAACTCACAGTGATCCTCCTGAATGCTGGGGATTACACAGGTATGTGTCACTGCTCCCAGCTCCCACAATTCCTGTGATTGAGGGAAAGCAAGAGTGTTCCAAACAAGGCACACCCAGCAGCAGCATTTCCTGGACGTGGCATATTTCAGCCTTCTACATGCTGCTTTCAGTTCTTTACCTACCAGTTCATGAGCCTCACATGTTAGCTTATTGATTTCCTTCTGTTAGCAGCATGGCCGCTGCTGTGTGATGGCAGTTTGCTACTGTGTGTAGAACAGAAAGAAAATTACTTGACTCTTGAGATCTAAGAGACAGCCTGGCTGGCTGTGGAGGGCATCAGAACTTAAGAAGAAAGGCCTTTACTTTAGAAGAGGGACAGAGAGGCAGAGACATGTTTGGAGATCAGCAGATCTCTTTTTTTCCCTTTCTGGGTTTTCAAGACAAGGTTTCTCTGTGTAACAGCCCTGACTGTCCTAGAACTTACTATGTAGACTGGGCTGGCTTTGAACTCGTAGAGATCCACCTGAGTGCTGGGATTTAAGATGTGCACCACCATGCCTGGCTAAGACTAGCAGATAATTTAAATATGGTTAAACATTTTAATAATTCAGGACTTTATTCCTTTAAATTTTTATTTTATTTATTTATTTAGTAAGGTTTACTTATTTTTCGTGTCCTAGTGCTTTGCCGCATGGCTGGCTGTATGTGTACCACATGTGCCTGTTTTCCCACATCAGAAGATGGTGTTGGATATTCTGGAACTAGAGCTATAGACCGTATGAGCCACTGGGTTGGTGCTCAGAACTGAACTCAGGTGCTCTGAACTATAGAGCCTTCTCTCCAGTTCCCAGGATTTTGCTCTTTTTTTTTGGTTTTTCGAGACAGGGTTTCTCTGTGTAGCCTTGGCTGTCCTGGACTCACTCTGTAGACCAGGCTGGCCTCGAACTCACAGCGATCCGCCTGCCTCTGCCTCCCGAGTGCTGGGATTAAAGGCGTGCGCCACCACCGCCCGGCTAGGATTTTGCTCTTTATGCAGAGATAAGCACTTAAAGAATTTAGAAACGAGGTAGCTAGTGAGATGTGTACTTTGGAAAGGTAGCCGCTGGATTCGCTTACTTAGAGTTCTTGCCTAGCATGTATAAGAAGGCTGTACTGCAGCACACACAACAACGAACAAGACCTCAAACCCATAGAGCTTTACACCCTGCTCTCCAGAAAAAAACAACCTGTCAGCCAACATATCAGCCCAACCAAAACCTTGGAAAGGCACCTGCACGCTCAAACTAGAACAGCTAATGGTTGGGTCCTTGGGGAAGGAAAACAGGCTGAGAGAAAGTGCAGGTTAGGACTTAGGTGGACTTAGGTTGTGTGGCTCATGGAGAGAAGACAGGACCAGCGACCAGTGGTACACTGCCAGGCTCCCCACCAAGTCAGGACCAGGGGGCATTCACTTTTCAGGGAACTTCTCCAGAATCAGCTGGCAACTCAGGTGGATTCTTAGTTAACAGAAAGGGGAAAGCAGAAGCAGTGGAGGTGGATGGGGGCTTTGGTCATGTGATCATGAGTGAATTAGGTTCTGTGCTACTGAGGGGTGTCTTAGCCTTTCCTCTATAATCAATAACATGAAAAGAGTCATATTTTGAAATGTTATACACATTTAGACTATTTAATTTCTTTTTGGGAAGAAGGAGCTCCTTTAAATAAGGCATGGTGCACACATTTATCATTTTGACAGAAGGGTCAAAAGTTCAAGGTCCTCAAGGTCAAGTCCTCAGCTACATAATGCATTTTGAGGCCAGTTTGGGATCCATGAAACCTGTCTGTAGAACAAACCAAAGACTCATGTGTCCCTTTAATCCAAGCAAGGGAGAGGCAGGCAGATCTGTGTGAGTTCAAGGCCAGCCTGGTCTGCAGACTTGAGTTCCACGACAGCAAGACTACATAGGAGACTCTATCTCAAAAACACCTTCCAAAAAATGCAAAACCCAAACCCCAGATGACAAAAACACTAAAACAAACAATGAGATCCATCTGCCTCTACTGGAACTAAGGTGTGTGTTGCTCCTGCCCAGCCAGAACATGTTTGTTTGTTTTAGACTTGGTGCGGAGTCTTTCTTGCTCATGGCTACTTCAGGGGGATGAAGCAAGAGGAGTGGGCGGCATTATTTCAAGACCAGCTCGTGCTCCATGGACTTGTAGCAGGACACTTTTAGGTGCATTACATTTCTTGAGCGGTCGAAGCAGAACATTTATTGTGTGACTGATACTGGAAATTCTCACAATAAACTGGCTACACAGAGAAACCAAACCACACCAAAACAAAAAAGACACTTAAAATGCTAATACGATGTAGTCCCAGTACTTTGGAGGCTGAAGCAGCTTAAGTTCAAGGCCAGCCTGGCCTATGTAGTCTCAAAAAACCAAAAGAAATGTCCCTGTTAGTGAGCCCTTGTTTACCTCTGAAGATCAAGCCTGCATGGCTTCGTGAGCATCTGCATGCTCTGCACAAATCGTGAGTAGCTTTTGCAGAAGACGTTTTAATCTTACAAGCTATGGCAGTTCACTGATTGAAGTTGTGAAAGACATTTTCCCTCCAGTTCAAATAGAAACACTTGAAGTTGCTGCCACTTGCAGGGTTTGAAAGAACGTGTGAGGGAACCCTGGGGTTGGGAACGTGGTCTGTGTCGGCTGACACCTTTGTTTTGCCTTTTTAAGTATACATTTTAAAGTGTTAATTAGGAGAATGAATGCTTTGTAAAATCTTACTGTGCGTGCATGCGTGTGCCTGCGTGCAGGTACACCCCTGCCTCAGTGAGCGTGTCTGTCCTGCCCTCCATCTTGTTTTGAGGCAAGGTCTTTTGTTCCCTATTGCTCCTGCCAAGCAGGCAGGGGAGCCTCATAGCTTGCCGGGTTTCTCCTGTCCCAGCTCACGCTCTCTTGTGATGCAGGCCTAACTCTGAGGTGGAAGCTGCAGCCCGCAGGCCTGCTCAGCAAGCCCTTGACCGTCAGCGCACGGGCCCTTGTTCTGTATTTTTGCTTTTTTGTTTTGAGAGGATTTTGCAGTACCCCTACCTCCTGTGTGTGAGGAGTGAGGGTGCACGCCACCATACTGGCCTTGTTGAGATGTTTTTAAGTTAGAGTAATGTGTTGTGGAATTTTCATAGGGCACGTACCATTATAGTTTATATGAATACTCATTTTATTATCTGCTTATGCAGTTTGCTATGATAATATGTAATTTACTAGAAAGTACCACATGTGGGAACAGCTTTCATATAAAGTAAAAGTGTCTTGCTGCACACTGGAGGCAGAGGCAGGCCAGCCTGGTCTACATGGTGAGACCTTGTATCCAAAACCAAAACAACAACAACAAAATCAGATTAAGATGAATTGCTTAGATTGGAAGGTTATTTTTTATTTTTATTTTTTCATTTGAGTGGTATAGAGAAAGATGCCTGTGTTAAGAGGCCATTAAAACAGACTCCTGTAAGTTTAAAAAGAAATATATAGATGTGAATTTGTGAAAGTCAGCAATTAGGTTTATATTGCTTTTTTGAGATAAAAAAGAAATATTCTTTGGGGGCATCCAGAAAGGTTTGGAGTAAAGGATTTGACTTAGAACATCCAGTGTCCAAAATGAAAGCCATAGGGGATTTTGAGATGGAGACGCTGGGTGTGGAACCCCAGGTCCTGGCGCATGCTCTCCCAGAACGTTCCGCCCTAACCAGTACAGCCTCTCAGGGACGATGGTTCTTGTTTTGTCCTGTGGCCCTTGTTTTCACCTAAAGTGCAACTGTTTGCATTCTTGTGTAAGCCTGAGTAAGGTGCTGCATCGCTTTACCTGTGCTGCTTGAGCTTATCCAAGGGTTCAAAAGATAGTGCAAGAGAAACATCTGCTAATGGCAAACCTGCAGTCTTTACTGTGGGCCGGTCCTGCTAGCTAGTAGATGAAGTCTCTAGTTTGTAATTTCCTACTGTTTGTGGTGGAATCCAGTAAAAGTCAGCTGACGGTTAATGGCATTTACCCACTAGTTACTCAGCCTCCTTGAAGTATGGTATCCAGATTTTCCTCAGTTATCCTCAGAAACGGTAGTCAGTGGCCAGACCTATAGCACAGCAATCCCTCTTGTCCTAAAACGCCTCCCAAACCATAAACATAATCTTCCCTGAGCGCGTGTTTGCGCATTCTGCTTCATGTATTTAGGACTGTTTAAAGGTGGAATGTATTTTAGTAGCTGTTCTGGTGAGAAAGAACACTGCAGGATTTCTGCATTCCCCTTGGTGGCAGCCTGCAGAGGTCACTGCAGAGCCCTGTTTTGCAAGTGTTCCTTTTTTGGCTGCTGCTTTCTTTGCTTTGTCCAGTGTCACACAACCTTGCATCTTAAGGCTGTGAGTGAGCACTGCTGGGCTGGAGGGGGCGGGGTGGGGCGGGATGGGGCAGGCTTTAAGTGTGGAATCGGAAAAGTGGCTGCTTACTGATGGTTCTGGTGGGCCTGCACAGGTCTGATTGTGGGGATGTGGGAGCAAGTCCGTTTCCTGGCTGGTTTCCCAGAAACACTGTCAAGCCGAGAATTGTAATAACACTGAAAGGATGTACGCGTGTGGTGTGTGTGTAGTTTTGGTGGTGCCAAGGCCAGAAAGACTAGGTGTTCGGTTTGGGGATCAGGTGCTAGGCTAACCCAGGTTTCTTCTGCCACTGGCGAAAAGGACCCCCGTTTTTTGTGGCTGAATTTTGTTTGGGAAGCTAGGAACTGTGTGTTGTTTCTTTAAACCAGCCTGAACTGGAATTATCCGGTTTGAGTTGGCTGTTTGCCACCTCCTGGAGGCTTCCTTGTTTTGCCAGCGTTTGCCTTGTTTGTGGCCTTGCTGCTGGGCGCAGGGGGCAGAGGCTGCTGCCCTAGGCTGGCCTGGTGGTGGTTATGGCTGTGCTCCCGGGGGCAGACACCCCCCCGCCCCCCCACCCCCCCTCAAGGCATGGCAGTGCTCAATCCTCTTGCCCCATCACTCCAGCTACTGTCCTGAGCCCCAGTTACTGAGATGTGTCACTGTTGTCTGTCTGTCCCCACTGAGCTGGTGACTGGTGCCCCTGGCTTTCTGCTATTTTCCTTGGATTGTGCTGGGGTTGGTTTCAGTTAGGTTGAAAGAGATGAAAACAAGTTAGGGTTTAACTTTGATGTAAATGTTTTTGTTGTTTGTATTTTTTGAGACAGGACTGACTGTGTAGCCCTTGCCGTTCTGGTTCACTCTGTAGACCAGGCTGACCTTCGAACTCAGAGATCCACCTGCCTCTGCCTCTGCATCAAACTGTTCCATGCCCAGCTTGTTCTACCTTCTTCTTCTTCTGCTTTTTTTTTTTTTTAATTTATTTATTATTTGTACAGTATTCTGCCCACATGTGTGCCTACAGGCCAGAAGAGGGCACCAGATCTCATCGTAGATGGTTGTGAGCCACCATGTGGTTGCTGGGAATTGAACTCAGGACCTTTGGAAGAGCAGACGGTGCTCTTAACCACTGAGCCATCTTTCCAGCCCCTTGTTCTACTTTTGATATAGGGTCTCAAGTAGCTCAGGCTGGCTTCCACTTTCTGGAAGATTTCCTAGAAATTCTGACCTTTGTCCCTATTCCACCTCCTGTGTGTTGGACTATAGATGTGAAAAGACTGGCTCTCACCTTTTTATTTATTCCTTGACATCTTTTTCTTTAAAAAAAAATATATATATATATTTATTGCTGGGCGCAGTGGCGCACACCTTTAATCCCAGCACTTGGGAGGCAGAGGCAGGTGGATCACTGTGAGTTTGAGGCCAGCCTGGTCTACAAAGTGAGTCCAGGACAGCCAAGGCTACACAGAGAAACCCTGTCTCAGAACCTCCCCCACCCCCCCCAAAGTTATTTATTTATTTATATCTTATGTGCATTGGTGTTTTGCCTGCATGTATGTCCGCATGTGAGGGTGTCAGATCTTGGAGTTATAAATAGTTGTGAGCTGCCATGTGGCTGCTGGGGATTGAAACTGGGTCCTCTAGAAAAGGAGTCAGTGCTTCTTCTTCTTCTTTTTTTTTTTTTTAAAGATTTATTTATTTATTATTATGTAAACAGTGCTCTGCCTGCATGTATACCTGTACACCAGAAGAGGGCATCAGATCACATTATAGATGGTTGTGAGGCACCACGTGGCTGCTGGGAATTGAACTCAGGACCTCTGGAAGAGCAGTCAGTGCTCTTAACCTCTGAGCCATCTCTTCAGCTTCTACTTTTTTCTTTTTACTGATGGGGATGGAGACTAAGAATTGATACTTGCTGAGCAGGATTCAACCACCAAACTGCATCCTTAGTCCCCCCACCCCCTTTTCTGAGACAGAATTTCATTCTCATCTTAGACCTGTCTGAGTGTGTGTGTGTGTGTGTGTGTGTGTGTGTGTGTGTGTGTGTGTGTGTGT
>OU015754.1:74889525-74953441 GCA_907169655.1 Acomys percivali | reverse complement strand
CCCCCCCCCCCCCCCCCCCCCCCCCCCCCCCCCCCCCCCCCCCCGTAGCCCTGGTTGGGAGGGCCGATAGTTCTAGCAGCTTGGGAGGCTAAGACAGGAGATCCAGGGTTCTGCCTATGTGTATAGGAAGTTCAAGGCCAACCTGGGCAGTCTAATTACACTCCAGCTCAAAAGGTGCATGTAGGAGGATGGGGTGATGGCTTAGCGGTAGAATGTTCCCCTAGCACACAGCAGCCCTGAGCTCAGCGTCAGTGCTCAGACTTAGAGAAGAACATCTCATCTCATCCTTTTGTCTTGTGTTGATAGAGGTTAAAATTAGGTTCTTTTTTTTCAATGAGAAAAGTCAATTTTAATTCTAAAATTAATCAAAACTGTGATAATCTCAAACCCTTGAGGTGGAGGGATTTCTGAAATGAAAGGTTTTATTTACCGAGTCTAACTGGGCGCTGGCTGGAAAAAGCACAAGCTGCTTCCTGTGAATCCAAGCAGCTACAGGCGAGAGGGCCGAAGCTTTGGGATGGGACAGTCCACGGGAGGAGTGCGGCTTCTTCAGTATATGAGGTCAAGTCTAGAAAGTTCCTAAGTAACCCCATCTTAGTTCTCTTCAGAGAAGGCGGGTCAGGACATCTCTCCAAGGTTCTGTCTGAAGCTGTTCTGAGGCACTTCCTTCTTTTTCCCTCTTTTTCCACTCTAGCTCACGGTCTCATGTTCTCCATCTGGGCCGGAGTCTCCATCCACGCCACGGGCCATGTGCTTCTCCTCCATCTAACCCATGGCGGCCTTCCTCTCTTCCCTTCAGCTCTCTCTCCTTTCTCTTTTTCCTAAAATTAGGTTCTTAACTAGTTCAGGCAAGTGCTCTGTTGCTGAGCTGCACTGAACTCAGCTTCTTGTGCTAAGATTATGCTTGGCTGCTTATTACCCAGCACTTGGTGATGAACCATTGCTATATTTTACGTAACTTCCAAAGATAATCATACGCTTTAAAAACCAGCTGCAACTGTCACTGTGTTCTGAAGAGTGAAGTCATGGGTAAACTCTGAGTGCTCAGTACACATTCAGTTTTAAATAGCATTTTCTGCTAACGTCAGACACTTTATTATTATTATTATTTTTAATATATTTATTTTTGTTTTTTGGTTTTTCAAGGCAAGGTTTCTCTGTATAGCCCTGGCTGTCCTGGTACTCACTTTGGAGACCAGGCTGCCCTTAAACTCACAGCAGTCCGATCCGCCTGCCTCTGCCTTCCGAGTGCTGGGATTGGGTGTGGTGGCGCACATCTATAATCAATCCTAGCACTCATGAAGCAGAGGCAGGCAGATCACTGTGAGTTCGAAGACAGCCTGGTCTACAAATCCAGTTCCAGAGCAGCCAGGGCCACACAGAGAAACCCTGTCCACAGTCTCTGAGCCGGGAGCTGGGGATGCAGTTCAGGGTCCAGTACTGGCCCAGCATATGTGTGCCCCCGCCCCCCCCCCACACCTGTTAAAAGCACAAAAGCCTTCGCTCAGGGTGAATTGTTAGTTACTGTTGTCTCTGTCAGCAGGAATTGTTGCAGGGTAAGTGTAATTTTTTTTGCTTGACAGACAGTTTTGCTCTTGTGAGAGTTTTTCCTCCAGCTCAATCACTGTTCCTTTTCAGATGGCTGCTGTACCTGCTTCCCGATAAAAAACACAGTTCCTGTCTTCTAGTGTGTCCCTTTCTCCTCAGTAAGGTCTTCATTTTTCATTCCAGTCACGCAGGCCTCCTCGCTGCTCTGGTTTTCCTTGCTCTGCTGAGTCAGGTGACTCAGGGAAGTGATCATTCTAAAGAAACTTACCTGGAAGACAGTTGTGAGACCCCTTGAGACTATGGCTAAAAAGCAATAGGAGCTACTTACATTCTTAAGAAACAAAAAGGCCTGGTGGTGGTGGTGGAGGCACACGCCTTTAATCCCAGCCCTTGGGAGGCAGAGGCAGGCGGATCGCTGTGAGTTCGAGGCCAGCCTGGTCTACAAAGTGAGTACCAGGACAGTCAAGGCTACACAGAGAAACCTTGTTTCAAAAAACAAAAAACAAACCAAAAGAAACAAAGGGAACTCTTGCTGTATAGGTTGCCTGGGGACCGTAAATAAGAGAACACTCTCCCTTTCAGACACCCAAAGTGTCCCCCCCCCCCCCTTCTTTGGCAGTAAGTATTCCACGTTAATTGTGTAGCTGTCATACTGCTGTTTCCAGAGCCTTCCTGCCTTTCCAAACTGAAATACTTAAAGGTTTTTTGGATTCATTAATTTTATTTTACATGTATGGTTCTTTTGTCAGTGTGTGCCTGCACACCAGATGTGCCTAGTACTCAGGGAGGTCAGAAGTGGGCATCGGATCCTCTGGAACCGAACTTAGAGGTGATTGAACCCAGGTCCTCTTCAAGAACACTCTTAACTGCTGAGCTCCCTCTCTAGTGTCCAGACTGACACTTAAAGGTAGCATCTATTGAAAATAGTTTCTGGGCTGGGGCAGTGACTCAGTCAGCTTGATGCCAGCATGAGGCCCCCAGTTTTGATCCCCAGCACCCATGTAAAAGGCGGACCAGGGTGCGTGTGGAAGCAGGATCCCTAGGGCTTGCTGGCCAGCCACTGTAGCAGAACCAGCAAGCTCCTGGCTGCAGCGAAAGCCCTGTCTCAAAAAGTAAGGTGGAAAACAGTTGAGGAAAGCAGATGTGGGTACATGTGCATGTGTGTGCTCACACACTGGACCCCCACCTGTCCGTCCCCCAGCTGCTGGAACCAGGTGTTCTGTTATCTGCCTACAACTTTGACTACTCTCAGTGTCTAAAATCATAAATGTGCTTTTGTGTCTGACTTCTTTCACTTAGCACAGTGTCTTCTAGGTTCTTCATATCATAGTATGTGTCAGGCCTAGTTCACTTCCTCCTTTAGGCTGCACAGCAGCGGTAGGACTGTGCGTGCCCTACTACACACTACACTTTGTGAACCCATTCATCTGTCTTGCCCTTGGTTTTGAGCTCCCACTTCTTGATTGCAGATGTGTTGAGCGTGGGTGCACAGATGCCCAGGAGGAGTCTCTCTAATTCCAGGTTTTTGGGGTACATGCACAGAGTGGAAATATTGGATTATGCAATATGAGTTTGGGGGTAACTGCCATACACTTTGTCCCAGTGACTGCGCTGTTCCACCTGCCCAACACCTGCACAGAAGGCTCCAAATGCTTTATATTCTGATTGTTTGCGGATATAGAGTAATGTAGCCCAAGCTGGCCTTGAGCTTTCCACTTTCATGTCTCAGCCTTCCAAGTGGCACTAGCTCTCCACCCAGGTCCTCTGGTCCTTCTCAAGTCCCCCAAGTGCCAGCAGTACAGCCCCTATCAACACATCACCCATTACTGTGCCACCACATTCGTTTATTCATTTATTTCTGAGACAGGGTCTCTCTGTGTAGTCCTGGCTGTCCTGGACTCCCTTTGTGGACCAGGCTGGCCTCGAACTCACAGAGATCTGCCCGCCATAGCCTTTGCCTCCCATGGTGCTGGGATTACAGCTATGCAACACTGTGCCTAACTGGTACCATGCTTTTGATTTCCGTCTTGGTGGACTCAGTGCTGTTGAGCAGTTTTTCCTGTACTTAGTTTTCATTAGTTCAAGTCCTTCCCACATTTAAGGATTCCTTCCTTTAGTTGTTTGAGTTCTATTTTCCTTCTTCTTCCTCCTCCTCCTCCTCCTCCTTTTTCCAGACAGGGCTCCTCTATGTAGCCTAGGCTGTCCTGGATTTGCTTTGTAGATCAGGCTGGCCTCGAACTCACAGCGATCTGCCTGCCTCTGCCTCCCTGAGTGCTGGGATTACAGGCGTGCGCAACTGTGCTGGCTCAGAAATTGAAATATCTCATTCAGGGGCTGTATTAGTCAGCGTTTTCTAGAGTGACAGAACACACAGAATGAATCTATATAGAAAGAGGATTTATTAGAATGATTTTATAGGCTGCAGTTCAGCTAATCCAATAATAGCTAGTGGTGAAGTTCAAACATCCAGAAGTTGCTCAGTCCTCGAGGCTGGCTGTCTCAGCCGGTCTTCAGTAGATGCTGGAATCCTGAAGAAGCAGGCTTTAATGCCAGTGAAGGAACAGACTTGCTAGCGGCGAGAGCAAGCAGACAAAGAGCAACAATTTCCTCCTTCCACGTCCATAAGCCTATATAGTAGGTCTCTAGCAGAATCTGTGGCCTAGGCTAAAGACGCAGCTTCCTGCTTCACTATCTGGATTAAAAGTGAGTCTTTCTACTGCAAACTAAGCAAAAATCCCTCACAGGTGTGCCCTCTGTTTTTGGACTTTGGTTAAATGCAGATGTAGTCAAATGACAACCAACAGCAGCCATCACTGGGCTGAGGAGAAGACGGCTCAGCTACAGGAGAATTGGCTGTTCCTGCAAAGGACTCAAATCCTGTTCCTAGCATACTCATCGCCCAGTGCACAGTTCCCTGTAGCTTTGAGAGGTCTGTCACTCTTTTCTGGCCCTCTCGGGGACCTGCACACATGTCATATAGATGTGCTGGTGCAACATACACTAAATAGAAATGAGAATAATCTTTGAAATGTCAGTTATAGGTCTGGAGAGATAGCTCAGTGGTTAAAAGCACTGGCTGCTTGCTATTCCAGAGGACCTGGGTTCAGTTCCCAGCACCCAACTCCAGTTCCAGGGAGTTACACCCTCACATCCAAGACCCTCACACAGACATACATTCTGGCAAAATACCAATGCACATAAAATAAATCATAGTTTTAAAAAAAGAAAGAAAGAAAGAAAAGAAAAAGAACTCTCACCTGGGCACACTGTTAATCCCAGCGCTCGGGGAGGCAGAGGCAGGAGGATTGCTGTGAATTTGAGGCCAGCCTGGTCTACAAAGTGAATCCAGGATAGAGAAACCCTGTACCTGTCTTCAAAAACCAAAAAACCAAACCAAAAACAAAAACCAAAAAAACCAAAAAACCACCTGTCACTTCCCACAGAGAAGCCAAGGAAAGCCAAGCTAACAAGACTAAAACAAGACAGTGGACCTCATCCTTAGTCACTCAAGATTCTAGAAACCAGAACGGGTTAGACACTACACTTGGAAACGGTTAATGCATCCCTAATTTGAAATCCAAACTTGGAATGTCCAAAAACTTGAAACCAGATGACATCACATGTAGAAAACTTTTCTGTTATGAAGCGTTGTTTCATGCATGAAATTTGAGACAGGGTTTCTGTCTGTAGTTCTGCCTGTCCTGGAACTTGCTCTGTAGACCAGTGCAGTCACTTGGGGTAATGTGTTTCTTTTCTTTTCTTTTCTTTTCTTTTCTTTTCTTTCTTTCTTTCTTTCTTTCTTTCTTTCTTTCTTTCTTTCTTTCTTTCTTTCCCCCCCTTTTTTTCGAGGCAGGGTTTCTCTGTGTAGCCTTTTGTCCTGGACTCACTTTGTAGACCAGGCTGGCCTTGAACTCACATTGATCTGCCTGCCTCCTACAGGCATGTGCCACCATGCCTGGCTTGTTTGCTTTTTTGAAGTAAAGTCATAGTGCCGCAGCCTCTAGGGGGTAGGGTTCTAGATGCAGCGCGCCTGCCTGCCGCTCTCTCACTGGATTAGGGGAAAATTGAGGTCAGTTGTAAACGTTGCAGTTGCCTTTGGTACCCCGTGTTGGTGAAAGAATGCTACTTTGGTTTCCAGCCTCATGCCAGTGTGAACTGCCTTCTCCTCTCTGAGGGCTGAGTGTGAAACACACACAGTGTGGCCCCCAGAAACCTCAGCCTCAGAGCGGCCCTGTTAGCTGATCGTCGCTGTTCCATGTAGTGTCTGTTTGTCTTTACACTAATGTCTGTTGGTCTTGTGTTTTGGTTGTTGTTTTTGCTGTTCTGCAGTACTGACTCCAGCAGCACCTCCAGTGACGACTCTCCAGCCCGCTCAGTTCAGTCTGCTGCAGTCCCCGCGCCCACTTCCCAGCTGCTTTCGTCTCTTGAAAAAGATGAGCCCCGGAAAAGTTTTGGGATCAAAGTTCAGAATCTTCCGGTCCGCTCTACAGGTAAAGTTTTCTGTGAATGCTGCCCACAGAGACTGGCTCCTTAGAACTTGATGCCATGCAGGTGACTGCTAAAATGGGGTGTGGCTTATTTCCTAACCGTTGAGGAAAGACAGGGAAGGCAAGGCCCTTCTCTGCAGAGGAGGAAGAAAGGAGGAGAGAAGTCAAGCCTTGCGGAAGTAGGCAGGTCAGTATGGAGTGGTTCATAAGCAGCTGCATGGTTGGGACACGGTGAGGACAGAGGCTCATGGAGAGCAAGCTTAGGATGCGTTCTGAAAAGTGGAGCTCAGAGAAGCAGGTGCGCCGCCCATGGAAGCTGCAGAGCGGCAGGCACTGCCCTCTAGTTTGCTTCCCAGTGTGTCAAACAGCATCTTACATATGAGCAATGTTTACACATTCACATGTCCATAAATCACAGATACAGACAAAACATGTTGCTTTTGCATAGGTATTTTCCTAGATTAAGTATTCTGGTTTGGGAGAAGTAGTCTGCTGTGGGGTTGTAGATAACATGAGAAAAATTTGCTTGTTTTTGTTTGGCTATATAGATACAAGCCTTAAAGATGGCCTTTTCCATGAATTTAAGAAGTTTGGCAAGGTGACTTCAGTGCAGATCCATGGGGCCTCCGAGGAGAGGTACGGCCTGGTGTTCTTTCGGCAGCAAGAGGACCAAGAAAAAGCACTGACCGCATCAAAGGGAAAGCTTTTCTTTGGCATGCAGATCGAGGTGACTGCATGGATAGGGCCAGGTAAGACCAGGGACCGCGGGTCAGTTAGAAATCCCACCACTCGTTTCAGTCCAGCTTGTGAGGGGTAAGTCAGCGAGGGCACAGTTCTGGTTTCATTTCTTAAGGCACGGTGTCTTAGCTGAGTCCTTCAGTCCCCTTAGTGAAGCACAGTGAGTTGGTTCGGGTGGGAGTGCTGGGTGCTCTGCTTCTGTAGTGGAGGTTCCCGCACCTTGTAGCGCCTAGAGTGTAGCTTCAGGCCATCTGTGCAGTCAGCCTTCCCTAAAGGATGGAATTGATTGAGGTCCAAGAATGACAACTGAATTACTCTGCATTAGGAGCAAACTCCATGTTCTTACCATTGGAGGGGCCCATTTGTATGTTGCTCAGCATAAATTACACCTGCTATTCTAGGTGACTGTTGCAGAATTTGGATTATTTTGTTACTGGGTTTTAGGATCAGAGCTTGGACCCTGGCAGGCTTAAGTTAGGCTCAGCCACCCGCCCTCTGAAGTTTACTTAGTGTGATAGAGAACACGCAGGCTCAGAGCTTCAGAGCACTCACTGCTCTCGCAGACGCCCCTGGTTTGGTTCTCAGTACCCACATTAGCCAGCTTACAACCGCCTGCAACTCTAGTTACAAGGGCTCCGGCGCCCTTTTGTGTCCTGGGGGTGCTCACAGACATATGGCACGCATCCTCACACACACACAAATAGCAAAAACATTACAAAGAAATGAAAAGCAGGGGGGGGGGTGGTGTACGTACTCAGCAGCTGTATTGAGAAGAGGATATCCGCCACTGCAGCTCTCTCCAGGGCCACGTGAAGATCAGAGTTGAAATAGAGGGCTCCCTTCTCCCCCTCCCCACCCCCCAAAAAAAGAACTAAAAGGAATCAACTTTGTTGGCTTGAGCACTGTTACAAGACCCACTGGGTGTAAGGCTGGAGGTCTGTCATATGGCTTGGGTCAGTGTTGTCTCTTTCAGAAGTTGTGCAATGCTTGTTTTAAAGTGGACTGGCCCCACCACAGCTTAACCAATTCAGAATTTGAACATACATTTGGAAAGCCTCAGTTTAAATAGACTGTGTGCAATTTAATAGAAATACTCAACAGTGAGTTTATGAATCTGAGAAAAGAACTTCTAAGACTTTGAATAGAATCTATAACCCATGTATATGGTAAATCTTAGAATATTCATCTGATTGGATTAAAAAGGAACATACACTGTCCCTATGAATATATAAATGGTGTGTGTGTATATTAAATTAAACATAACATTAGCAAAGTGGGTATTGTCAAGTATACATGATTTTATAATGGAATTCAGGGTATCCTGTTACTGTAAGCATCACTGATGGCAGTAACTTAAGTGGGAAAGGGTTTACTTTGGCTCACTTCTGGTGTCCAGTTCGTCTTGGGCAAGGAGGAGGCAGTTGGGAGCATGAGGTGGCTGGTCCTGTGCACCAGCACCTGAATGGATGGTACCACATAGGTTTAGGGCAACCTTCCCACCTCCATTAACCTGCCCCAGAAAGTCCTCACTGACATCCAAATTTGTTTCCACGACGACCCAGTTCTGTCAAGTTGACAGTCAGGATTGTACGTCATACCAGAATCCAGAGGAAATCTTTTTCCAGTGAATGCTTTCTATCAACCGGTTTTAGATGAGCTGCCCCAAATTATACTGAACTAAGAAAAGCTCATGAGTTCTTTTTGTTTTGTTTAATTTATTTATTATGTATACAGTGCTGTGCCTGCCCGCCAGAAGAAGGCATTAGATCACATCATAGATAGTTGTGAGCCACCATGTGGTTGCTGGGAATTGAACTCAGCACTTCTGGAAGAATAGCCAGTGCTCTTAACCTCTGAGCCATCTCTCCAGCCCCTGATTTGTTTTCTCGAGACAGTCCCATTCTGCAGCACGGGCTAGTCTAGAACTCACGGTGTAGTTCAGACTTACCTTGAACTCATGGCAGCTTTCATGCCTCAGTCCCTGCGGTGCTGGGTTAGGAGCGTGCATCACCACAGATGGCAGGGCTTCTTGTTGAGTTGCTTTGGGGTGAGTAAGGACCACCTGAGAAATAAGCAGTATGTACCTAACCTATTGGGTCTTAAACATCGGTCAGTTGTTAAGTAGTGCAGATCTAATTCAGGGACATTCATAGGTGATAGCACTCTGATCTTTAAGCATATAAGGATAGACCAAGATGTTTATTATATGAGGCCTTTTAACCTTATTGTGTAGCACTCAGGAACAGTTGGGTTGTTATTCATTCTTTTAAGACCGAGTCTTCTTAGGTAAACCAGGCCAACCTTAAATTCAGCATCCATTGCCTACACATCCCAAGTTCTGGGATTACAGATGCATGCCACCAGGCTCAGTTCTTTATTTGTTAATTTTGTGTAAGGGAGGGTTTCATAGAGCCCAGGCTAGCCTTGAACTTGCTAGGTAGCAAAGGCTAGCCTTAGACTCCTGTTCTTCTGCTTCCACCTGCTGGGGTTATAAGAATGGCTGCACACGCCGCCCCCTCCCCCCCCATGCCTGGCTTCATTGCGTGCGTGTGTCTGTCTGTCTCTGTGTGTTAGGATTGGGCTCAGGGCTTTGTGGGTGGTACACAGTGCTCTACTTTTGAGCTCAGCCCATCTACCTATCTTGTTGATGGTTTTGTTTTACATTTTTAAAAGTAGAGAACATGCAGTGCCGAGCTATAATTACCATGAAAACCTTGACTGTCTGTGTCTCAGAATTAATAAGTGGAGCAAAGGGCTGTGATTAAATTAGAAGTTAAGCCAAGGCTTTCATTATAAAAAATAGAAACCTTTTTCGTATGTCACTGGGGAATACAGAACACCAAGCGGGGAAAAGAGCTCACAAATGTCACTTTCCATACAATTATTTTTATACTTGAAAGTCTTTAAATTAATTATTTTAGTATTGTACCTGTATGTATGTTGTATCTGCATAAGTGTGTGTGCACTATGTGTGTGCCTGGTATCCATGGAAGGAAGCTAGAAGGTATTATATACCTTGTAACTGGATGGTTTGTGAGCTGCCATGGATGCTGGGACTTGAACCTGGGTCCTCTGCAAGAGCAGCCAGTGCTTAACTGCAGAGCCATCCCTCCATCCTCTAGAAGTCTTGAGTCAGACATTTAAATTGCTATATAATGTAGTAAACATGAAATGTTGAATCTTGAAAGCAAGTAAAACTAGTTAATGAAGTGGAACTGCTTCCTATTGAGTTGTATTTTCATTGTAGATTGTAGAGTATGCGTGCTTTTTTTGTTTTTATTTTGAGATGGGGTTGTCCTGTGCAGCCCACAGTTGCCTGGTACTTCCTGTATGACACAGGCTGGCTTTGAACTCTCAACTCTCCTGCTTCTGCCTTCTAAGTGCTAGGATTACAGTTGTGTGTCACCATGCCTAGCCAGATTATAGTTTCATACTCTGTGCTAAAGCCAGAGGGTAAGAGGCACTTGTGTAGAGACCCGAGTTTATTCCTGGAGCCCGTGTAGAGGTGAATGGAGCGAACCTACTCACAAAGTGTCCCTTGATCTCCGTTCACAAGTGCCCACACTGTAAGTGTAGCACCAGTGCTGGTGGTCCACAACTTTAATCCAAGCACTCAGAAGGCAGAAGCAGGTTGACATCAATGAGTTCAAGGCGAGCCTGGTCTACATACAACCCCAGAGTAGCTCTGAGTTGAAGGCCATTTAGGACTGCTGGTGAAAGCCAGTCTCAGACCAACCAACCAGCCCTCTCAAAAAAGACCTTGTTAAGTAAGTGTGTGTGTGGGGGGCGCAGGCAGGCAGAGAGACAGATATTTTCAGTTTTTGGTGTTCCCTTGTTTGTCTAAGACAGTGTCTACAGTGTAGCAAGGCTGGTCTTGAAGAAATCACAGTCCTGCCATCACTGTCTTCTGAGTGCTGAGATTACAGACCTGTCCACCAAGCCCAGAACCAGACAGTTTGTTAAGATTCCCAAATAAGTAAATTCTGTATTAGAGAATGTGTTAAAGTCCCCTGTCCTGCTCTGCTCCATCCACAGAAACAGAGAGTGAAAATGAGTTTCGGCCCTTGGATGAGAGGATAGATGAGTTCCATCCCAAAGCGACAAGGACTCTCTTTATCGGCAACCTCGAGAAAACAACTACTTACCACGACCTTCGAAACATCTTTCAGCGCTTTGGAGAAATTGTGGTATGTCGTTTTAGTGATAAAATGCTGTGGATCTTTGTAGGATGTGGGCACAGGGCATAGAGGGGATGAGGACATATGACGTGAAATCCCCCCTTTGCTCCATTCAGTTTTAAAGTTCAAGCTTACGTTGAGCTGATTGCCTTTCCCTGACCTCCTAAGTATTGGGATTCTAGGTGTGAAACCTGGTTTCCCCATCTTCCCATTAGAAACATTTTTGAGACTCTTAAAAAAAAAAGAGAGAGAGAGAGAGTATGTATGTGCATGTTTTGCCCACATGTCTGTCTGCATCATGTGCATGCCAGGTGTCTGTGGAGGTCAGAGGAGAGCGCTGAGCTCCCTGGAGACTGGGAGCTGCTGTAAACACACTAGAAACTGAACTCAGGTTCTCTACAAGAGCAGCCATATCTTAAATGCAAGTCATCGCTCCAGCCCCCTTTTTAAAGAATTTGCAACTGTGTCTGGCTATGTAATGAGGCTGGCAGATCTCCGTTAAGTTCTAGGCCAGCCTGGTCTACATAGTGAGCTCCAGGCCAGTTGGGCCAAATGGATTTTTGGGTTTGTCTGTTTTGCATTTTACTGTGATGTATAGTTATGTGGATGTCCATGCGGGTGCTGCTGCCACTGAGGCCAGAGGTGTCAGAGATCCTTGGAGCTGCAGTTAAAGGCAGTTAGGAGCTGCCAGGAGTGAGTGCTGGGAGCTGAACTTGCGAGAGGAGCAAGTGCCTGCTGAGCCATCTGTTCACCTAAAGACTGGTCTCCCCCCCCCCCCACACACACACACAGGGTCTCTCTGTGTAGCCTTGGCTGTGCTAGTGTCACTTTGTAGACCAGGCTGGCCTCGAACTCAGAGCTATCCACCTGCCTCTGCCTCTGGTGTGCTGGGATTAAAGGTGTGCGCCACCACGCCCAGCAAGAAATAAATACTTTTATAATTTCAGTGGGTTGTTTAAATTGCTGTGGTGTTCTTGTTTCTGTTTGCTGAATTCAAGAATGGGGGCTGGAGAGACAGACCAGGACCCAGAGCATCGGCTGCTCCCGCAGAAGGCCCAGCTTTCATTTCCTGTACCCACGTGATAGCGCACAGACACCCATAATTATAGTTCCCAAGGATCCAGTGCCCTCTTCTGGCATCTGTAGGCACTGCACACATGTGCACAGACATGCAGACAGGCAAAACACCCATCATACATAAAATAAAAATTAATAAACTCTAGAGAGAGTAAGAGGCGAGTCCCCTGTATCCTACTCTGCCATTGAATGTTGTATGTGGTCGAAGGTGACCTCGAACTTCCAATAGCTCCTGCCTCCCGAGTGCTGGCAATGACAGGCATGTGCTGCTAACCCTTGCCCTCTTTCTTTTGTTGTTGCTGTTGTTGCTTTGAGACAGGGTCTCTCTGTGTAGCCCAGGCCGTCCTGGAACATGCTCTGTAGACCAGGCTGGCCTCAAGCTCAGAGATCCACTCCTGCCTCCCGAGTGCTGAGATTAAAGGCTGTGCCACCGCTCCCCGGCACCCACTTTGGTTTCTTAGGCATTAAAGAACAAGCCTGGGTTTGACTCTACTTTAAAAGACTTGACAGTGCTGGCTGTCATTTCACTAAGTAGGCAACCTTCTCTTTGATTTCTCCTCACTGGATTTTAACTTTTGAGCTGCAACACAACTGCCCTTTTGTAGGCACCACACATGGCATGACTTCCATGGTGCGTGGTCTTTATGCTGGCAGTTTACAGTGTGTTCAGATATATGATCCAACTGAGAAGTGACTGACGAGAACCCACCCGGCCTGTAGAAAAAAAGCTCTCTATGTGGACTTGGCGTCTTCTGACGTACTTTCTTGTTGCCATATTGCTGAGTGACCCTGGTTGGCTTTTTTAGGACATTGATATTAAGAAAGTGAACGGAGTCCCTCAGTACGCATTCCTGCAGTACTGTGATATTGCCAGTGTGTGTAAGGCCATCAAGAAGATGGACGGAGAGTACCTCGGAAATAACCGCCTTAAGGTGAGTGACTTGCACGAATCCTTATGCTGGTACAGGGTGATTTGCTTTAGGATTTGGAGGCTTTATTATTTTAGGGCTACCGAAGGACAGTTAACGCCAGAGGCAGGCTTCCTTGTGTCCTTGTTCACTCAGGGCCAGGTAGCACTGTCCTGTTCTAATTTTTGATTGTTTGTTAATTATATGCTAACCACTTACTTACACATTGATCCGAGCAGTCAAGAGTATAGCTCAGTAGCAGGTGATACACCTTCGCTTCGGTAACCTCCTGAGTTTGAGCACACGTGCCCACATGCACACACACACGTTGATTCAGCATTTCTATAGAAGGCTAGTTTTCGAAAATTTTGTAGTTGAATAGTAATCATTATCTGTGGTGATAGAATTTTCCCTTTTAATTTCAGCTGGGTTTTGGGAAGAGCATGCCTACAAACTGTGTGTGGTTAGATGGACTTTCTGCCAACGTGTCCGACCAGTATTTAACACGACACTTCTGCCGATACGGGCCCGTGGTAAAGGTAGGCCCTTGCTTTTGATTCTGTTTTCTTAGGATTCTGTGGTTCCGTCTCACTTTCTGTTTGCTGTCTTTTCCTTTTCTTTAATATTTTACATCTTTGAATGCTCTTCACTGGGTCTGCTGAGATGCCCACTGCTTAACAGTGCTTGCTGCTTTTTTGGAGGATGCAAGTTCAGTTCCCAGCACTCACTCTGGCTGGCCCAACCCTGCCTGAGTCTCTAGCTCCAGGGATCCAATACTCTGCAGGCACCAACACACATGTGCACATACATGTAGATATACATGCATAAGGGTTGGTTTTTTGTTTTTTGTTTTATTAAATTTAGATTTCTGGTCTGTTGGGCCCTGGGCTTAGTCACCAGCACTGCAAAGTCACCAACAGTAAAGCTGGTTTTTTCCCCCAAATCAGATAAGATTCTGGGAAATTTGAAACTCCTTCTATATAGCTGAATAAAATAGGATTAAAAAAATATTTTGCTTACTTATGACATATACTGATATTTGTTACACATTTTCAAAAAGTGAAAGTCTTATAAAAATAGTTGTCAGCTTGGCATGTTGACACACTTTAACCCCAGCACTTGGGGAGGCAAGCAGATCTGTGAGTTCAAGGCCAGCTTGATCTACAAAGAGAGTCCAGGGCAGCCAAGGCTACACAGAGAAACCTTGTCTCAGAAAGCAAAACAAAAAAAAATGTTATTTGTCTTTATACTAGTGGGCTTTCGAATTAAATAGCTGTATGTTGTTAACCAGTATATACTGAATAGAAATGGTCACATTAAATACTTTAATATTTAGAAAAAATTAAGAAAACAATATCTAAATGGCTTCCATACTTAATTTGTTAATTCAACTTTCATTTATACTTTTAAAACTATATATTCTGTTAGTATAGAATTTTTTATTTTTCAAAAAAAGATGTATTTATTTTATTTACTGTATATGAGTGCTTTACCTAAGGAAGAGGGCATCAGATAACATTATAGGTGGTTGTGAGCCACCACGTGGTTGCTAGGAATTGAACTCTGGAAGAGCAAGCAGCTCCCTTAACTACTGAGCCATCTCTCCAGCCCTTATTTTGGGTTTTTGAAACAGGGTTTCTCTGTGTAGTTCTGGTTGTCCTGGAACTAGGTCTGCAGACCAGGCTGGCGTCGAATTCAGAGATCTGCCTCCTCTGCCTCCTGAGTGCTGGGTTTAAAGGTGTGTGCCACCACTGTCCAGCTGGTATAAAAGTTTTTAAAAATACATTCCAGTTTAAATTTAAAGTCCCTCCTAAAGTTATAGTTTCAAATAGCTGTGAAAAGCTGTTTATGAGATGTTGTGATAACTGTCCCATAGATGTACTTAGCCAAAATAAGGAAATTTAAAAATTTGTAGTATACTGGCAAGATGATTTTTTAAAATATTTATTTTATTAATATGTGTGTTTTTTGCATACACATTTGTCTCTACCACATGTGTGCCTAGTGCCTAAGGAAGTGGTGAGCTTCCATGTCGGTGCTGGGAGTCAAACTTGGGTCCTTTGCACAAACAAAAAGTGCTCTTAACACTGAGCCAGCTCTCCAGCCCCCACAAGATGATTTCTTTAGAAACAATAAGTTGGTTGTTTCTTAGAGATTTTTATAATTTCCTCTCATGAGAATGAGATAGTCCTGGGCCAGCAAGATGGTTCAGCAGGTAAAGGAGTTTAGCAAACAGTCTAGTAACCTGAATTTGATTCACAAAACCCACATAAAGGTAGAATGAGAACTGGAGAGATGATTCAGAGTTATAAGAGCACTGGCTGCTCTCCAGAAGTCCTGAGTTCAATTCCCAGCAACCACATGGTGGCGCACAGCCATCTACAATGAGATCTGGCCTGCAGGTGTACATGCAGATAGAGCACTCAGGTGTGTGTGTGTGTGTGTGTGTGTGTGTGTGTGTGTGTGTGTGTGTTTGTGTGTTAGTGTTAAAAGGAGAGAACCAACTCTATAAAGTTGTTCTTTAATGTATGCATATGGTTTGTGCTGTTCCTGCCCACACACATACAACATGCATATAACATACAGTATTAATAAAAGGAAAATTGAGTCTAGAGTTAGAGAGTTGGCTGAGGGGATAACATTTCTTGCCATGCAAGTATGAATACCTGAGTTCAAACCCCTCAAATCTACATAAAAGCCAGAAATAGCATTAATATCGTAACCCCACACTCCTCCAGGAAGACGGGAAGCGGAGGCAGGAGAGTCCTGAGAAACCCATAGGGCCTGGTTTGTACTTTGTGGCAGAAAAACAATAGTCCATCTCAAACAAGTTGGAAGGGAAGGGCTGGCCCCTGAATTTGTCCTTTGATCTCAACACACACTCTGTGGCACACACAGGCCAGTCTAGTTACCAGATATGGTGGCTCGTGGCTGTAATCTCAGCAGTAGGTAGGCTTAGGCAGGAGGATTGCCAAAAGCTCAGGTCTGCCCTGGGCTGCACCGTAAGACTTCGTCTGAAATAACAAGAACACAGGCTGAGGTCGGGAGAGGGGAGAAGAACTGACATCTGAGCCAGATGTAATCTAGTTCTTGCTCTTACTCAGTTGCTCTGATGCTGGGGACTGAGCATTGGGTCTTGCGTGTACCAGGCAAATTCTCTATCATTGAGTTGTAGCCATAGATTTGATTTATGCTTGAGTGTTACGAATTTAACATGTTCATACAGCAAAATTTCCATCTAATATTTGCTAAATAGCACACCCACAAACTTCAGGAAAAGGATCCCTGGCCCAACTCCATCATCCTATCGTTATTTTGAGCCTATGGTCTTCTTATAGTAAAGTCAGTATGAAAAACAGTAAAATATAGAAAAATACAGGTGTAATATATATAAGCCTCAATACCATTATTTTAGTGTCTCTCCGCATAGAACTCAGTGTGCTTATTAAGATATGCCTCGGTCGGACATGGTGACACATGCCTTTAATCCCAGGACTGGGGAGGCAGAGGCAGGCAGATTTCTGAGTTCGAGGCCAGCCTGGTCTACAAAGCAAGTCCAGGACAGCCAAGGCTACACAGAGAAACAACAACAAAGACATGCCTCTTCTGGAAAAGCCTGAATTTTTCTGGAATAATCCAAATACAAATACTTTTTCAGTAGCATCCTTGTGACTTAGGATTTTGTTGGGACTGACACACACAGCCCTTAATTGGTTGTTTTATTTTTTTGCAGGTGGTGTTTGACCGCTTAAAAGGCATGGCTCTGGTTCTCTACAATGAGATTGAGTATGCACAAGCAGCTGTCAAGGAGACCAAGGGCAGGAAAATTGGTGGCAATAAAATTAAGGTGTGCACAGTGACTGACAAGAGCCAAGGGCTGCATGTGCATGTGCCCTTAATCCCAGATGGTTCACATAGTGTTATGTGCCCTCAAGATCAAAAGCAACAAAACAAAACCAGAAGCCAAGCAAAAGTCTGATCAGATCTCTTTCCATAGCTACATATGTAGGTTGCTAGCACAGAGAGTGGTTTAGAAAGCATGACTGGATTTGACTTCAAGTTTTAGGGGAAATAATAGGATTTTCATGCTTGCTGTTTGTGGACACAGGTCTTTTATGCCCTTAGCCATAGATCCTTCCATAACAGTTCTTTTCAAAGCACTTCTCCTTTTCCTGGGCTCCTGATGGATAGGCTCATACCTGCATCCTGATGCAGCGCCCTCCCTTCCCCATTACAGTGTCTGTGTGCCAGTGGCACATTTAGTTAGTCAGCTTCCAATAGGAAGCTACCTGTGGTGGTGGTGGTGGTGTGTGGGCACGTGCACATGCGCGCATATGTGTTTTCTCCTGGTATTGCTTGTTTTAAAACTGGATATTCATCTGTGTTTGGCATATGTACTTAAGAACTGATGACTAGATTAAAGTATAATTATGTTTTGACAGTAGGACACAAACCAGGCAGCCCTGTCCTGTTGTAATGGCTGTCCGAGCAAACTTACATGCACCGTAGAGTGCCCATCTCTAAACGGCTTGCTGTTGACCCAGCCATTTACAGACTCAGAACCCTGGTAGAAATTTGTTTCCATTTTATTTTTTTCTCCCCTTTTTGGTTCTTTGTTCGGTTGTCAAGGGGAAAAGTGTTGTGTGCGTGCACGTGTGTGTATAAGGGCAGGGGGTCTTATTGTGTGGCTGATTCCAAGCCTGTGACTGTGACCGGTCCCTATTGAGCCTCTCCTCAGTTTGGGAACTGCACCTCTCCAGCCCTCTAATTAACTCTGATTGGGTTCTGGGACCTTAAATTGTATCTGTCAATACTTGTATAGAATTTAAGAGTTTTATGTTTTAAAAAATTCTTTTCTCTTAAACTTCAAAATTGGCCAGGCATTGAAGAGCACATAGTTTATTTTTATTTTATTTCTTCTTTTCTTATATAATGCATCCTGACCACAGCTTCCTCTCTCTACTCCTCCCAGTATCCCTCCCCCAGATTCATTCCCTCTTCCGCCGGTGATTTCACCAAACATAACGTAAGCCACCATAAGACCAGGCACAAACCCTCACGTCAAGGCTGGGTGAGGCAACCCAGTAGGAGGAAAGGGTCCCAGGAGCAGGCAAAGAGTCAGAGACACTTCTATTCCCACCATCAGGTGCCCCAACCCCACCCCCCAACAACACTAAGCCAACAACCCTAACATGGCCAAGTACTTAGTGCAGACCCATGCAGGCTGTGGGGCTCTGTGTCTGTTCCTGTCAGCTCTGGTGATGACTGACTAGGCATATATGAGTAGAGCAGACTATCATTAGCAATCATTTCATTGATGGGTGAGAGAGCAGTCACGTTTGCTTATACCCTAGGTCTCCGGTCATCCAGGCAGTGTCAGGCATGGGCTCCCTCTTGTGGAATGGGCCTCAAATTAGACCAGTTAGTATTTGGTCTCTTGCTGTACACCTTTAATCCCCTAGCACTGGCTGACAGAGGCCAGCCCGGTATACAAAATAAGTTCAGGATAGCCAGGGCTACACAGAGAAACCGTGTCTTGAAAAAACTGTACAAAATTGAAATCTGAACTTCTCTTTCTTTATAAAAACTATATACTATTTATGTTTGCTCTAAATATGTTCATCCTATAGTAATGGGTCTTACTCCGAAATTTTTATTTTTTTAAGGTGGACTTTGCAAATCGGGAAAGCCAGCTTGCGTTTTATCACTGCATGGAGAAGTCTGGTCAAGACATCAGAGACTTCTATGAAATGCTAACAGAGAGAAGGTAGGTGTGTCTCTGTTTATGCTGCGCTACCAGTTTTGGAGAAGAACCTCAGGACTATGTGCTTGGTAGGCCGACGTATGGGCAGCAGATCTGCCAATGTAACTACAGTTCTAATTTATATGGCCTTACAGTTTATTTTTCTCTTTTGCACTTTCCTATTCGCCGTAAACACAGTGTTTAACCTGTCATATAGGAAACAGGTTTGTTTTTACAAATCTAGTTGTTATGTAGTTGAAGGTAGGTCGGTTGGGTTATCTTGTCTGGGTCTTCACTGAGCACCCTTATAGTGCAAAGAGCTGTAAAGTGTTTGACTCTTAGGTAGAGCAACTCAGATAATTTATAAACCGGTAATTTTGGCAGTGCAGAAGGTCAGCCATTTTTTTAGTTATGGTAATGTCATGTTCAATTTTTTTCTTCTCTTTGATTATGCAACCTATTAAAATATTCTCACATAATCACTAGGTTCCACACATAGTGGACTGTGTTTGAAAATGGATGAAGGAGGCTGGGTGTTTTGGAGCACACCTTTAATCCCAGCACTTAGGAAGCAGAGGCAGGTGAATCTCTGTGAGTTCAAGGCCAGCCTGGTCTACAGAGTGAGTCCAGGACAGCCAAGGCTACACAAAGAAACCCTGTCTCGAAAAACAAACAAAAAAGAGAGAGAGAGAGAGAAAGAAAAAAGAAAAGAAAGAAAATGGATCAAGTGTCTCCTGTCTCCTGCTGCAGTTCCCACAGACCCCATTTTGTTGTGTTGAAATAGTCAGCAGTACCTCATGCAGGCATTTCCTAGTTGCTTATTCTGCTAAGTCACTGAACTCTTGAGCTTTTAAGTGAAACCTGACTCCACTGCTTCACTCCAAACGGCAGAAAGCTAAGGCTTTGATAGTTTCTCATCAATAGATTAGAATCCAAATTGCAAAACCCTGAAAATGTAGAACTCTTCAGCAAGAGAGCCAGTGTGAGGGGCTGTTCCCCACCATCAGAGAAAGAGCACACATGGGTGAGAGAGTGTGTGTGTGTGTGTATGTGTGTGTGTGTGTGTGTATGTGTGTACATACATACTCATGTGTATATACGTGTACAAGTATGTCACTTTGGACAGAATATTCTCAATCCCAGTTCCCAGAGTAGCAGTTTGAACTGATTGGTTGTGGGTTTTTTGTTTTTTTTTAAAGATTTATTTATTTTATTTATTGCATATGGGTGCTTTATCTGCAGAAGAAGGCATCAGATCACATTATAGATGGTTGTCAGCCACCATGTGGTTGCTGGGAACTGAACTCTGGACCTCTGGAAGAGCATCCCTTGCTCTTAACTGCTGAGCCATCTCTCCAGCCCTGATTGGTTGTAGTTTTATTGTCTCTTTGAGACAGGGACTTCATAGCCTAGGCTGGCCCAAGGCTTGTTTCATAGCTAAGAATGACCTTGAACTTGGTGGCGTTCTATCTCCACCCGTGAGAGCTGGTGTGGCAGATGTATGCTGCTTCACTTGGCTTAGTGGTACTGGGTGTGGAATGCAGGCGTATGCTTGGGGGCAAGCACTGTGCCGGCTGAGCTCTCGCCCGAGTTTGCTGTCATTACACCAGCTCTGAAAGAGACTGTACCCGAGAGTGAGGGGACGGTGTGTGTTGGAGGCTTCATCTTCTCTGTGCACATTCAATAGTTCTGAAAAGCAGTGTCTTATGAGGCTTGGGTGATGTAGTGTAGGAGTTACTTGAGTAGATTACCACTAAGATTCACTCATTTTAGCGATGATCTGTTTCTGGCTTTGTTCTTTAGTTTATTTCCATGGTTATTTGTCCCCATCTAACGGGGTGTTCTCCTGTAGGAAGCAGATGGGGGGAGCGTTCAGATGTTCTGTGTGTATAATGCATTCCTCAGAGGCTGTCATCCCTCTGAGCAAGTGATTCCAGGTCAGAAAGATGCTTGACTCTGATAATTCAGCTCAGGATCATCTCTCTCTCTCTCTCACACACACACACCAATTTCATAGAGCTTGTCGATGTACAAAGCTCTGTGCCATTTGGTCTTTACGTCCTCCCCTGGGAGGCATCCCTCTGTTTGTTTTCATGGCGGTAACTGAAGGTTGGACATTTTTTTGTGATCTGTTTGCTGGGCACTGAACTCAAGACTGTACATTACTAGGCAAGTGCACTACCACTGAGATAAATCTACATCCCTCTGTCAGGTAACTTTGTTTCTGAGGTCACGGGATTGTTTATGGTGGGGGGAAAGCCAGGGCTCCTCCCTGTCAGTGCATTTGCTTTACACTGCCCCAGAGTGATTTCAGGATGCATTTACAAGGTCAAATGGATTTTCCTATTTAGCTTCAACAGAGTTCCTCTAACCCTGACTGCTGACAGTTGTTGTTTGAGATGCAAGGCATCGCCTTTACAGTAGGATGAACTCCCTCCACTCTGTGGACAAGGCAAGCAGTCTTACGTTCCTGTGTGAGGAGTTACTCTGCTGACTGCATCCCAGTGCTCTCTTGTTCTGTTCCCTGCCAAAACTATTGAGATTCATGGACCCACAAACGAGAGCATGGGGATCAGGGTCAGCCATAGCTTTGTTCCTTAGGAGCTGTCCACCACGAGTCCTTTTTATTAAAAACAAAAACAAAACAAACAAACAAAAAACCCAAGGACTCACTGTGTCTGGAGCGCCATACCGTCTCCTCCTGTCTCCGTGTTCCATTCTGTTCTGTTGTGTGAGGCCCAGGATCAAACACAGGGCGTTGTGCATGCTGTGGGATTTTGCTGTTGAGCTCTACCCTGGCCCCAGTTTGCTTTTAAAAAAAAAAAAAAAAAAAAAAAAGTCTTGATACTGTGGGTTGTTTTTGTTTTTTTAAGGCTGCCATATGGTTTTTCTTTTTCTTTTTTCTTTTTTATTTAGTTACTCACTTTACTTATGGATTTTTGTTGTTGTTGTTTTGGTTATTTTTTTTTGTAATTATTTTTATGTAGATGAGTGCCCTATCTGCATGTACATCTGCAGGCCAGAAGAGGGCATCAGATCCCAGTATAGATGCTTGTGAGCCACCATGTGGTTGCTGGGAATTGAACTCAGGACCTTTGGAAGAGCAGCCAGTGCTCTTAACCTCTGAGCCACCTCTGCAGCCCTAGAATGTATTCTTCTTTTTTTTTTTTTTTTGGTTTTTCAAGACAGGGTTTCTCTGTGTAGCCTTGGCTGCCCTGGACTCGCTTTGTAGACTAGGCTGGCCTTGAACTCACAGCGATCCACCTGCCTCTGCCTCCCGAGTGCTGGGATTAAAGGCATGCGCCACCACGCCCGGCTTTAGAATGTATTCTTAACATGTGCAAGACCCTACTTCTCTCCAGAACTATGAAAAGCATGAACAACAGCTTCAAGCCCCCTGTTAATAAGTAGTAATCCTTCCAGGTAGGCATCTTATTGTCTTTATATTATATAGGATATGTTTACTTTCACAGAGAAAAATACTTCCTTGTCTTGTGTATTACATCTCTCTCTCATATTTTTTTTGCGACAGGGTTTCTCTGTGTAATAGCCCTGGCTCAAACTCTCTTTGTAGACTAGACTGGCTTTGAACTCACAGAGAGGCCTCTGTGTCTCAAGTGCTGGGATTAAGGGCATGCACCACCACACCTAGCTCCCTTTAGGGACACAACACTCTTAGCCACTGAGCCATCCCTCCAATCACTAATTCTTTTTTTTTTAGTTTGTCTTATTTTTATATGTACTGTGCATGTCTGCTACCCACCGAGGTCACAGTAGAGGACTACATCCCTAGTGTGGGAATTAGAGGTGGCTGGGAGCTGTCCATGGGTACTAGGCACAGACCTGGCTGGGCTCTGCGGGACCGGCTGCTTTAGCTGCTGAGGCATCTCCCTGGCCCGCATCTTGTGCTGTTCAGCTCACTGAGACTGTTTTTACAGGACAGGGGACGTGGCCCAACGGTGAAAACACTGGCGGTGTAAGAGTTAGGCCTAGCATTTGTATCCCCAGAGCCCACATAAGTGCCTGGTGGCTGGGGTAGCCTGCCTGGAATTCTAGCCTAGGAAGACAGATGGGAACACCAGAGCTAGCCATATCAGCGAATTCTGAGTTTGATTTAGAGCTCCTGCCTACCTCAGTGAAGATGTGGACAACCTTAGAGGATGATTCCCAACATCATCCTCAGGCCTCCACCACTTGCACACAACACACACACACACACACACACACACACACACACACACACACACACACGGAGAGGGAAAATTTTTAACGTACATGAGTTCAAGGCCAGCCTGGTCTACAGAGCGAGTTCCAGGACAGCCAGAGCTACACAAAGAACCCCTGTCTTGGGGTGGGGGAACCACCACCAGCAGCAGCAGCAGCAACAAAACATACATTTTTTTTCGAGACAGGATCTCCCGCTGGCCTGCAGTTTGCTTTGTAGACCAGGTTCCAACACCCAGAGATCGGCCTGCCTCTGCCTCCCAAATGCTGGGATGAAAGGTGTGCACCACCACACCCAGATTAAACATTTTTAAAAGATTTCCTTATTTTCCTATTATGTGTGTGAGTGCTTTGCCTTCATGAATGTTTGTGTACTAAGTGTGTGTGGTACCCGAGAAGGTCAGAAGAGGCTATCAATTCCTCTTAGAACTGGAGTTATAGAAGGTTGTGAGCCACCATGTGAGTTTTAGGAACTAAAATTGTCTCTTTTGCAAGAATAATAAGTATATTATCTTGTAAGCTACCTCTCCAGCCCTGAGACTAAAACATAGAAAATAAATTTTCTTTAATTGATACCATTGGGGCTGGAGAGATGGCTCAGAGGTTAAGAGCACTGCCTGCTCTTCCAAAGGTCCTGAGTTCAATTCCCAGCAACCACATGGTGGCTCACAACCATCTATAATGAGATCTGGTGCCCTCTCCTGGTGTGCAGGTGTACATGTAGACAAAACACTGTATACATAATAAGTAAATCTTTTTTAAAAATTGATACAATTATACATATTTACTGGATACAGTGTGATACTCTAACTGTACAGCACAGTGGAATCAAGGTCTCCTTAAATATTGTTCTTTATTAGTGAGTATTGAGTTTATGTTACAACTGTGTGACATGGTTGCCTCGCCTTTAATCCTAGCACTCTAAGAGGCAGAAGCAGGAGATTTCAGTGAGTTGGAAGCAAGCCTGGTCTAAATAGTGAGTTCCAGGCCAGACGTCCAGAGAGAAGCCCTGGCATTTCACGTTTGAGTTTTATTTAAGCCTCCAGTGTTTACATCGTAGCACTTCATTTGGCTTGAGCGCTGCTGCTAAACACCTGAAGCTGGACAAGTGACTAAAGGATTCAGACATCTTGTGTAAGATGGGGTCGCTGCACCACAGGCTGCAGAGCTTGTGTAGTTGGAGCAAGTCTTAAGTGTCTTCCTGCCTCTGCCCCTTGAGTTCTGGGGTTACCGGGGTGGGACTGCAAGGCATGGGAGGACAGAAGAGCTAACATAATCTTTCTGATGTTTGGCAGAGAGGAGCGAAGAGGGTCCTATGAGTACAGCCAGGATCGGACGTACTACGAGAGTGTTCGCACCCCAGGCACCTACCCTGACGACTCCAGGAGGGACTATCCGGCTCGAGGGAGAGAGTTTTACTCCGAGTGGGAAACGTACCAAGGAGAGTACTATGAGTCCCGGTACTATGACGACCCTCGAGAGTACAGAGAGTACAGGAGTGACCCTTACGACCAAGATATTCGGGAATACAGCTACAGGCAGCGAGAGCGGGAGCGAGAACGGGAGCGATTTGAGTCAGACCGGGACCACGAGAGGAGGCCCATTGAGCGAAGTCAGAGTCCCCTGCACGTGCGTCGTCCACAGAGTCCTGGGGTGTCTCCTACACATTCCGAGAGATTGCCAAGTGACTCTGAGAGGAGGCTGTACCGCCGGTCCTCAGAGCGAAGTGGGAGCTGTAGCTCGGTGTCCCCGCCACGGTGTGACAAACTGGAAAAGGCTCGGCTAGAACGCTATACAAAAAACGAAAAGACAGATAAAGAGCGAACTTTTGATCCTGAGAGGATAGAGAGGGAGAGACGAATAATTCGGAAGGAAAAGTTAGAAAAGGACAAGCTGGACAGGCAGAAACGAAAAAGCAAAGCTCATTCCCCCAGTTCTCAGTCTTCCGAGACGGAGCCCGAGAACGACCGAGAGCAGAGCCCTGAGAAGACCCGGCCTCCTGCCAGAACGAGCAGGGACAGGGCCGACAGGGAAGGGCCAGCCAGGAATCGCCTGGAGCTCATGCCTTGTGTGGTTCTAACACGAGTGAAAGAGAAGGAGGGGAAAGTCATTGACCACCCCGCCCCGGACAAGCTCAAAGCCAGGCTCGATCACGACACCGGTAAGTCTTCAGCCCCGGATCAGAAATCCCAGGCCACTCAGGGGGAGCCTGCCAAGTCAGACTCTTCAAAGGTGGAGTCTGCCCGAGGGAAGGTGCTGAGGGACAAGGCCCTCGCAGGCCATGCAGAGACGGCAGATAAGGAGGTCAGGCCTAAGCTCAGGAAGCACCTCAAGCCTGAGCAGACGCCCGAGCTCAGCGCTCTGGACCTGGAGAAGCTGGAAGCAAGGAAAAGGCGCTTTGCTGATTCCAACTTAAAAGCAGAAAAGCAAAAACCAGAAGTCAAGAAAAGCAGCCCCGAAACAGAGGACACTCGAGTGCTTTTAAAGAAGCAGCCTGACATGGCGAGAGATGGTGTGTTGCTGAGGGAAGGAGAGTCGGAAAGAAAGCCTGTGCGAAAAGAAATCCTTAAAAGGGAATCAAAAAAAACAAAGCTGGACAGACTTAATTCAGCTCCTAGCCCCAAAGACTGCCAGGAACCTGCTGCTGTCTCTACAGGGCCTGGCTCTCGGCCCAGCTCAGATGGACACGCAGGCCTGGGAGAACCAACACACGGATCTGCGGAGAATCAAGAAACCCCGCCCAAAAAGGCTGTCCCCTCCAAGCCTCAGCCCAGACAGCTTCAGCTCCTAGATAGTCAAGGGCCCGAGAAGGAGGACGTCAGGAAAAACCACTGCCGTCTCCGTGATGAGCCAGCAGAGCGTAAAGCAAGCCAGGAGAAGCCACACGCAGGCCATGCTGAGGAGAAGCTTGGCATTGACATCGATCACACACAGAGTTACCGAAAACAGATGGAGCAGAGTCGCAGAAAACAGCAGCTGGAGATGGAGATAGCGAAGTCTGAGAAGTTTGGCAGTCCTAAGAAAGAAGTAGATGAGTATGAAAGACGTAGCCTCGTTCATGAGGTGGGCAAGCCCCCTCAGGATGTCACTGACGACTCGCCTCCCAGCAAAAAGAAAAGGCTGGATCACGTTGATTTTGATATCTGCACCAAGAGAGAGAGAAATTACAGAAGTTCACGCCAAATCAGTGAGGACTCTGAAAGGGCCAGCTGTTCCCCCAGTGTCCGCCACGGGTCCCTCCATGAAGATGATGACCCCTTGGGCTCCCCCAGGTTACTGTCAGTAAAGGGGTCTCCTAAAGTGGACGAAAAAGGTCTCCCCTATACTAATGTAACCATGAGAGAAGACCCCTTAAAATTTAACCCTTACGATTCTGGCAAGAGAGAACAGGTGGCTGACATGGCCAAAATCAAGCTGTCTGTCCTGAATTCTGAAGGTGAGCCAAGTCGTTGGGACCCTCAGATGAAACAGGACCCCAGCAGGTTTGATGTCAGTTTTCCAAACAGCATAATTAAGAGAGACAGTCTACGAAAGAGGTCGGTACGGGATCTGGAGCCTGGTGAGGTGCCCTCTGACTCTGACGAGGACACCGAGCACAGATCCCAGTCGCCCAGAGCCTCCGCCCTCTATGACAGCCCTCGCCTGTCTGTTTTATTGAGGGACAGAGATGACAAACTACGTGAGCGAGATGAAAGACTCTCCAGTTCTTTAGAAAGAAACAAGTTTTATTCTTTTGCGTTGGATAAGACAATCACACCAGACACAAAAGCTTTGCTTGAAAGAGCAAAATCTCTCTCTTCGTCCCGTGAAGAAAATTGGTCTTTTCTTGACTGGGACTCCCGGTTTGCTAATTTTCGAAACAACAAAGATAAAGAAAAGGTCGACTCTGCCCCAAGACCCATTCCATCCTGGTACATGAAAAAGAAGAAAATCAGGACGGACTCCGAGGGGAAGACGGACGATAAGAAGGAAGACCCCAGGGAGGAGGAGCAGGAGAGGCCGGAGCTCTTCGCCTCTCGTTTTTTACACAGCTCCATCTTTGAACAGGACTCCAAGCGGCTGCAGCATCTTGAGAGGAAAGGCGAGGAGTCTGACCTCCCTCCAGGGAGGCTGTACGGCAGACAGCTGTCTGAGGGCGCAAGCAGCACAAGTGACTCGGTCCAGGAGCCAGTGGTCCTGTTCCACAGCAGATTCATGGAGCTCACTCGGATGCAGCAGAAGGAGAAGGAGAAGGACCAGAAGCCCAAAGAGGCTGAGAGACAGGAGGACCCAGAGCATCATCCCAAGACCCCGGAACCTGCTGCCGCTGAGACTAAAGAGCTGGAGCCCAAAGCCCCTGTCTCAGTTGGGCCTCCTGTCGTCAGTGCTGTGACACCAGAACCAGCATCAGCAGCACCAGAGAAGGCTGAGAAGACAGTGGAGGCAGCTTCACTGGCAGGAGAGAAGCCCGTGGAGCCCGCCCCTGTCTTAGAAGAAACAAAGTTTGTGTCTGAGCCGGCTTCTGTCCCTGTGGAACAGCCCAAGCAGGTGGACATCCCCCCAGGAGAGGACACCAATGAAGGTGCCACGGTGGCACCTTTGGCTGCTCAAGAAAGCTCAGCTACCGATGCTGCTCCTTGTGTGGATGCCGAGCCTCTAACTCCAGGAGCTGCAGTTTCCCAGGTAGAAAGCCCTGTAGACCCAAAACCCAGCAGTCCCCAGCCACTCCCAAAACCGACTCAGACATCTGAGGAAACTGAAGAGCCGAAAGTGGAGAAGCCAGAATCAACTCCGAGCATTGAACCTGATGCCGCTCAGAAAGCTGGAGTCACGCCTGAAGTCCAGCCCCCGGCTTCTGAAGACGTAGAGGCCAACGCTCCAGTCACAGTGAGAGAGAAGAAGACAAACAAAAGCAAGCGCTCCAAGACACCAGTCCAGGCAGCTGCTGCAAGCGTCGTGGAGAAGCCTGTCACCAGGAAGAGCGAGAGGATAGACCGGGAGAAGCTGAAGCGGTCCAGCTCCCCTCGCGGGGAAGCACAGAAGCTGTTGGAACTGAAGATGGAGGCAGAGAAGATTACAAGGACTGCATCTAAAGGCTCGGCGGCAGAGCCTCAGCACCCTGAGCCTAGTCTGCCCCTCAGCAGAACCAGGCGCCGGAATGTCAGGAGTGTTTATGCCACCATGGGGGACCACGAAGGCCGCTCTCCAGCTAAAGAGCCTGCTGAGCAACCCAGAGTGACCAGGAAGAGATTGGAACGGGAGCTGCAGGAGGCCGTGGTAGCTCCCCCCACCCCTCGGAGGGGAAGGCCTCCTAAAACACGCCGGCGTGCTGAGGAAGATGATGAGCAGGAGACGAAAGAGCCAGCTGAGGGGTGGAGGTCTCCAAGGTCTCAGAAACCAGCAACTGCCAGCGGGCCACAAGGGAAAAGGGGAAGAAACGAGCAGAAAGCTGAGGCTGCTGCTGAGGCCAGTGCCCAGGTGAACACAAGAGAAAGTAAGACCAGGGGTGACAAAGAAGCAGGAGGTGAGCTCAAACGGGACAGAAAAGATGCCAACACAGACAAGAATGTGACTGACACCCTCCCAGCTGAAGTAGCAGAGAAAAAGCCACCTCCTGAGAAAACCTCCAAATCAAAGAGAGGCCGTGCTCGCAGTACCAGGTCAGCAATGGACAGAGCTGCACATCTGAAAAGCCTGGAAATGGCCACCAGGGCAGCAGGGCAGGCAGTGGACAAGGAGGCTGGGCCTGTGGCAGTCTCTCCAGAGAAAAATGAGAGCCCCCAGAAGGAAAGTAGCTCCTCATCTCAGCTGAAAAGTGACCTAGTTGATCCTGACAAGGAAGCAGAGAAGGAAGGTGTGTCTGCCGCCACGGTGTCCCTACAAGCCACACAGCTAGCCAAGCAGACGGAGCTGGAGCAGGCTGTGGAGAACATCGGGAAGCTCACCGAGCTCCCTGCTGGGGCAGCTAACAAGGGAGCAGCCCCAGGGGCATCTGAAGGCCCCGTCACCGCTGCGGAGGACGGCCCCAAGCCTGCACACCAGGCGTGCGAAACGGAACTGGCTGCGGCTATTGGCTCCATCATCAGCGACAGTTCCGGAGAGCCCGAGAACTTCTCCGCTTTGCCCTCTTTCTCCCCAGGATCTCAGACACATCTGCAGGAAGGAGTGGAGCCGGGGCCCCATGAGGATGTGTCTGAAACCTTGGAGACAGGGGCTGCTACAGAGTCTTCTGCCCCACAAGTCAGTGCCTCGGACCCATCAGCAGGCTCTGCAGACGCCAAGGACGCCAAGGGGAACAGCAGTGACTCTGTACAGGAAGCCAAGGGGTCTAAAGTGGAAGTCACTCCTCCCCGGAGAGACAAGGGGCGCCCAAAGACAACACGGTCACGCCGGAAAAGGAATACAAACAAGAAAGTGGTCCCAGCCACAGAGACTCGTGCCTCTGAGGCTGAGGAGCCTCAAAGTGAGAGCCCTGCTGCCAACGAGGCAACAGCAGCACCCCCAGAAGCTCTCCCAGAAGAAAAACCGAGTGAGAAGCCTTGTTCCCCTCCTTCTGGGGAGTGCACTTCTGACCCAAGCAAGAGTCCACCTGCTGAGAGTCTGCCCCAGGAAAGCAGTGTTGAAGAAAAGACTCCATGCAAAGCCCCTGCACCCCCTGACCTGCCCCCCCTTTCCCAGCCAGCGCTGCTGGATGAAGAACCCCAAGCTAGGTTCAAGGTGCATTCAATCATCGAAAGTGATCCAGTGACCCCACCCAGTGACTCAAGCATACCTCCACCCACAATTCCTTTAGTGACTATAGCAAAGCTCCCACCCCCTGTCATTCCTGGGGGAGTCCCACATCAGAGTCCCCCTCCTAAGGTGACGGAGTGGATTACGCGACAGGAGGAGCCTCGGGCTCAGTCCACCCCATCTCCAGCTCTTCCCCCAGACACAAAGGCCTCTGATGTGGATACCAGCTCCAGTACACTGAGGAAAATCCTCATGGACCCCAAATATGTATCGGCCACAGGTGTCACTTCCACAAGTGTCACTACAGCCATCGCAGAGCCAGTGAGTGCCGCTCCTTGTCTACATGAGGCACCAGCCCCTCCATGTGAACCCAAACACCATCCTCCTTTAGAAGAAAAGTCAGTGGCTCCAGTGTCAAATGCCTCTGACACACAAGCCTCAGAGGTGCCAGTAGCTGCGGACAAAGAGAAGGTGGCTCCAGTTATTGCCCCTAAAATCACATCTGTTATTAACCGGATGCCCGTCAGCATTGACCTGGAGAACTCACAGAAGATAACGTTGGCGAAGCCAGCTCCTCAGACCCTGACTGGCCTGGTGAGTGCCCTGACTGGCCTGGTGAATGTCTCTCTGGTCCCAGTGAATGCCTTAAAGGGTCCTGTGAAGGGCTCAGTGGCCACCCTGAAAGGTCTAGTGAGCACCCCTGGTGGGCCTGTGAATCTCCTAAAGGGGCCCGTGAATGTCCTCACTGGGCCTGTCAACGTTCTGACCACTCCGGTGAGTGCCACAGTGGGCACAGTGAACGCTGCTCCGGGCGCCGTGAATGCTGCTGCTGGTGCAGTGACTGCTGTGTGTGGGGCGACTGCCACAACAGGCACGGCGGCCATGACAGGTGCGGTGACTGCGCCAGCAGCCAAAGGCAAGCACAGGTCGAGCAGCAATGAAAACAGTCGCTTCCACCCGGGGTCCATGTCAGTGATTGATGACCGCCCAGCAGACACGGGCTCTGGGGCGGGGCTGCGTGTGAACACTTCAGAAGGGGTTGTGCTTCTGAGCTACTCAGGCCAGAAGACAGAAGGCCCACAGCGGATCAGTGCCAAGATCAGCCAGATCCCTCCGGCCAGTGCTATGGACATTGAGTTTCAGCAGTCAGTGTCAAAATCCCAGGTGAAAGCCGACTCTGTCACACCCTCCCAGTCTGCACCCAAAGGCCCTCAGACCCCTTCAGCCTTTGCAAATGTGGCCGCCCATTCTACCCTGGTCCTGACTGCCCAGACATACAATGCCTCTCCTGTCATCTCCTCAGTGAAGACAGACCGTCCATCCTTGGAGAAGCCCGAGCCCATTCACCTCTCAGTGTCTACGCCTGTCACCCAAGGTGGCACAGTGAAAGTTCTCACCCAGGGCATCAATACACCCCCCGTGCTGGTTCACAACCAGCTTGTCCTCACCCCAAGCATAGTGACCACTAACAAGAAACTTGCTGACCCGGTGACTCTGAAAATAGAGACAAAGGTTCTACAGCCAGCTAACCTGGGGCCCACCCTCACTCCCCACCACCCTCCCGCCCTGCCCAGCAAACTGCCTACGGAAGTGAACCATGTTCCTTCCGGACCCAGCACCCCGGCAGATCGAACCATCTCCCACTTGGCAGCCACAAAACCAGATACACACTCTCCTCGACCTAGTGGGCCTGCCGCAGGCCCGTTCCCCAGGGCGTGCCATCCCAGCAGCACCACATCCACTGCGCTCTCCACCAATGCCACCGTCATGCTGGCTGCAGGCATTCCGGTGCCACAGTTCATCTCCAGCATACACCCAGAGCAGTCTGTCATCATGCCGCCGCACAGCATCACTCAGACCGTGTCCCTTGGCCACCTGTCACAAGGCGAGGTGAGAATGAATACGCCCACCTTGCCCAGCATCACCTACAGCATCCGGCCAGAGACGCTGCACTCTCCTCGGGCCCCTCTGCAGCCCCAGCAGATAGAGGCGAGGGCTCCCCAGCGTGTGAGCACCCCGCAGCCAGCCACAGCTGGAGTACCGGCTCTGGCCACACAGCACCCTCCTGAGGAAGAAGTTCACTATCACCTCCCTGTGGCTCGAGCTGCAGCCCCGGTACAGTCGGAAGTGCTGGTCATGCAGTCTGAGTACCGGCTGCACCCATACACTGTGCCCCGGGACGTGAGGATCATGGTGCATCCGCATGTGACTGCTGTCAGTGAGCAGCCCAGGGCCACAGAAGGGGTAGTGAAGGTGCCGCCAGCCAACAAGGCCCCCCAGCCGCTGGTGAAAGAGGCTGTTAAGACTTCAGATGCCAAAGCAATCCCGGCTCCAGCCCCCGGCCCTGTCCCTACTCCCGCCTCGACCCCTCACGGAGAAGCCCGCATTCTCACAGTCACCCCCAGCAGCCAGCTTCAGGGTCTGCCTCTCTCTCCACCTGTGGTCGTAACCCACGGGGTGCAGATTGTGCACTCCAGCGGTGAGCTGTTCCAAGAATATAGGTATGGCGACATCCGCACCTACCATGCCCCAGCTCAGCTCACACATACTCAGTTTCCTGTCGCCTCCTCCATCAGCCTACCCTCCAGGACCAAGACTTCCGCCCAGGTGAGGAAGCCAGGTCTCTTACCTACGTTCTGGGCACGCACTTGGGGGCTGTGTGGTTACAAAGACAGGCTGCCTGTCACATGGTTTGGTGGGTAAACATGTATGCTTCCGTTTGGGTCTAGCAACCCTCATCAAAGTGGGAGGGAAGGTCTCCAGCGTCTTCCTTTGACCTCTGACCTCCACATGGACACAACAAGAGTCATACCTGTGTGTGTCCTCCAGCATGTACACAAGCATTCACATAGTAATAAGAAACATAAAAAACACCTTCAGCAAGGATCGTGAGCAAGGTACAGACAGACTAGACAGGAGATGTAAAGGGGTTTGTAAACTCGCAGTGAGGAGTGAGTCAAATCGTACTGTTCACGGCTATGGGGAGATGCTTTAGTCAAAGGCTCCTGCCCTGCAGGGTGCCAAGGGTGATGCCAGGTGGCCTCTTCCCGGAGACAAGCTCTACTGCCTGACTCCATGATACACGGTGCCTCCCTCTGGGGCCATTGAGCTCTTGTTTGGGAGCAGGGGCTTTTGTGTAACCAATTCTGACTGTCCCTTTGTCTTCCTTCCCAACTCCAGGGCCCCCCTGAAGGTGAGCCCTTGCAGACCACGCAGCCTGCACAGTCTGCCCCGTCTACGCAGTCCACACAGCCTGCACCACCTGCCCCACCCTGCCAGCCCTCCCAACTCAGCCAGCCTGCCCAGCCACCGAGTAGCAAGATTCCTCAGGTCTCCCAAGAGGCAAAGGGGACGCAGACAGGAGGGGTAGAACAGACCCGTCTCTCAGCTGTCCCCACAAACAGGCCACCTGAGCCCCATGCTCAGGTTCAGAGGGCACCAGTGGAAACAGGCCAGTCGGCCCACCCTTCCCCTGTGTCAGTGTCCATGAAACCAGACCTCCCAACCCCTCTTCCCTCTCAGGCTGCCCCAAAGCAGCCACTGTTTGTCCCTGCAACCTCAGGCACAAGCTCCCCACCTGGACTGGCTCTGCCTCTTACTGAAGCCCAGCCTGCCCCCAAACAAGACTCTTCTACACACGTCACACCACAGAGGCCTGTGGATATGGTCCAGCTTCTGAAGGTGAGATGGGCGCAAGCTGTGCTCTGTCTAGTGTGCTCAGACCTCCCTACTGCAGAGCAGCAAGTCGCTGCCAGCGCCATGCTGGACAAACCATGACCCTGCTTTATTTCTTGGTAAGCAGAAGTATCCCATCGTGTGGCAGGGCTTGCTGGCCCTTAAGAACGACACGGCCGCTGTGCAGCTCCACTTTGTCTCCGGCAACAACGTCCTGGCCCATCGATCCCTGCCTCTCTCTGAAGGTGGTCCCCCACTGAGGATCGCCCAGAGGATGCGGCTAGAGGCGTCGCAGCTGGAAGGGGTTGCCAGAAGAATGACAGTAAGACTCTCGGGCCGGAGGGAGGAACAGGTGGCTGTACACACATGTGCACACCTGTATGTACACACACACGCGCGCGCGCGCGCGTGCACGCGCACGCGCGGTTTAACACTGCCATCTTAGAGCATGTTGGGTAGTCAGGAGATCTCTAACCACTCACCTTTGCTCCAGGTGGAAACAGACTACTGCCTTCTGCTGGCTCTGCCCTGTGGTCGTGACCAGGAGGACGTGGTGAGCCAGACCGAGTCCCTCAAGGCTGCCTTTATCACCTACCTGCAGGCCAAGCAAGCAGCAGGGATTATCAACGTTCCCAACCCTGGCTCCAATCAGGTTGGTCCATTATCCCATCCCTACCCCTTATTTGTTCTCACAGGTAGGACCAGTTTAGGGCAGGTCAGGAAGGCTGGCACCCTTGGTGGCAGGGATATTTTTTACTACCAACTGAGTACCCCAGGAGTTCCCAGAGGAGGTGGGCACTCAGGCAACACGGGTGGCTGCCAGCAGGTCCTGGAAAGAGGGGCTGGAGAACAGCTTGACAAGCATTGTTGACCTTGAACTATAGAGGCTAATGGCATAGCCTGGCCTGATTGGGCCTGCCAGGTATAGTGGCAGGGTGATGGAGACAGCGGGTCCCACTCTTTCTCTCACTCCTTCTCCAGCCCGCCTATGTGCTGCAAATCTTCCCTCCCTGTGAGTTCTCTGAGAGCCACCTCTCCCGCCTGGCCCCGGACCTCCTTGCCAGCATCTCCAACATCTCTCCCCACCTCATGATTGTCATTGCCTCCGTGTGAGGCTCTGAACGCTCGCCACCTCAGGCCGTGTTCCTGAGGCTCTGCTGCAAAAAAAAAAAATGAACACAGGACAGAACCGTGGACAACCCAGCCGGGCAGAGGGGAAGCTGCTGAGGAGCAGACTGCCAGGCGCCACCAGCTGCCCTCGCCCCTGTGCCCGCTCAACTCTACAGATGGACCTCCACTGGGGGTGGTGCTGCTTGTATGTTTACATGAAATTCTCGCCCAGGACAGACCACCGACCCATGGACTCAACAAAAACATTAGGGGCTGGGTTTCTCTCCTCACGGAGAAAAGGCACAGGGCAGTGGGATTCTTCTGTTTTTGTTAAACAGAATAAAACAGCCTTTGCACTAAATTAGTGACTCGCACAGTGGAACACAGGCTGTAATGCTCTGGACATGTGTACGTGAGCACGCTGTGGACGCTCACGCAGGACTTGGGACTTGTGCTGAAGCTTTGGGGTCAAGGAACATTTCATTGGGTTTTTTTGCCCCATCTCCTCCTGCTCATCAGACATGTCATCTTTAATTCTCCTGCCGCCACCACCACCACCACCTTCGACTCATCAGATGTACAGTTTACAGTTGAGTAAAAGCAAATAGAAGGATTTCCTTTCTTGGTCGGATGTGCAGAACTTGGGATGTGTGTATATATAAATATATAATATATATAAATATATATAATACTGACTTAAATCAAATTTCCCTGACATACATTTTTTTTAATCTGTGCCAAAAATGTGTTTTCAAAGAAAATCTTATTTTCATACTCAGACTTTGTACCGTCACTCATTTGTATAAGTGCGCTTCGTTACAGCACGGGTCCTGTTCCCGCAACATGGAAGTGTCACATAGTGTACAAAAGACCTGGCCACTCCCTCTTCCTGTGACCTGGACCTCTCCCTGACTTCCTAACACTTATTAATTTATGAAACTGTTTTCTCAGCGCAGTTTTGTTCTGTGTGTCCATTGGATTACAAACTTTATTAAAAAATACAAAACACCTCAAGTGTGAATGTGGTTGTCGCTCGAGTAAGAACCAGAGTTCTTGACTTGCTAGACAGGAAGTCCCACCTCTGCCCATCTGTGAGCAAGGACCCTTTCCACTGCCTCACCTTCCCCGGAGCATTTGGGGTGTTTTAATCTGAAGTGCTGGGCCTCTGTCCTGTGTTGTAGGCCACTGGGAAGGCACTTCACTTTGTTAACAACGAAACCCTTTCCACTCCCCGCTTACAGGCTCCTGCTCTGGGCTCGTGCTGGGCACCTTCCCTTCTCCCCCATTGTCCACGGTAGCGGCTAGGTGCCCAGTTTTCCTGGGGCTGGCTGTTAATTTTGTACCTACTTCAAGACAATTGAAAAGATCTGGTGAAGGATGTGGGGCCTACAAAGGCCTGTTCAGCTCAATAGGGGAAGATCTTCATGCTCTGGTGCCATCATCAAAGCTTCTGGCTGGTCTTGTGTCTCTCCTTACCAGCCTGGTGGCAGACTGCAGCCAGTCAGTGTAGCCACGGCATGTACTAGTTGATTGTACCTGCGTGGCTGCTCTGGCTGGAGGACCTAGACTGCCTAGGTCTCTGCAGCTTTGCACCCTGGTACAGGCCTCCTGGATGGCCTGCATCTCGGCCATGGGGTGCTTGCTGCCTACACCCTAAGTAACTTGACACAGTATGGAACGTCATGGAGTACTGTTAAACTTCCTGAAGAAGCAGCTGTAAAGGTGGCACAGGAACCACAGGCAACATTAGAAAATAATCAAATTTATTCTCTCTAGGGAACGGGGCAGGAGCACCTTGGGTCCTAGGGTGCCATCCATCCTTAAATAGACAGTCAGAGGGCCACCTGCTCACTCTGCAGATGGTAGGCAATCGGGAGCCGTGGGTGGAGTTTCTGCCAGTGTGGGCTGGCCCTCAGTCCCATCCCTAGGACGGAAGACCAGCTCGCCAGCTTGCAGCATCTGCCCGGCTGGCCACGTGCTGCCTGGCCCATACTGCTGGTAGAAGTCCGCATCCGTCTGGAACATGACCAGTGCCTGGGCTGTGTGGATCCGAACGTGCTGGGCCAGGCTGTTGGCATCCAGGAACTTGTCCCCACAGGAATCACAAGCGTAGAGGATGTGGGTGTTGGGGTCTGTGGAGGTGGAGGCTGTGGTCAGGATGGGAAGGACCTTGGGTCCACTGGCGCTCAGGCCCCAGGCTGACCCTCTCACCTTCTTCCTGCACCTGCTTGACTGCTTTGCTGATCTCAGCCTTCAGGACTTCTGTCTCGTCGGCTGTCACTGCGGCCCCCACTGGTACCACTGTGGGCAGAGTCAGCAGGGCCTGAGGCAGAAGCCACAGGGACCTACCCCATTGTTAACACCGAGGCAAGCTGCCCACAGGTAACCCTCTGCTGCCCCCAGTCTGCACCTGTGAGCTGAGTGACAGCTGTTGCGGCCAGTGCCTCGGTGGCCAGTGTGACCATGTCGTCCACGGTGACCACGCTGACCTCGCCGCCCTCCTCCGGCTCCAGGATCTTGATGCCTGCCTTGCCCTGATGTACGGTCTTTACGTGAGAACGCAGGTTGTCTACGCGGTTGAAACCACGACCACACTTGTCACACAGGTAAGGCTTCTCTCCTGGTGGGGAGGCGAGTTACCATCCTGCAACCTACAGGCCTCCCGGTACCCAGCAGCCCCATCTTTCCTAGCAAGAAGTTCTCTGAGGCAGCTGCCAGCACTGACAGGGGCCTCAGGTGCACCCTCCTTCTGGAAGCTCTAAAGCAGGTGGAGTCCACATTTGAACTTCAAGGCTACCTGTAAGCAAGTGTGGCTCTGGGCTCCCTACCTCTTCCCCTCTACCCATGTCCTGCAAAGTGGGCTGGGAAGGGCCACACGGGTGGGCTGCACGCGCTCACCAGTGTGGATGATGATGTGCTTGGACAGGTCCCCCACATTCACGAAGGCCTTGCTACACACACTGCATTTGTGCGGTCGGATGTTGTCATGGTGACGAATGTGATTGGCCAACTGGCTGGACTGGACAAATCTACAGGGCCATAAATAAAGGGCTCATGTTGGCCCATAGGCGGAGGTGGGGGTGGGGGAGTGGGGGGGTGGGGGCAGGGGGGGCTTGGGGTCCCCACCACTCTGGACACAGCTTGGGATGTGGCCTCATGCTCCCTGGGGTTGGGACAGGCCACTACCTCTTGCCACAGCGCTCACAGACGTAGGGCTTCTCCCCTGTGTGTTGGCGCACATGGGCGATGAGGGAGCTGGCTTGGGTGAAGGCCTTGCCGCATATCACACACTGGCATGGCTTCTCACCTGGGGCAGAGGCACATGGCACTAGCACCCACTCAGCTCCCTGTGCCCCTTCCACAACCCACACAGGGCCTCCTCACCCACCCGTGTGGATCCGTACGTGCCGTTGCAGTGCGCCTGGGTCAGCAAACTGCCGTTGACAGTGGGTGCACACATAGGGCTTCTCCCCACTGTGTATCCGCAGGTGCCGCTTGAGGTTCCCTTTGGAGATGAAGGGCGAGACTGGTGTGCTGCACTGTAAGGGGCCGAGGGGCAAGGGTTGGGGAGCCAAGGGTGCTCTGGGCCTACCTGAGGTGGTGAATTGCTTCCCGCACTCCCGGCACTTGAGAGGGCCGTCGGCAATGTGGATCTTCAAGTGGGCCTTCAGGTTCCCCACCTGCACCCAGACAGGGGCTCAGAAGGGTCCCTTGGAACCTGGCTTTTCCCGAACCACTTAAGCCAGGGAATAACAGGGACTTTCTGGTTTCTTAAAGGGCCAGAGCTCCATTCCTGTTCGAGGCCCAGGGTCCTAACAGTAGAAGGAAAACCAACCACAGCCCATTCTAAGTCAGCCCTTCAGGTACCATCCTGGGAGAGTCCCTGTCAATAGACAGTGCTAACCCTGGGAGCTACCAGGAAGGAGCCCCTAAGTGCTAGCTCAGGGAGGAGCACACCTGGTTGAACTTCTTGTCACAGTGCGGGCACTTGTGCTCCTTGTCAGTGTCGTGAGTCTCCAGATGGCGCATCTTGGAGGTGGGGTCGGAGAAGGAGCGGCCACAGTAGTCGCACTGGTAGGGTTTCTGGCCACTGTGCACCAGCTGGTGGCGCTTGAGGTTGCCTGAAGTGGTGAAGAGCTTGCCACAATCCCCGCAGCGGTAGCGTGCCTCCCCAGAGTGCCTCTTCTTGTGCAGGTTCAGCAGGCTGATGAGCCTGTAGCTCTTGCCGCACTCCTCACACCCATATGGTTTCAACGGGCTGTGGGTCAGAAGGCACTAGGTAATAGGAAAGGGTGCCTGCAGGGTCCCAAAGAGGCGCCCAGTCTGGGGAGGCAGGGTGGGTACCTGTGTGTCTTCTCATGAGCCTTGCACGCTGCGGGGTCCGAGAAAGCCTTGCTGCACTCCCGGCATGAGAAAGGTTTCTCGCCCGTGTGAATGCGGATGTGCCGTTTGAAGTTCCCTGTGTGCGTGAACTCCTTCCCGCAGTCCTGCAGGCGCAGCAGGAAGGAGTGCGTAAGGGGCTACAGAGACTCTGGAGGCACGGGGCTGGCACCGCCCACGGCCCCGCACCTCACACTTGTGGATGATGGAGCCATAAGCCTTGGACTCGGTGCGATCCCCATAGGTGCCTGAGCGCAGGTTCTGGCCTTCCATGCTAAGCTCCTGCCCTGAGTCTGTGCCTGCAGACTCTTCATTCTCCTCAGGCGGCTCCCCGTTCTCCAGATGCATCCCCTCTTCCTTGACTGTGGCAGGCCCTGGTCCCTCTTCCTCTGGTCCCTCTTCTCCTTTGCTGGCTGGTTCCACTTCCACTTCTGCACAGGAAAGAGCAGGTACTGAGGGACTTGGCTGGGATCGGAGAACTTCTGGGTCTGGCCCAATTCCCTCCCCACTTCACAAATGCTTTTCTTTGGGTGCCAGTGACTCCAGGATCTGTAACCTAGGTGTTTGCTACTTAGAAGGTGTGACGCCTCAGGCAGATGCGTGGGCACTTTCAGCCGACCAAGTTCTTGGGGGGTTCTGGGCAGCACAGCACAGCTTGTCGTGCCCTGGGCTGAGCCGAGGCACTAGGGTGTCAGGGGCTTCCAGACTAACTAAAACATGGAGGGGATGTGCAGCCAAGACAGCTCAGGAATCAAGACACAAAAGATCAAGTGAGTGATGGGTCCAGGCAGGACAGGCTAGAGTTAGAAGCGGTGGTCCAAGAGGGCGGTGGCAGACGAGCCCTAAGAGCGTGTGCGGCAAGGCTGGCCCTGGGGGGGCGGAGGGGCACCTTGCTCTGAGCTCTCTGACAGGGCCTCAGCTTCTGCAGCAGCCATGCCGCTTGTGGGGTCCGGCTTGAGCTCCACAGGTGGAGGCTCCCGGGGAGCATCAGCCTTCTCCGTCTGCTCTGCACCTAAGGAGTGACAGGAGGCTGGATTGGGACTCTGTCTAGAGGCCAAACAGGTCTCTCCCATGGCCAGAACAGATCCTTCAGAACCAACTAGCCGAGCTAGACAGGAGGCAGGAAAGTACAGGATCACATGCCGCTGACCTCCCAGTCACAACACCTTTACTGCTGCGGAGCTCGGGCAGCTGGCAGGTGATGGGCAGGACCAACTTCCTGCTGGCCACCGCCCCCCTCCAGGCAGGCGGCCCAGTGAGCACTCACCACTGGACGCACTCTCTGCCTGGCCACCCCGCTCCTCCTTGAGCCCTCTGCCTGGGCCAGTGCATGAACTGCTTCTTGCTTGGTCCAGCTTGCTCATCATGGTGGCTGCAGCCTTCTCTTTGGCTCTCTTGTCTCCTCCTGGAGACAGAACAGGACAGACTTGTCATTTTCCATCAAGTGTCAACTGCCCGGAGGGATGAGGTGGCTCCTCTGAGTCCCCCTGGGGCCTCCTAGGTACTGCACTAGTTTGCTCAGGGAACACCTTACCCCAGGACCCTGAGTTTGCCACCACTGCAGCTGTGACGGCACAAGTGATGTGATCTTACATGGGCAGGGGACACTGAGTGTTTGTCAGTGTCAGCCAAGGACATGGCCCATGACAGAGTCTGCAGGCTTCTGAGGATATCCTGAGAGCTCGAGAGCTTCCAGGAAGGCAGCGACGGGACTCTCAGGCAGGAGCTCTGCTCCTGGGCACCTAGTGGCCCAGGCATGGCCCTGCCGGAGGGTAAGAAGGGGCAGGCTTCGGGACCCTTTGAGGAGTGCTAGCCAACCCTTACCAGCACCCCACAGTGAACTTAACGAGGAATCTGAGACCCACTGTGGTGACCCAGAATGAGGGGCAGGGCAGGGAGTCCGTAAGAAGCCACTTTTCAAGAGCAGCCTGCCAATGACCTTACCTTCCACAGCTGAGGCCTCTGTATTTTCCCCAGTGGTACTGGTCGGCTCAGCAAGTGACCTGAGTGTGTGGCAGGCTGTGATAATATCCTGCATCTGGAGGAAGCTGGCCACGGCTAGCACATCATCTACGTTCTCAGGGCTAAGGTTCAGCTTAGCAGTGTACATGAATTCCAGCACCTGCCCCAGGCCTGTCAAGGACAGGACAGCCATCACAGACCCACTTCAGGGCCTACTAGTGGTGGAATCAAATGCTGCAAAGGTGAGCGGTAAGCCTCTACCACCTATCTGCTGGGCTGGGGACAGCTTCTAAAAAGATACACAAGGGGGCATGACACCCCTCCCTTCTGACAGCATGGTCTTCAAGACCTCAAAACTCTGCCAGGCATGATAGCACATGCCTTTAATCCTAGCACTTGTGAGGCAGAGGATCGCTATGAGTTCAAGGCCAGCCTGGTCTACAAAGGGAGTCCAGGGCTGTTATACAGAGAAACCCTGTCTCGAAAAACCAAAAAATAAAAAATAAAAAAGACCTCATCGTCTGCTTTGCCTAACCTTCAGTCATCTGACCACTGTGTACCCGTTTCCACATCCCTAAAATGGGAGAATGCCTTGTCCTGACCACCTCAAGAACAGATCAGCAGGCTCTGGGTGGGAATACAGACCTGGGACTGGTCCACCCTTCCTCAATTCCAGGCCCACCCCAAGCCTGTGCCCCAACTAACCTGTCATCAATCTTGACACAGCCTGGCTGTCGGCTCCAGGACTCATCTGGCCCCAGACAGGTAGCAGGAAAATCTAGGGCCATCTTCACTCCGTCCCTGCTAACAAGGCTGGCCCTACTCTCTCCTGCCCTGAGCCTGCTGTGAGCCTGTGCTCCTGCTCACTCCATGCCTAGTCAGGAGGCTCTGAAAGCTGAGAGAAACTTGGTACCTACAGGGTCGGAGCTCAAACTCAGGCAGGACCTGGCTTGCTGCCACTGCCCTAGAAGGGCCTTGTATGATAAAGCCCAGGCCCCGGCGGGGTACCTGCCGCATTACTGATGTCCAGGTGCACCACGTCCTTCTGGTCTACAAAGAGCATCTTGAAGTACTCGCTGCAAGCTGCCAGCACCGCCTTGTGAGCCTTGAAGTCAACACCGTCCACAACAAAGGTGCAGTCACACAGAAGGCCCAGCTGCCGCTGCTGGTTCAGCTGCTCCAAGACACGCTGGCTGTGCTGAGGGAAATCCATGGCTGCAGAAAGCCAGAGCCTTCTGTGAGCACCGAGGAAGGACACCAGCCCAACTCACTGCCCACTGCCAAGCCCCAGGTAACAGTCACCAGGGGGACAGGACAATTTAAGAAGAGAGGCTTTCCCAGTACAAAAGGATGGTAGATGGAATCCCCAGATGGCTCCAGACACTTGCTGCAAGCGAAGGCAGCCAGTCGCTCCCAAAACTTACTCAACAGGGCAAGGTCGCCAAACTAGACACTAGCATGACTGCCCCATATCTTGCCCCCACAGCAGAATACACATTAGGTGATGAGCTTACTGAGTCAAAACAGCAAACAAACGAGTACAAAATGACCGTTGTCTTTGTCTCACAAAACTGTTTAACACATTTTACAAAAATAACATACATACTATTAGAATAAAATGCAAATGTTCTGCTTTGGGGCTCTAAGTCCATCATCAGCTGGAGAGCTCCCTCTCCTACGGCTCCCACGGGCTCTGGCAAGCTCCCTGTCCACACAGGGCTGGCTCTCTAGGATGGGGATCTTACTGTCTCTGTTCCCTGGCTCAGCCCCCTCCCTCTCAAGCTTAAGTCATCTTACATAAAGCAGGTTGAGTGTGCCGCCTCCAGCAGCCTCTGAGAGCACTGACTCTCCCGGGAAGGCTAAGTGACTCCAATCCTGGTCCAGGAGCTGCTGGGCCAGCTTCTGTGTTAAGGGTGTCACTTAGTGCCTGGAAATCCCTCAGCTGTCCCTAGGGAGTGAGTGCCCTCAGAGCTGGTGCTGGCCTGTGCTCAGTTAGGAACTACAAAGACAGAGATAAACACGTAAAGCAGCCCCTGCCAGCCCAGCCCCACACAGAACCTTCAAGAGCAGCACTCACTAGGGAAGCAAGGGGGCTTTTCTTTATAGAGAAGACTTGTGCCCCGATGTAGCAGCACTGGCTGCTCATGATGGCTCCATCCTGGGCTGTCACTGGCCTATAGCCCGGAGCCGCAATGACGCTGTGGAGCCTGCCATCTGAGAAGAACCAACAGAAGTCATATGCCCCTTCACACCAGCACAGGCATATTTACCACCCTTCAGTTTCTGGAAACTTCTAAGTGTGTGCCAGCAATCTCAGCACTTAGGAAGCTGGTGCAGGAGGATGACATGTTCCAAGCTAGCCAGAGTCACTGTCTCAAACAGCAAGAAAACATGGAGCTATGTATTTGCTGAACTAAGGAGAAACATCTGAGGAGGAACATGGCGGAGTATCAGGCCAAGTGCAAGTTCAAACTGGAGACTGGGCTCTCTCTGTTCCCCAGGCCCACCCAGGGCACTGCTTTCGGGCCTGGCAGTGCCACCATCTGCAGCTAGAAGACAGCCTGCAACAATAGGCAGACACAGGACACCCACAGCAAAGCCACTGCGCATCAGGGCACCTCGTAATGACGCTTCTCTAAGCCACTGGTTCTCAACTTTTCTTTCTTTCTTTCTTTCTTTCTTTTTTTTTTTTAATATTTTATTTAGTTTTAATCTATGTGCATTGGTGTGAAAGTGTCAGATCTTGGAGTTACAGACAGTTGTGAGCTGCCATGTGGTTGCTGGGAATTGAACCCGGGTCCTTTGGAAGAGCAGGCAGTGCTCTTAACCACTGAGCCATCTCTCCAGCTCCCTTTCTTTCTTTTTTCTTTTTAATTTTTTTAAGGTTTTGAGACAGGGTCTCTCTGTGTAGTCCTGGCTGTCCTGGACTCGCTTTTGTAGACCAGGCTGGCCTGGAACTCACAGCGATCTACCTGCTTCTGCCTCCCAAGGGAGAAGCAGGCAGATCGCTGTGAGTTCGAAGCCAGCCTGGTCTACAAAGTGAGTCCAGGACAGCCAGGGCTATTACAGAGAGAAATCCTGTCTAGAAAACCAAACCAAACCAAACCAAAACAAAACAAAACAAAAAACCAGTTCCTCATGTTGTGATGACCCCCAACTATTAAATTATTTTCATTGCTACTTCTTTATAACTATAATTTTGCTATGGTTACGAGTCCTAATATAGCCCAGCACTCAGGAGACAGAGGCAGCCAGGTCTCTGTGGGTTTGAAGCCAGCCTGGTCTATAAAGCAAGTCCAGAAAGACAAGGCTACACAGAGAAACTTTGTCTCCCTCCCTCTCTCCCTCTCCCCCCCACCTCTCTCTCTCTCACACACACACACACACACACACACAAAACCAAACCAAACAAGCAAAAAAAAAATCTTAATGTAAATATCTGTGTTTTCCGATGGTCTTAGGCAATCCCTATTAAACAATCATTTGGCCTTAGAGGAGTCACAACCGCGACCCACAGGTTGAGAACCACTGCTCTAAGTCCTTTAACTCCAGAAAGAGCAAACCTGGTGAGCCGAAGGAACAAGAGGGAAAGTCTCGGTGTTGCTGTTCAGAGCACACGACACTGAGGGAAACCCATGTCCAGGCCTGCGGCTAAGTGCCCTTTCTGGGGTACCCAGGAGCTGAAGGGCACACACACCAACGCCCAAAGCAAGAGGTGTAGACAGACACCCCACAGCAGACTGAGCCTAGAGCTAGTCGTGTTCTGAGGTAGAAAGGCTGTGGGCAGACGAGTCCTAGTCACCATCTCCACAGCCAGAGAGCCACCATCTGAATGCGGAAAGGAGCCAACAGTCCGTGTTTGCTAAACTGGGAGTGACCAGTGCAGACATGGAACTTGCCCATCTTGCGGCATCCTTCCTTTGTCTAGGACAGTCATCTAGTTCCTGGTCCATCACAACCCTTTCTTCATTGTTTCACTGTGCTCTGCAGCCCTCGCTTTGTAGCAAACCACCCCAAGTCAGTGAGTGGAACCCCGAGAGGCATCTGCTGCTTAGAACTCTGTCAGCTGCATGTGTGGCTGGCCCTCCTAGGCCTCCATGGGACTCCATCAGTGGGTAACTGCAGTTGGTTTGGGTTTTTTGTTGTTGGTGGTGTTTTGTTTGTTTGTTTGTTTGTTTGTTTGTTTTTCAAGACAGTTTCTCTGTATAGCCTTGGCTATCCTAGACTCGCTTTGTAGACCAGGCTGTCCTCAAACTCACAGCGATCCGCCTGCCTCTGCCTCCTGAGTGCCACTATGCACATCTTGTTTTTGCTTGTTGAGATAGGGTCTCACTGTGTAGCCCTGGCTAGCTTAGAACTCAGAGCTCTACTTGCCTTTGCCTCCCAATTGCTAGATTAAAGGCACGCACCATCACACCCAACAAATTCAAGGTTTTTAATAAAACAAACAAACAAAAAGCACAGGTGCCAGTCACAGCAGAAGGCCCATGGCAAAAACCTATCACACTTAGCACAGTCTCTTAAGGCCCTAGGGGAGTGGTAGGATGGTGAGCTTCAGTGGAGATAATTGCCTGGCAAAGGCACATACGGATGGGACCCAGGGGGCCTGGCAGCTACACATCTCCTCAGTCCAAACCATTCTGGATCTGAGATTCACTCTGTTCAACTCAACAAGCTCCCTCTGCAGTGAAGAGCACATCTGTAGAGTTGTTTCAGCCTGCTGGCATCACAGAGCCAAGAACCCACAGCCTGCTCACTGCAAGCTAAATACACAGCCTTCCTGGGTGCTGACTTCTCTGTTGCTGCCTCAGAGATGCAAGGACTAGGGAGGATTCTACAGACCTGAATCTAGGGTCTGCCTCTGGCTGCCAGGGGTGCATGGGGGTCACACAGTCTTTACAGTGTTAATTACAGCAACTCAAATACAGCAGAGGCACATATCCTTAGTGCCCAGCGGCCATCTGTTAGCAGGAAGCAGAGAGACTTATTCTAAGTTACTCTTTTTTTAGGCTCACAACCCTGTATCACACAGTCTCTACATCCTCTTACGTATGCACTCTAGATGTGACTAGCCCCATCATCGCCCATTACCCCTTCCTAACTATAATCTGGAAACTTCCTGTAACACAACTGAAGGGGTGGCAGTGAGCAAACGGAGGGTATGCTGAGCAAAGCACCACTGGGCCTGCCTTCTCTGCTGACAGGCACTTTACACCAAGTGGCTGCACTGGTGACCCTGAGGTACACTGGCATGAGGCCAACTGCCTGCCGGAAGCACCAGGGTGCCTGAGCTGCAGAGCTCCCTCCCAAAGCCAAACGGGCCTGTGCAACACTGAAACATGATCTGCGTTACTGGCAGGCACTGGCTAGCGTGAGGGGTGGCCACATCAGAGGACAGAGAACAACCTCCCTCAAGCACACAGAGCTTCACTGGCTCCCCAGGCAGGCTGGCCAGCTCCATCTTCCACACAAGGAGGTCACAAGTGCCACTCACCTTTCCTGATCATCCAGAAGGACAAGTGACTCAACATGCCAAGGAAACAGGAGTTCACAGAGGCACCTCTGGGAGGTGGAGAGACATGCACCCAGCCCCGTTACCAACCTGTCTCCTCAAATCTCATCTGGCAAGGAACAACCATCAGCAGACCTGCCCTGCTAGCTTGTCCAGCAAATGCTCACCGTGCAGCCAGACTGTGTTTCTTCCACTCAGTTTTCTCTCACTATATTGACGTGGACGGACTGACATGGACACACACACAGAGAGACACACACAAATCATCCCAGGGCCTTACACTCACTTGGTGACTAACTGCTCTACCACTCAGCTGTGTTCCCAGCTCTCCTGCTCTTAAACATACAGATCTACTTGGATCCACTTCATCCTCTATAGACTGCTGCCCTGACTGAGGATCTCTACATGTCTACGCATCCTGAGTCCATAGTGTTTTCGGTATTATGTATTATAAAAAGCAATTGTCTTTCTTTTTTTCTTGAGCCAACATAGACTGGCCTTGAACTCTCAACCCTTCTTCCCCACCTTCTGAGTGCTGGGATTGCAAGTGTGCTCCTCGGGGCAGGCTTTCTGTTTGGTTCTCACTCATCCTCTGCTACCCATCACGCCAGGCTGTAACATGAAGGCTGGACCAAGTGCTGGAACCTTTTGTTCATCTTGGTTTCTTTTTTTTTTTTTTTTTCAGTTTTTCGAGACAGGGTTTCTCTGTGTAGCCCTGGCTGTCCTGGACTCACTTTGTAGACCAGGCTGGCCTTGAACTCACAGTGATCCGCCTGCCTCTGCCTCCCAGGTGCTGGGGTTAAAGGCGTGCACCACCACGACTGGCTCATGTTGGTTTCTTGAGACACAGTCATATGAGTTCAGGGTTAGAGCTTGTGATGTGACCTCCTAGTCCACCCACCGCCCAGGTAGAGAAGCCAGCATCTTGACCCTGTACGCCCATCCTCGAGGCATACAAGTGCAAGGACTACAAGAAACACGCCTGTGTGCAACCTGCCCGGTCTGCGGCACTCTGTTATGGCAACACAGAACACACTAAGACCAAGACAGGCATTTGAGAAACAATTCCAGGGCCTGGACGGGCGACAGTCAGCAGGAAGGAAGGTGCAGTGACCTTACACCTGTGGTTCCGACACCTGGTGAGCCAACACCAGCCTAAGCACAGAGAAGCGAGCAACAGTGTCCTGCTCCGGCGGTTCTCCAAGGAAGAGGCTCCCCACTGATAGCACACATAGCACGGGTACTGAGTGCTGTGGACAGTCGTGTGCAGCTATCTGAGGGTCAAGAAAGGGACTGAGAAGGCTATCTCTAAGCAAGAACTTAAGCAAAGACCTAGAAGAAGAGCAAGAGGGAGCTGTGCCAATGTAAACCTAGGAGCCAGGAGCCATTACTGAGCCGCGGGCAGTGAGTGTCCTTTCTTTCAAAGGACCTGTGTGAAAGGGGCGGAACAAGTGGCTGGCAGGAGAGGCTGCGTCATCCAGGATCCCAGGATAAGCTAGACTTTAGAATCAAACCCTCCCTCCTTCCCCCCTCCCTCATCTCTCCCTCCCCAGGTCTGGGCTCAGATCTGTTATGTACTATGGATGAAGCTGCTGCCTCCACCTTCCAACTGCTGGGAGTACAGGCGTGTGCCATTTACACGGCAACGGACCCAGGGTTCGTATATGGTAGGCAAGCATTAAGTTATACCCAAGCTTCTTTTAAACACACTTTTTAAAAAATGCCTTGGGAGAATTGAAAACAGAATGACAATACTCTGAAAAGGCCACTTAGGAAAGCAGGAATGAAAAGCAGGAATGGAGCAGGAGGGTCAGGCAGCCCCTGCGGAGAAGGCCACAGACTCTGGCCTCACAAGCTGGCAGCAGAGCTCCACTTATGAGCATATGTTGGGAGCTGGGCGTGATAGCACACGCCTTTAATCCCAGCACTCCGGAGGCAGAGGCAGAAGGATCTCTGTGAGTTCTCTAAAGCCAGCCTGGTCTACAGAGTAAGTTCCAGGACAGCCAAGGCTACACAGAGAAACCCTGTCTTGAAAAAACAAAACAAAGGAGCCGGGCGTGGGGGCGCATGTCTGCAATCCCAGCACTTGGGAGACGGAGGCAGCCAGATCTCTTGTGAGTTCAAGGGTAGCCTGGTCTACAAAATGAGTCCTGCCTGGTCTATAGCCAGGGCTACACAGAGAGACCCTGTCTTGATTTTAAAAAAAGAAAAACCAAAACCAAAACATAACAGCAGTAATTGTTGGAGCTGACATAATTAGCTGTTGAAACAGAAGTGGTGGGTGAGGGGGAGAAGGGGTTGGGGAAAGCAGAGGATGCTATAAAAGTTCGGCCATGAGAAGCTGGCCCGGTGGTACCATGGCCTGAGAAGAGGAGAAACAAGAGCCCATGGAAATAAAAAGCTCTTTCTAGACCAACTGTAGTCAAGAAGACAGTAATAAAGGAGGAGACAGTAGATTTAAAGAAAGAAAGAAAGAAACAGGGCCAGCATGATGGCTCAGTGGCTGAGGGTACTTGCGGCCAAGGCTGAGGACCTGAGCTCCATGCCCAAAACCTCTCCTGGTAGGACAGAACCGACTCCTGCCAGTTAGTCTCTGACCTCCACATGCACATCATAGCACGTGCACTCACATAAACACATAAATGTAATTTTTTTTTTAAGTAAAGAACGAGGAAGAGGGCTGGAGAGATGGCTCAGTGGTTAAGAGCACTGCCTGCAGCCGGGCGTGGTGGCGCATGCCTTTAATCCCAGCACTCAGGAGGCAGAGGCAGGTGGATCACTGTGAGTTCGAGGCCAGCCTGGTCTACAAAGTGAGTCTAGGACAGCCAAGGCTACACAGAGAGACCCTGTCTCGAAAAACCAAAAAAAAAAAAAGAGCACTGCCTGCTCTTCCAAAGGACCCAGGTTCAATTCCCAGCAACCACATGGCAGCTCACAATTGTCTGTAACTTCAAGATCTGATACTCTCACACCAATGGACATATATTAAAATTAAATAAAATATTTTTTTAAAAAAGAATGAGGAAGCCGGGCGTGGTGGCGTACGCCTTTAATCCCAGCACTCAGGAGGCAGAGGCAGGTGGATCACTGTGAGTTCGAGGCCAGCCTGGACTACAAAGTGAGTCCAGGACAGTCAAGGCTACACAGAGAAACTCTGTCTCGAAAAAAAAAAAAAAGAATGAGGAAGAGTAGCAGGAAATGAACCTGCAGGGACAGACTGGGGCTGTGACAGCCACAGCAGGGGTAGCTTAGCCTCTGCAGTGCAAAGAACAGCCAGCAGAAACCAGTGCTTGCTTAGCATATACAAAGCTCTGGGTTCAATCCCCAGCAATGGACAAACTGTGGTAGATACCCAAAATCCTGAGCTATACAGAGTTTGAGGCAAGCCTGGGCTACATGAGGCCCTGCCTCATAAATAAATAAAGCTGACAAAAATTAAGATGTTCTCAAGCGGACTGCTAGAGCCTGAAAACCTGTTACTATCCCCCTGCTGACACTGGGAGGTTTAGTCTCTGGGCCTCCCACAGAATACCACAGAACTTCTCCCTTGAGGGGTGCAAGGCCCTCAGTGACATTCAGCACAGTGCTGAGCACTTTGATGCTGAGTCACAATGTGGCTGACTCATGCTCTGGAGAGACACCCACACCTTGCAGGGCATGTGGGGGGAGAAAACGGTAAAGGGGTGCCTCTCAAAAGGGGCGCACAGGGACAGCTGTAACCTGAAACCTTTCTGCTTTACCACTCAGAAACAGTAGCTATTAAAAGTAAAAACGGAGGAAGGAGTAAACTGCACTGAGAGGGAGGATGTTGACTCAGGATCAGAGACGGTTTCCACCGTAAAGCCTGGCTGTGGTGGAATACACCAGTAATCCCAGCACCAGGAGGCAGAGGCAGGAGGATTGCTGCTAATTTAAGGGCAGCTTGAGCTATCTTGTGAGACTTTGTCTCAAAATAACAACAAGACCTGGTGACTAAACTTCTCAACAGAAAAAACTGTTTCATAACAGAAATGGAAAATTACAGTATTTTTCACAAAGAATGTCACTCGGAAAGATTCTGGGAGCAGAAATCCCTGACGGGGATCCCCCTAGAGTAGCGGCACCCTCAGCTTCAGGCACAGATGACCCTGACACTGTGAAAAGCTGCCTGCCATTGCTGGGTCACAGCTCCTAAGCCCAGCGACAGCCTAGGGCTTGAAATTCAACAGGGCTGGTCCTTGAACCTCCATCCTTTTCTGTAAACTGCAGATAACATGGAGGCTTTTGCTTCTTAAAGCTGCTGTTGGGCACCATCACTATGATACAGGAAACCATGCTGGAACAGTGACAGAGCCAGGAGACTAGGGAGGAGCCCACTGCCCAGGGGGTCACTTTCCTCTACCGGATGGCAACCCAAGGCGCCAGTGATTGAGACAACAGCCGCGCCACCTCCTTTCTACAAAACACATGACTTGCACGAGCAAAGAGACTTCATTGAGAAAAGACACAGTATGACCATCGCACAGAGAGAGGAGACTAATTGCTGCCTATGGTCTATGATTTCATTTTCCTTTATAGCTGAATGGTATTCCATCTCTCCCTCTCTCTCTCTCTCTCTCTCTCTCTCTCTCTCTCTCTCTCTCTCACACACACACACACACACACACACACACACACACACACTCTCCCTCCCCCCCTCACGCGCGCTTGCAAACACTATTGCCACTGTTGCTGCCCAGGCAAACTAGAAGACATGAAGCTGCTGCTGAAGATACCACATGCTCTGGCTGCAGGACAGGCGAAATCAAGCTGGACTTGAGACAAAAGCCTCCTCCCTGCTGGCTAGCCTTCATGGTGCCAGAAGATGCTCCGCAGAGCACTGGGGGAGAACTGTTAGCAACAGCCTGCTTAGCATGTCCCTATGAGGCACACCACTCCCTGACTGGTGTAACAGTGGCAAGTCTATTATGGGGTAACGAAAAGCTTCCTGGATGACTTCAGACACTTCACAGAAGGGAACTCAAGGCTGGGACTGTAGAGCTGGTCCAAGGCTTGTGGCTGCAGAGGTCAGACCCTCACAGGAGAGCCACTGCTGCTTTACCAACTGCACGTGACATGCCCATCAATGTCCTCCTGAATACTTCTGTTCCTGCTCACAGGCCATTGCTGCCCTCAGAGAAGTTTCTTTTGGGAGCAGGAAGCAGAATCCACAGAGGCTTATGTTTTGGCCAAGTGAGGAAGGTCAGTCAGCCATAAATGGGGTACCTAGATCCCCCTTCCAAGCCTCAGGGGACATCATAACAGGAAGAGCAGAGAGGATGTAAAAGCCCGAGGAAGGGTAAGTACCATGGATCACCGACGTGGCCCTAGCATCCCTGCACCCACAGCAGCCGCCATCACCGGCACAAGACTGGACCTATCAACATCCTGAGATGGAGCCAGGAGGGGCTCATGAGGTACCATGCCTCTCTAAGGATCATAAGGAGCTAAGAGCTCCTAGGGGAAGGATAAAGTGTCCAAATGCCAGAAAATAACTCCTCAGACACATGCCTCTAGGCAAACTCTCAAATACAAAAACCAGGAGAGGATCCAGTGGTGGTGGTCCACACCTTAATCCCAGTGCTCTGGAGGCCAGCCTGGTCTATAGAGTGAGTTCTAGGACAGCCAGGGCTACACAGAGAAACCCTGTCTCAAAAAACCAAAAAAGGGGGCTGGAGAGATGGCTCTGTGGTTAAGAGATGGGTACTGTGGCTCCGGAGGAGCACCCTGCCATCTGGGAAGAGAACGGGCTAGAGTCCACAGAAGATATCAAGAAACAAACTGGGCTGAAGACGGCTCAGCCTGGTGACCCGGGTTCACTCTTTGGAACCCATAGAAAGATCAAAGGAGAGAACCCTTCATAATGCTGTCCTCTGACTTTCACACGAGCTCTGTGGCAGGCATGTGTCCACACTCATATACACATGCGCTCACGTAACAGTGACGGTTACAAACCTTTTAAAAAGACAATCAAATAGAAACGTGACCAACAATATGAACAGATGTTTCAGAAAAGCTGGAAGAAGAAATGAATCTCAAGTGTAAGGCTCTTGCCTCACTAAGAATCAATCAGGAAAATGCACATCAAAACATTTAATAATAGAGAGGCAAGGGGCAAGTACGATTGGGGGAGGCGGGGGAGGTGAGGGAGGTGAGGGAGGTGGGGGAGGCAGGGGAGATACAGACCGAGGAGCAACAGCGTCAGCAACAATGACTGTGGCCACCCCTAGCACTAGGAAAGCAGAAGCAGGAAGATTACCATGCATTTGAGGCCAGCCTGAGCTACGGTCTAGGGCAATCCTGGGCAACTGAGCAAGACTCTGGCTTTAAAACATTATTTAAAAACTAAGATCGAAGAAAACAATATACTACTGAGGTGTTTGTTTTTGTTTTTAAAGATTTATTTATTATTTATAGTGTTCTGCCTGCATGTAATGCCTGCAGGCCAGAAGGGGACACAAGATCTCATTGTAGATGGTTGTGAAACACCATGTGGTTGCTGGGAATTGAACTCAGGACCTTTCAAAGGGCAGGCAGTGCCCTTAACCTCTGAGCCATCTCTCCAGCCCCTATACTGAGTTTTAAATTGCATAAAATTAGCCATTGTGGTTCTCTCTCCAGTGTTCCAGCCCTAAAAAAACGAAGACTCTGTCCTGAATCAGTAAGGGCAGCTGACTGACTAGGAGAGGCTCTGTGAGGCCCCCAAGCCCGGCTGGGATGGAGGGGTGCTTCCTCTCTGAGCTCTGGCTTCTGAGCTGGCTGGGATGGGAACCTGTGGCAGGGACTTCCATTAGGGCTGCGAGCGTGGCTGCGAGCGTGGACGGGGCACAGCTGGGCGGGAACCAAGTCCACTGCCAGATGAGACCAGAAACAGTGTGATGAGGCCGTGAGGCACCTGCCTCCCTCCTGGCCCGCACCTGCCTCAGCTCCTCTCTACCTTCCTCAGCTTCTTTCCTGCTTTTTGTTTGTTTAGGGCTGTGTTTTGTTTTGAGACAAGGTCTCACTATGTATCCCTGGCTGTCCTGGAATTCGCTATGAAAACCAGCCTGAAAACCTCAAACTCACAAGAGATCAGACTGCTCTGCCCTCCAAACTTCTGAGTGAGAAGCTTGTGCCACCAGGAAATCACAGAAACTCCAACCAGCTGAGGGAAGCTTAATCTCGGATGGAGGAATTAGGCAGAGAACCCTCTCCTTAAGAAACCCCTCACCAAGCCGGGCGTGGTGGCGCACGCCTATAATCCCAGCACTCGGGAGGCAGAGGCAGGCGGATTGCTGTGAGTTGAGGCCAGCCTGGTCTACAAAGAAGGTCCAAGACAGCCAAGGTTACACAGAGAAACCCTGTCTCAAAAAACCAAAAAAAAAAAACCCCTCACCAAGCTGGGCGTGATGGCGCACACCTTTAATCCCAGCACTCGGAGACAGAGGCAGGAGGATGTCTGTGTGTTTGAGACCAGCCTGGTCTACAAAGTAAATCCAGGACAGCCAAGGCTACACAGAAAAACCCTGTCTCAAAAAACCAAAAGAGAGAGAGAGAGAGAGACCCCTCTCCAGACTTCCATGGGTATGTTCTCCAAGGTCCAGAGACCGCCAACTTTAATGAGGAAGCTGGTAACTCCTGGGAAAAACAAACAGCACAGTCCTAACTCTCCAGGTGGCACTCAACTAATGCCTGCCTAGGAGAAGGAAGGACAGCAACCACACTTCCTGCTGTCTGGGCTTTCCTCCCAAAGTCCTGGCTGGCTCTGGGGCTCTGAGTCATCCTGTACCTTGCAGCAGCGGGAGGCAGAAGACACCTGATAAGTACTCATAGCACCCTATAGATCCCATACAACTCTCAAAACACCCCCACACTCGGAGCTTCTTAGCCCTATTTTATAGATGGGAAAACTGAGTCTTGACCATGACACAAATGGCCCTTGGACAGAGGCCAAGACAGGGCAGCACAGAGTCACACATCAGAGTTCTCACGGTCCCTGCCTATGACGGGATATTTATTGTTACTTCAGTCTAAACTGTCCCCGCCTCAGCCCAGCCCTCTGACATCAGGCAGGTGGTCCCCTATGCATCACCACACCTGAACACCTTGTACACCGTACGTGATTAGAAGTGCCCTGCTTTTGGAATCCATCATGCTGAAGGCTGGGCAGTGTCTGATACACACTGGGTACAGAGCATACTTCACTGGTGGACAAGCCTGGGCACTTGGGCCCAGGCACCACAAATCTACCCCATGCACAGTGGCCCGGGAACACCCCCAGCGCCATTCTCACGGCTTCACTCGACTCTCCCATGGGCCTGGCCGGACCCACCACTCAAGACCCTGTCACTCTGGGACCAAGGCAGGCTCTCACGGCTGGTTCTCCCCCAGCACCGCATTATTATGACTCATTCTTTGCCTCCAGATTCTAGAGATGCCTGATGTGTAGCTGCCATGCTATAAAAATGTACCATTTTAAACATCAGATCCTAGCTGGGCAGTGGTGGTACATGCCTTTAGTCCCAGCACTTGGGGAGGCAGAGGCAGGTGGATTGAGATGAGTTCGAGGACAGTTAAGGGGTGAAGAAAAAATTCTATTTAGCTACTATATTTGGGGCTGCTTTGTTGGAATTTTTTTTTCTTTTTTTAGTTTTTCAAGACAGGGTTTCTCTGTGTTATCTTGGATATCCTGGACTCACTTTGTAGACCAGGCTGGCCTCAGACTCATAGTGAGTCACAAGGCCTGCCTTGGCCTCCTGAGTGCTTGGATTACAGGTGTGCCCTACCACGCTGTGCGATGGAATATTTTAATTGGTTTGTAAGCACTGGAGACTTGAACTCAGGGCTTCAACAGGCTAGGCTAACACTATACCACTGAGCCATTCCTCTGCCCCATAGGAAATTTTTCTATTTCACCTACTTAAAGCAGGATAAAAGCTAGGTGTGGTGACACACACTTTTAATCCCAGCACCCGGAAGGCACTAGTGGATCTCTGTGCGGGTGAAGCCAGCCAGCACTACATAACAAGGTCCAGGATACCAGGAGTAGAGACATGCTGTCTCCAAAAAAAAAAAAAAGACGAAGAAAAGAAGCATGCCCGGTAATTAATGCACTTTCGCTTTTGCTGGCAAAAATAAATAAGTAGACCAGCCATGACAGCTCATGGCTATAACCCTAGAACTTGGGAAGCAGAGGCAGGAGGACCACGTTAAGTTCTAAGCCAGCCTGGGTAACAAAACAAGCACCACTGAGACTCTATTCGAAGAACAAAACAATGTTTGATCAACAAATCACCATAAAAGTATAACAAGGATTTTTGTTTTCATTAGTTCGAGACAAGGGTCTTACTCTGCAGCCCTAGCTGGCCTCAAACGCAGAGATCCACCTGCTTCTGAATGTCCAAGTGCTGGGACCAGAGGTGTGCACCACCACCCCTGCCTGACTTTATTATTAATTTTAAAGGGGGAAAAAAATCCTGAAAAGATGCTCTGAATCATGCTGAGTGTTGATAAGGACTAAAACCAAGTCACCTCCTGGCAGCGTCCGCCCTCGGTGTTGCAGACATACCTCAGCTCTCCCAAAGGCCAGGGGCTCTCTTCTCAGACAGTGTGCCTGTAGGAACTGCAGCTCGGCTCCCCTTCTCCAGCTCATCACCTGAGTCAAAGACACCCGGTAGAAGCTCCAGTGAGACCGAGAAGGGACCTCACTCTCTCTCTAGGTCTGCTCTTCCTCCCATCCATCAGGCAAATGCAGAGCTTAGTACAGAACCCGGCAAAAGGTAAGCTCTCAGCGAACAGTAAAGTGGATTATCACTGGCCGGCCTGCAGTAGAACAGACTGTGCTGGGCCGGAGATGGATGATCAGGCCCGCAGGCTCCCCACTCAGGAACTCCTTCCTGAGACAGACCCAGTGCCGGTGATCTTGCCCAGGTTCCTTCCCTTTCAGATGTCCACACCACTGGTTCTAAGCCCACGCATACCCTAACCTAGGTGACCTCCGGGGGATGGCAGCCATCACAGCACCAGGTAACTTCACTTCACCGTTTTTTGATGGGGTTTTGTTTTTAGGAGACAGGGTCTCACTCTATAGCTCAGGCCATCAAGTCAATACTGAACTACCCACAATTCTGGCTTGGCCTCCCTGGTGTTGGGATTCTAGGCATACACCATCACCCCAGAATTCACTTGACTGTTTTCAAGCATGTATTTCCAACTCATTAAAAACTTAATCTTGGACCGGGCGTGGTGGTGCACGCCTTTAATCCCAGCACTCGGGAGGCAGAGGCAGGCGGATCACTGTGAGTTCGAGGCCAGCCTGGTCTACAAAGCAAGTTCAGGATAGTCAAGACTACACAGAGAAACCCTATCTCAAAAAACCAAAACAAAACCAAAAAACCTTAATCTTTTGGCTGGGCGTGGTGATACACGCCTTTAATCCCAGCACTCGGAAGGCAGAGGCAGGTGGATTGCTGTGAGTTTGAGGTCAGCCTGGTCTACAAAGTGAGTCTAGGACAGGCAAGGCTACAGAGAAACCCTGTCTTGAAAAATCAACAAAACAATGCAAAACAAAACCTTAATTTTCAAACTGGGCATGACAGTAAATGCCTTTAATCCTAGCACTTAGGAAGCAGAGGCAAGATGATCTCTGTGAGTTTGAGGCCAGACTGGTTTACAAAGAGAGTCTAGGACTCTGTATAACCAAGAAACCCTATCTGAAAAAAAAAAATTTAAAAAACTAAATAAAAGAAACCAAAACAAAAAACAACCTTAATCTTCCCTGCAGAGGTTGGTAGAGAACACCTTTAATCCCAGCACTTAGGAGACAGAGGCAGGAGGATCGCTGAGTTCTGAGGCCAGCCTGGTCTACAAAGTGAGTCTAGGACAGCCAAGGCTACACAGAGAGACCCTGTCTCAAAAAAAAAAAAAAAAAAAAAAAAAAAAAAAAAAAAGGAGACAGAGGCAGGTGGATCTCTGAGGTCCAGGCCACCCTGGTCTACAAATCAAATTCCAAGACAGCCAGGGCTCCACAGAGAAACTCTGTCTTAAAAGAACAAAAGCAAAAACAAGCCCACTAAACCTTTCCTCTTCTTCAGTGAGTTCCTAGTCCTCCTTCCTGCCACACTGAGCAATACCAACATCCACCCGTCAGAGACTGGGACAGTGCCAAGGACCTGTCTTAGCAGGTAGAAGTGCTTGGCTCCCTATACAAGCCTGACAAGCTGAGTTTTGAGTTCCCAGATCCCACAATGCAGTGGGGCACATCTGTAATCTCAGCTCTCCCAGGGAGAGGTGCCAGGCAGATGGGAGAATCGGGTAGATGCAGGGAGCAGAAAACAAGAGACCCTGACTCAACAAAGTGGAAGAACCACTTCAAGTTGTCCGCTGACTTAGACACACACACACACACACACACACACACACACACACACACACACAGACTTTTAAAAGGAAATGGGACATCCTAATGACTCTACGCCTTCTTGCCAAAGTTACTACCAAGTTTTATCAATTCTATCCTCCAAAATGATCTCTGGTCACTCTCTGCATCTAAATTTACTCACTGCCACATTTACGCCTATATCATCTCTCTTTTGCTTTTTTGCTTTCTCCATATAGCCCTGGCTGTCCTGGAACTAACTCCATGGACCAGGCCGGTCTCGAGCTCACAGAGATCCGCCTGCCTCTGCCTCCCCAGTGCTACAATTAAAAGCGTGCGCCGCCGCCACACCCCGCACGAACTTGATTCTTAAATAAATGCCTTCCCATTAGCCTAAAAGTTAAAAGTGTTCAACTAGGTTTGCATTGTCCCCAAAGGCTCAGGCTGAGCCTGCTTCCGTGGCCTTACCGCCTACCTCTGATGGAGGAAGAGGGGCTGCAACTTCTCACAGACAACACCCTCAACTTAAGGATACCCCGCCTTTCCCTCCTACCTTTCTGAGACACTGGGACCCCTTAGATTCACCTAGGCTGTGAAAGGCTCCCTTCCTGCAGCGCAGTGATCTCCAAAAAGCCGTTTCTCCAACGTGGTGATGACACAAGTAACGGCTAGGGACTTTCCCCGGCGTTCACGCTCTAGTTAACTGTAAGCGTGCTAGGCCCCAGACGCCTAATATTTCATGGAACTCATCACACAATCTTAGAAAACCCCTGTTAAGGATGGGGAAACTGAGGTAGAGAGCGTCTCCTATTGGAGCTGGAAACCCTGGTCCCAAGCCGGGACCCAAGTTCACCGGCATCTCTTGCTCTGCCTTCCGATCTGTCAGAGGCAGAGAGAACGAGGGAAGTGGGATGGACAGACGGAAGAGCGAATGAATGAACTGTCTATCACGGGGGGAGCAGTGTCCACTCCTATTCCGCAATCTAGGTCACCCCAGCCAGCCCCGCATCGCCCCGCACTTCGCCCCCGCGCGGCCGCTGCACGCCCACCCGCCGCGGCCGGCGCGCGCGGGGTCAAGGGGCGGTGACAGCCCGGCGGCGGGGGCGGAGATGCCACCAGCCGCGGTGTCACCCAGCCCCGGAGGCGACTCGCGCCGCCTTGGCCACCCGGGTGCGTGGCCACCCCTCCTGGGCCGCTCCCGCCGCTCCCGGCCCCGCGGCGCCCTCCGCCCCGGCCTCCCCTCCCCCACACAACCGTCCCAGCGTCGCACGACACCGGCCCCCGCTGTCTCCGTCCTGCCTCCCGGGACTCCCCGGTCTCCGGCGCTGGCCCAGCCTCACCTGCCATGTCCCGAACCGCACCACTGATGGAGGTGCATCACGGCCGCGAGAAGGCCGGGAACAGCACTTCACAACAGACAAAGGGCGCCGCCATGTTAGAGTCGGGCGGAACCGACCTCGCCGGCTTCCCGGCTGTAACTTCCGTCGCTTGCGCAGCGCTGGCGCTAGGTGCGCGACCGCCGAGGGGCGCATGCGCCTAGCTAGCCGAAAGTTCGTTAGTCTACTTCTGGACTTGTAACCGAGTTAACTCTTGGTTTTCCGCTCCATCTAGATCTGCAGCGGCCCTTACTGTGTACCATTCCTTACACCGTGTTATTTCTCCTCGTTTTTGAAGGAGTGAAAACTTCAGATGCAAAAAGGATTAAGCAAATCGCCCGTAGTCGCACCTGGAGCCTAGGTCAAAAGGCTGGATATACTTGCCTAAATCAATACTGACAAAGTCTCCCTAAGTTCTGTAGCCTGTTCTCAAAAATAAGATGCACCTGAGTTATAGGAAGCCCAGTTTATTAGTGGGTCAGCAGCCCAGGTAAAACCACCTGAGGCTTGAGTTGGTCTCTTTTTTTTTTTTTTTTTTTTTTTTTTTTTTTTCTTTTTGGTTTTTTGAGACAGGGTTTCTCTGTGTAGCCTTGGCTGTCCTGGACTCGATTTGTAGACCAGGCTGGCCTCGAACTCACATCGATCCGCCTGCCTCTGCCTCCCGAGTGCTGGGATTAAAGACGTGTGCCACCACGCCCAGCTTTGAGTTGGTCTCTGAAGCATGGGGAACAGAACCCTCAACCTCTGAGACCTGCCATCAACTCCGGAACTTCTTCTTTTTTTTTTTCTTCCCAAGACAGGGTTTCTCTGTGTAGCCCTGGTTGTCCTGGACTAACTTTGTAGACCAGGCTGGCCTCGAACTCACAGCGATCCGCCTGCCTCTGCCTCCCATGTGCTGGGGATTAAAGGCGTGCGCCACCACCGCCTGCCCCGCAACTCCAGAACTTCTAAACTGAATTAAATGGGACAGCCAGGTAGTGTCAACTGACCACTCCTTGGGCCCAGCACTCAGGAGACAGAGGCATGTGGATCTCTGTAAATTTAAGACCAGTCTGGTCTACAAAAAGTGAGTCCAGGACAGCCAGGCCTACACAGAGAAACACTGTCCGGAAAAACAATAACAAACAAACAAAAAAGACTGTAGTTAGAGTGATGCGCGGTGTATTTTGGGGTTTTCCCATGTTCTGTGCAAAGCCAACAGTGGCAGGCAAAGAACTCACTTCCTGTCTTTCTGGTTTCCTGTACCACCCCACCTTTCTTTCTCATCAGGAAGAGTTTTCCAGATTGCAGGACTCAGAATAAGGTGGGGCTGCTCCATGGGTTCCAGATAACTGACTCTCAAAGGCCACAGCCCTAACCAAACATGCAAAGCCTTCTAAGCGGGCAAGAACGAAGGCACGGGGCCTGAAGGTTGGCGGAGATGTCTTCAGTGGGCCTTTCCTTCTGCTACTTAAACATGGCCACTCCCCACTTACAGAAGAACTTCACCTCCCTCTAAGGAACTGAAGTGGAAGGCTTTTTTTATGCCCTAGGCTGTTTTCTAGCATGTGACTTGGAGGTTGTAGCTTATGTCTGCCAGATCTGTCCATACATCCACAAGGAGCCAATTAAAAGAAATATATTAGCTGGGCAATGGTGCCACACACCTTTGATCCCAGGACTCAGGAAGCAGAGGCAAGCAGATCTCTGTGAGTTCGAAGCCAGCCTGGTCTACAAAGAGTTTAGGACAGTCAAGGCTACATAGAGAAACTCTTGTCTCAGGGGGAAAAAAAAGCAAAAAGCACCTGTGCACTTGGGAGGGAGAGGCAGGCAGAAATGTGTGAGGTCAAGGCCAACCTGGTCTACAAATCAAGTCCAGGTCAGCCAAGACTACATGGAGAAATCCTGTCTCAATAAATAAATAAATAAATATAAAAAAGAGGGAGCCGGGCGTGGTGGCCAGCCTGGTCTACAAAGTGAGCCCAGGACAGCCAGGCCTGTTACACAGAGAAACCCTGTCTCAAAAAAACCAAAACAAGATATAGGGTTTTCTGTGTAGCCCTGGCTGTCCTGGAACTCATTCTGTAGACCAGGATGGCCTTGAACTCACAGAGATCTGCCTGCCTCTGCCTCCAGAGTGCTTGGATGTGCCACTGTGCCCGTATGGCCTTTACCAGCTATTCCTCTTTCCTGAAAACACTGTTCTGCCCACTACTCAGCACCATCTACCTCAGCCCTAGGGATAAGCTTCCTAGCTACTAGGGACCCTATGGTATTTAATAGAGCATGTGGCTCCTGCATGCACAGGATGCCAAGGTCAGCCAACATGAGGAGCTGTGAATGGAAACTCCTGAAAGGAGTCTGTATACAGAGACCTGGGGTTAGAATCTCAATACTGTGAAGAGGTTCGAATGTCCTGAATCCAGTGGTTAATTACCTGATCACTGGGCTAAACTCCAGCCCTCTGAAAGAGCCATTCTTTGTCTTTCCCTGTGTCAGAAGTAACATCTTTTGGCAATAGACAAAAACAGACAACTAGCTCCCACTAATCCAAAGCTAGATGGCCTCATTAGTGAGTCCAGGACAGAGACACCCTGTCTCAGAAACAAACACAATAACAACAACAAAAGCTACAAAAATGGATGAGCGTGGTGGCGCGCCTTTAATCCTAGCACTCTACAGGCAGAGGCAAGTGGATCGCTATGAGTTCGAGGACAGCCTGGTCTACAAAGCAAGTCCAGGACAGTAAAGGCTACACAGAGAGACCCTGTCTCGAAAAACCAAAAAAAAAAAAAAAAAGCTGGGCATGGTGGCATGCGCCTTTAATCCCAGCACTCAGGAGGCAGAGGCAGGCGGATCGCTGTGAGTTCAAGGCCAGCCTGGACTACAAAGTGAGTCCAGGACAGTCAAGGCTACACAGAGAAACCCTGTCTCGAAAAACCAAAAACCAAAAATAATAAATAATAATAATAATAAAAATTAAAAAAAAAAACAGAAAAAAATTTAAAAATCTACAAAAACTTCATAAAACTGCTTCCACGCTGAAACATGGAATTTAATATAGCCTAAACCTGTATTCCCGGGCTACGGTTACTCAAAATGGCTCCAGAATAAGCTCTTTTATTTCCTTTAGGTTGAAAGCTGTGGTTTTTGGCTTGGCGTACTACTGTACACAGCCAGCCGTGGTGGCCCATGTCTGTTATTACATTATGGAAGGCTGACAGAGGATCAGAAGTTCAAGAGCAACCAGCAGCATATTGAAATCCTGCCTCTTCCCTCCCCCCATCCCCCCCCAACAAAAAACACAAACAAACAAACAAAAAACTGAAGCAGCCAGGTAATGCCGGAAATGGGGAGATTGAGGCTTGATCCAGACGCTCCTGACAGCTATCCCAGGTCAGGAAGCAGCTGGATTGGGAAAAGACAATGTTTACTACTTAGTAGGAAGCCTCTCCCAACACCCAACAACCTGTGGATGTAACCTCAAAGAAGTTCCTGAGGGCCACAAGTCCCCCCCCACCCCCCCCCCCCCCCCCCCCCCCCCCCCCCCCCCCCCCGCTACAGGCTCCCTGGTGGCCCTGAAAGGTTTGTCCCCAGCTTTTATACATTCTTGAAGCTGTATCCAAGGACATTCTGAGACAGGCCCCCAGGTAGCACGGCTTCCTCCAGGACCCCCAGGGCTAGAGAGCTAGCCTCAAGGATTGTAGCAATGTTAGGAGCTCCCCGCCCCCCCATGATGTAGCACAGGGCATCTCAGTGCTGAGGGGGAGTGGGCAGGTGGGGTGGGGGGTGGGGCTGATGGCTTGGGGTTATGGCTGCTGCCAATGAGTTTCACATAGTCCTGTATCAACCAGCAAACCAGAGTACAAGCAGCAAACTATGAGCTGGGTAGCAATTGAGACCAGGTAGAGAAGAGACTGTAACCAGAGATGTTACTTGGTTTCTTAACTTATTGCGTGTGTGAACATGTATGTGTGACATCAGAGAAGTACTTTACAGTTTGCCCTTTGGGTTTTTTGTTTGTTTTTTTGGCAGGGGAGTTGGAGACAGGGTCTCTCTGCGTAGTCTCGCCTGCCCCAGACTCGCTCTGTAGACCAGGCTGGCCTTGAAATCACAGCAATCTGCCTGCCTCTGCTTCCCAAGTGCTGGGATTAAAGGTGTGCACCACCACACCGGGCTGGGTCTTTTGTTTTTTTGAGCTGTGGTTTCTCTGTGTAGCCCTGGCTGTTCTGGAACTTGCTTTGTAGCCCAGGCTGGCCTGGACCTCACAGCAATCCACCTGCAAGTGCTGGGGATTAAAAGTGTGCCCCACCAACACCCAGATCGGAATTGGCATTATTCCACTGTTATATGGGACCTGAAGATCAGACCTAGGTTGTCAGGTCACAGCAAGTGATTTTGGCTTCTGAGTCATCTCCTGACTTGTGTGTGTGTGTGTGTGTGTGTGTGTGTGTGTGTGTATGTGTGTATTGGGGATATGGTTTTGTGCACCACAATAGTGCACACCATTAGTCCCAACTATCCAAGAAGCAGAGGCAGGCAGATCTCTGAGTCAAGGCCAGCCTGGTCTACAGATTGAGTTCCAGGACAGCCAGGGCTACACAAAGAAACCCTGAGTTGGTGGGGAGGAGAGAAATCTTTTTTTTTTTTTTTTTAGTTTTTTCAAGATAGGGTTTCTTTGTGTAACAGCCCCAGCTGTCCTAGACTCGATTTATAGGCCCGGCTGGCCTTGAACTCACAGAGATCAACCTGCCTCTGCCTCCTGAGTCCTAGCATTAAAGGCGTGCACCACCACGCCTGGCTACAACCTTCCTTTTACTACTTTGTGGGTTCTTCCCTTTACCACCAAATAGCAAAGTTTTAGCTTTATTTATTTTATATCAGAGTGTTTTTTTTTTTTTTTTTTTTTTTGGCTTTTCGAGACAGGGTTTCTC
>OU015754.1:74876741-74889125 GCA_907169655.1 Acomys percivali | reverse complement strand
CCCCCCACTGGGCATCCCTGAGTAAGAGTAAAAGAATCTGATTAGAGGAGAGAGGGATCCTCCTGGGGGTGAGGGGAAATGGGACAGGGGCTGCACATCTCCCTTCCACCAGCAGGTGTCACCCTATCACCAGCTGAACTGAGTTTTCCAAGGGCAAAGCATTCCCTGTGCTCACCCCACTTCAGTGCAGAGTAATGAGTATTTACGCATGGTGACTTTTCTGAATTTAGCCGCATGGTGAAGGTTCCGAGCTCAGGCACTCTGTACAGGCAGCTGTCGCTGCAGCTACTGGCTAGAGGCTGTATGGGTGGCGTGCCACCTCAGGACACTCCAATTCAGTCTGTGCACAGACATGACTTTTACTGCCGGTTTACAAAGGAGGAAACTGAAGTCAGGGAGGTGAAGCTCGTTGCCCATGTTCACCAAGTATCAAGGAGGACGGAAGGACAGAGGGAGAAAGGAAGGGGAGGGGAGGAGGGTGAAAGGAGAGAGAACAGCGGCAGGGACAGAGGAAGGGCAAGATACCAGGGGGCAAGGGAGGGAGGGAGGGAGGGTGGGTGGGTGAAAGGCAAAGAAGAGGAAGGGGGGAGGCAAGTCAGTTGGCATCTTTTCCCTCTCCCTTCTGGCTTCCAGGGGCTGGTAGTGTGCTGGGATTCTTCAGGAAGGCATCTCAGAAGACCGTACCCCTTTCCCATGACTCCCACAAAGACTGTTCCTAGCTCCTACCTCTGGCAGCTGCAGCCAGATGCTCAGTAGCCTACTCCTTGGAGTGTACCCACCATCCTCAGGGACAAAGGTTCTGTCTTTGAGTTTCAGTCCAGCTGACACAGACCACTGAGCTCCTAAGACATCTTTGGTTTCAGGGGAGAGCCTGGGTAAGTGGGATTGTGTCCTCATTCAGAAGGGCATCCCAGGGCCAGACAGTGGTGGCGCACGCCTTTAATCCCAGCATGTGGGAGGCAGAGGCAGGTGGATCTATCGATGTGAGTTCGAGGCCAGCCTGGTCTACAAAGCGAGCCTAGGACAGCCAAGGCTACACAGGGAAACCCTGTCTCGAAAAACCAAACCAAACCAAACCAAAAAACCACACACACACACACACACACACACACACACACACACACACACACAGAAGGGTACCCCAGAAATTCTCAATTCTCACTCAGCGTAATACAGCAGCAGTTAAGGCCTTTTTTTTTTTTTTTTTTTTAAAGACACTAATTCTTTCTGAATGAAATCTCTGGCCTCTGTGGAGACTTAACATTCTGAGCTACCCAGAATTAATCCAGTTGGGCCAACCAACCACTTAGCCAACATACTACCCTCAGTATCTTTCTTTTTATAGGTCACACTCCATCACTGAGGGCAGGAAACTCAAGGCAGGAACTGAGGCAGAAACCATGGAGGCAGGGCTGCTTACTGGCTTGCTCCAAGATTGACGAGCTAGAGCACAGTCACAACCTGAACAAAGCAAAACCAAACCCCATCAGTGTAAACAACTCAGTGCTCAGTGTCTAGGACTCACTCACCATCTTCTGGGCTCCAAAGGGCGCTGGCAGGGGCACTCCTCTAGTCCTGCCATCCACAGTACACTCAGCTCTCTTAGGCTCAAGGTGGCTCCCCTCGTAGCTGCTGCTGTCCTTGGTGGCTATCCCACGGTACCCTGACATCTCCAAAATGCTGAGGTCTCTGCTGAAGCTTAGCAGTACCTTCACCAATAGCCTCTCCTGGCCTCTCCTCAAGGACTCCAATTCTACCATCTGGTGCCAAGCCTCAACTTCTATTCATGATCCCTTCAACTACTGCAACTGAGCCTGCACCTTCATCAGTGGCCTTTCTGGGGCTCTCTTCAGGACTCCAGCCCTGTGACACAGTGCCAAGCCTCAGCTGCTCTCCATGGCTCGTATATGCCCTCAAAACCAGTACCTCATGGGATACCCTTACACATTACAAAGTTGGGCTGCCGTCACCAAAGGTAGAGCTTTGGTCTCTTCTGGACCACAGCTTCTGTGTACTGACCCAAGAAGACTCCTTCTCAATGATGCTGGTCTCTTCCCAGTTACAGCTGATTTCCTCAGGCCCAGCTTACCAGAGCAAAGATTTCACATAGTAATTTATGTTTTGGGACAGAGTCTCACTGTGTAGCCCTGGCTATTCTGGAACTCATAGAGATCCACTAGTCTCTGCCTCCCAAGTGTTGGGATTTAAGGTATGCAACACCACACCCCATATTTCAGTGATGGATCTTCATTCAAAATATTAAGTGGCCCTGATAGAGTCTTTAAGGGACTCTCAAAACTTCCCTCTGAAACTTCACAAGCCATCTCTGTAATCCATCTCTGCATTACTCTCAACATCTTCAGAGCTCCCACAGAAGAGCCCACGGAGTGCTCAGCATTCTGTGTAGGCATAAGGCTATTGTGGAACTCAAATGCTGATTTTTCTTTTTTCTTTTTTTGGTTTTTTGAGACAGGTTTTTCTGTGTAGCCTTGATTGTCCTGGACTCACTTTGTAGATCAGGCTAGCTTCAAACTCATAGCAATCCACCTGTCTCTGCCTCCCAAGTGTTGGGAATAATGGCATGTGCCACCACTGCCTAGCTGCACACACTTTTGGTTTGGTTTTGGTTTTTTCTTTTCTTTTACTTTTTGGTTTTTCAAGACAGGGTTTCTCTGTGTAGCCTTGACTGTCCTGGACTCACTTTGTAGTCCAGGCTGGCCTCGAACTCACAGCGATCCGCCTGCCTCTGCCTCCCGAGTGCTGGGACTAAAGGCGTGAGCCACCATGCCCGGCTCTACTTTTTTGTTTTTTTGTTTTGCTTTTCGAGACAAGGTTTCTCGGTGTAGCCTTGGCTGTCCTGAACTCACTTTGTAGACCAGCCTGGCCTCGAACTCACGGCAAGGAGCCTTGGAGGTGTGCTGCCTTTGTTCAGCCTGATTTCTTATGGCACTCAGGACCAGTTGTATAAACATAGCCAGCACACCGAGGAAGTTGGTCTCAGCCACACCAAAGAGATGGGTGGAATAATTATCCCTTCAATGAGATGATGTCCTTTCCCTTAGTGTACCTGACAGGATCCAGCATGAGGTCTGGCTGAATGAGTCCTGACTCTGAAAGGCCCAGCAGTTCCTCTTTGTGGTTTTCTGGCTCTCTCAATTGCTTCCCAGAGCATTAGGACACCGGGCTTTCTTGCTCTTTCTCTAAGGCTTTGCTCTCCACTGTGCTTAAGTGGCCGACCTCCATGATGGCTTAGACAACACTTTTTTTTGCCCTTCCCGGTCATTCTCCTCCAATTGAGATTGACAGCTTGCCTGCCCTAGGGTTTTTCTTTTAAACTCTAATAAAACTATCCTCTGTGCATAAACCTTGTACTTGCTTGACTTTCAAGCTTTTCGGGAAACAGGCCCGTTCTTCCACGTTCTAGATGGTTTCAAGTTTACTGACAGCCCCAGGTAAGGACCAGTTTTTGGTTCAGGTCTGAGGGAACTGAGCCTTCTAGGGGCTTCCTGCTTCCACCCTCGGGCTGGAACATAACTTCTCAGTGGGGCTTTCGGGGGGTGGGGGTGGGGATGGGAGGTGCCATGCAAGGGTTAAGCTCCACCCTCAATTGCTTCCCGCCTCCTCCGGGCGAAGGACCAGCCCAAGTACCAGTCCTGGTGGGCTAGGGACAGTGTGATTATGTGCGGCTGCAAAAGGGACATAGAGGCACAGAGAGGTTAAGCTATTTGCACAATGGACACATTACTGAGAGGCAGAAGAGCCAACATTTTGACCCTAGATGGTTGGCCTTCAGAGTCGATGAAGGACCCTCCTCTCTTCACTGAGGACTAGTTGATGTTTTCTGTGCCAGGTTCGGGAGTGAGAGGGATGCACTGAGGAGCAAGTGGACAGCACACAGGAAAGGATGCTGGCCTGGGAGAGGAGAGCTGGACTAACGGTTGGAGTTCAGGGGTCTTCATTCCATGTTTATTACTGACAGTGTGAACCCTGTTACCGTGTGACTCTGGGTGAGGCCCCTATCCCTCTCTGAGCCTCACCCTCATGTAAAGAGTTTGGACTGAACTCCTGAGACATAGGCCAGCCGAGCAAATGGATGGGTTGGCTCCCCAGCACCAGGCACGTGCTATTTGCAGAGCTGAAACTCTGCCGCAGACAGTCTGCAGGTGCCTCAGGCCCCACAGGGGACTCTGTGCCTTTTGGCTTCAGATGGGCTCAAATGTAGCGCAAGGCTAAACTTTGTAGCCAAGGATAACCCTTGAACTTCCGGTCCTCCTGCAGCGCTGGGATTTCAGACACGCACCACCACACCCCTTAACTTGCCAGGCAGGCAATCTCCCAAGCAACATCCAGCTAGGACTTTGCTTCTGAGACTAAACTCTTGCATCTGCATGGCTTGTAGAAGGAGTTACAAGACGTAGGAATCCCCTTTTCTTCTGGATTCTGCAGAAGTAAGACTGAGGCACAGGGAGCCCATCCATCTGGGCTGACCCAACAGAGAGATTTCCGGAGCCACGGGCAAGGTTTCAAGTCCCGCAGTGGCACTTTCAAGCTGGGCAACTTTAGGTCACTTGCTTGACCCCTCTGAAGCTGCACGTCCATCTCTGTGAACGACCATAGTACCCTGCTTTCGGAGTTGTTGGGGTGCCTGGCACATACTGGGCACTCAAGGAACAGGGCCCCCAAAATTAAGCCTCAGCAGTAGGGGGCGGGGTGCAGGGTCGGCAGCCAGGCCTATATTTAGTCTAGAAGGGGTGGGTCAGCTCTGGTGCCCCAGCAGGCGGAGCTGAGGAGTGACTCGAGGATGACCGCCCACATATTCCCCGCCCTCCCCCGGTCAGCACAGTCACCTTGGCTGGAGTGACAGCCCAGGGCTCCCTTAGACCAGAAGAACCTGGTTTCCAGCGGCAGGAGCCTGTGCAGGGGCTGTGACCTGTGGAGCAGCCAACTAGAAGCTGAGATGAGAGACAACCCCACCCAACCCACGACTGGGGGCAGCGCCCCCCCCCCCACTTCCAGCGCTGGCTCTTGGGCTGTCGTGGTCTTCTGGTCAAGGTGAACCTGACCTTGGGTGGGGGGCAAATGGGGAAGGTTGTCAGCCCCGCCCCGCGCCCTAGCACTAGCCCCGCGCTGATGAGTGTTGGGGCTGCAAATAGCCCAGAGGAATCCGTGACTCACAAGGCTGGAAATACTGCGCCCCCACCTCCCCTCCCTGCTCCGACCACGGCGGCCAACGAAAACTGCACACTGCTCAGGGGAGCAGCCTGATACTCTTGATTCCAGTAGCTCCTGGGGGTTGTGAGGAGCGAGGGGACCCCGCCCCCCAGGACAACCCAAGCTAACGGACATCCGGACATCCGGCAACCCACCCTGCGGTGGCCCTACCCCATGATTCCAATTGGCTGTGCCTTCGGAGCTGTGTGACCTTGGACCAATCACTTAGCTTCTTTGGGCTTCAGCGCCCCCATCCAGGGGTAAGACTTCCAGAAAAGGACGTCGTGGCCCTTGGTTTGGGACAGTGCAGAACACAGTTCTGAGTGAGTGTTCACGTCACGCTCCTCTTGAACTAAAGAATGAACACAAAGGGAAGGCCAGCCAGCGGGAAGACAGGGCTCTTTTAGCGTTTCTGTAGGATAACGCCGGGGCGGGGGGGGGGGGGGGGGGTTTGCAGGCACGTTTGGGGAGACAGGCTCCCTCTCCCCCAGGCATGGAAACCCCGTAGCCTTCTTTCCCAAGCCCAGGAGTCCTCCCTACCCACTCCACCCCTCCTCCCAGGTAGAACTTCAGGTGAGGTCTCCACAAGTCTGTCATACTGTCCTTTTATTGTGTACAGGGTATTGAGACCAGGCTCCCATGAATCCCCCCACCCACCCCCCACCCCCCAGTCCCCAGGATCCAGAGACAGCAGAAGCCAGAAGCTCCAAGGACCCCAACTAACCTTCTCACACCTGCTTCTACAAACGGGAGACAGGGCACAAGTCCCCCCAGGGTTAAGGCTGACAAGGGTCTTTGCCCTGGATTTGGAGGCCAGAAGGGATCTGGGTTGGGGTCCTTCCTGTGGCCACCCTCTGCTGTGAGGCCGATGAGCAGGGCATGTGGCTCTAGGGATGGGGGAAATGAGGGCAGTTCTCCCCGGTGCACAGAGGGGAAGATGCGGAGAGCAGCCGAGGCAGGGCTGGCTTCAAAGCCAACCTTAGAGAGCAAACCGAGCATCCAACTGGCTCAGAGAGGCGCGTCTCCACTGATGGAGATGAAGATGCTAGGTCTGATTCTACAATGTTTGGAATTGGGCTCCAACCAATGGGAATGGGTGTTTAAGGGATGGCGTGTGTGTGTGTGTGTGTGTGTGTGTGTGTGTGTGTGTGTGTGTGTGTGTGCACACATGTACATTCGTGCTTTAGTAAGTCCTGGGCTTGCTCTTGGTGCTCACTCCTGCAGAGGATCCTCTCTACAGGGGGAACAGCGCAGGAGCCTGGAGCTCTGAGAGGAAGATGGACCTACCCTCTTTATCTGAGTCTAGCTTAAGGCAACAGCAGGTAGAGTCTGGACATAGGCACCTCATGGCATTTTAATACATCCCTGGTGCAAGTAGCTTTCGGAGACCCCGGGTGACAGGTAGCCCTTGGGTTTGGGTTTGAAGCTTGGAGAGTTGCAAGGGGAGGTGACAGTCACGCCCACCTTCCTGGCTTCCCTGAGACAGTCTACCAAGGCCAGCAGCACTGCTTACAGCCAACCTCTCATAGTCCACTTACCAGGACAGACCCTGGTCCCCTGCCCCCACAGTAATGCCATTGCTGTCACTGTATCCTACAGATCACTTGCTCAGAGGCTCCACCCTTATCTTGCTCCTCAGGTCAGGACCTCAACCCCCTCTATGGTGAGCTAGGATAGGGAGGGCCTATCTGGGTGGAGGTCTCTGGGCTGCCCTGGCTGGACAGGAGGGCCCTAGTTGGGGGCGGGGAGGGGAGGTGTTTGACCCACCTGGGGCCTAAGAGTATGTGGAGTGTTGGGGCCTAGGCTGAGATGTTCTGGGGGGTCATTGTCAGGGGTCATGGTGACCTCACCAGCAGACCAGCTGGGGAGGAGGTGGGGGAAGGGCAGGGGTAGGGAGACCCTCAGATTTTTATCTCCGTCCGGAAAGTCTGCTGGACGTGTTCTGTGTGTGGGTGACGCCGTGCCCGGATGGTGAGGCTGCCATCATCTCGCAGGGCTGAGGTCACCGATGTAGGGTCCACATCCTCTGGTAGCTGGCACTTGTGAGCAAAGGTGTTCATGACCGTGCCATCAGCTGCCAACTGGGGAAAGGATAACAGGTCAGGAGTGGCTGCCTCACTCCTAGTCCTGTCCTGGTCACCCCCAAATCAACCCAGAGTCTTTTCTGTGCAGTGTGCTCAATTACCCCACTGTGTGATGAGGGCTTCAGCTATCAGGTATAGAAGATCTGGCCAGGGGCATGGGTATGGCCAGGAGCCAAGGGCTGTGCAGGAGGTTCAGAGGCTCTCTAGGGAAGTTGGGTATAGATGAGGTTGGGCCTCCACACCAGTGGCTGGAAGTCTGGGACTCTTGAGCCCTGGTGGGGAGATGACACAGCTGTGCCCTCTGGATCCCCAGACACACTGAGAGTCTACCACCAGGGACACCGCCCTCCCGCACAGGCCAGCTAGCACATAGTGTCCAGTGGAGTTGGCTGGCTGAGTCACCCTTGGGACGTGGGGCTGGCACGTGCAGCCAGTGACCCACAGTCATCAACCCCCTGGCAGGGCTCCCCAGTGTCCAGCCTGAGTTAGGGGAGCTAGCCAGGTTGGGATGGGGGAATATCCTTAAGAATTAGGCTGGGTCTAAGGACTGGGGCAGCCACTGTGTGTGCTGGCGATGCCTTCTCTGATGATCTAGGTACCCTGAGGCTCTGCATGAGGTATGTGAGGTTCAGGATGGATGTGACTCTGCGCTTTTGGGCTTTCTGCTCAGCTTCAGGCCCAGTGTGGGTACCAAGACAGGACCCACACTTCTGGCTCTGGGATGAAAGGGAGGTGTGGCATGAGTGGCCTACGCTGCCCAGGTTGGGTGTTGCCACCTTCCTCTGCCTTCTTGCCAGAGAGCTCGCCTTACTCCATCATGGTCACTTCCCTCCTCTGCTCGCCCACTTACATCTCAACCACTCAGGGTCTTTTCTACTCACATCCCAAGATCCATCTCCCAGCCCTGGAGGGTCCTCAGGTGCCATGGCATGGGCTCTCCAAGACAGATTCAGTGAACCTTAGGCTGGAGAGGGCATGTGACTGTCCCTGGCCTGTGAGCCCACTGGGAAAGGGCTGCAGTTTGGTCCCCGGGTGTGTACAGATGGCGAAGGAATATCGGTCAGGGTGTGAAGTCTCCAGAAGACAGGTGACAGGAAGGGGACACAGAACCCGCTAGACTAGGCAGAATTAGGGAGTGAGGGCGGGGAGCTTGGGGTGGGGCAGGGGCCAGACTCACCTTCTCAGCCCGCACCTCGATGTGGTTGTTGGAGGTGGTGACAATGATGTCTTCAGGGGAGAAGTCTCTCATGTCCACCGTGAACTCATAGGCATCCCCGAGGGTCTTAATGCTGCCTTGTCCACCTGGGCGGGCTGTGGGAAGGGCTGCTATATAAGCTGGCCACCGAGCAAGCCCTGAACCAGAACCTGGTTCTCTGCTCTTCTCTTGGGAGAAATGAGTGGCGTTCCTGGATAATAGCCTCTTTCCTAACTCTCGCAGCCTGCCTTGTCCCTGTGGGATGGGGTGGGCCGAGCTTCACTCAGTTTAATCCCTCCTTTAGCGAGTCCCTCCTTTGGCAATTCTACCTAGGCCAACAAGCTCTGAGAGGCCAGCCACCTCACAATCCCAGGGCTAGCCCTCCAGGGCTTCCCATGATGACACGGGACATACAGGATTCACATTTCACCTCTAGGGTCACCATCATTCCCAGGAGGCCCGCCTACATCATAGCCACATCTGCCTTGGTAGCCAGATCTATCTTGGCAGCCACGCATGGCTATAACCCATGCAACAACACCTATCCCTGGCAGGTGGGTGGCCACAGCATGCTCAGCAACGGCCTGGAGCAGAGGACCCCTCCCTCAGCTGTGTCTCTCCCCTCCCCTCAGAGCCCCAGCACTTGCCTGGGAAGGCCAGGGGCTCCGAGTGGGGCAGCATGAAACTGCCAAAATCATCGGAAAACATGCTCAAGGTCTTTTCCATGGGTGGGTCCTGGGCTGGAAGGGCACGGGAGGCTGAAGAAGAAGAGGAGGAGGAAGACGAGGAATGGAAGCTTCTCTCCGCTCTGAAGGTGGAGGAGGTCCGGTGGCTCATCCACAGGCAGAGAGGGCCCTGTCCAGGCAGGCAGGGCTGGGCTGGAGAAACCTGTTGGTGCTGGCCTCCAGGGAAGCGTGCCGGGGGGGCCCTGACTGCCAGCGCTTTATAAGGTCCAACTGTCCCTGGGCTCGAGGCCAGGCTCTTGTCTGCTGGCTAAATTTAGGCCTCTTCATGGCCCAGAGGGGCCTGGACATCTTCTTGGGAGAGACAGCCCTGCTGACAGCCTGACACACGAGGGCAGGGTTGGGCGGCTGAGCTCACCGCCTGGCACTCCAAGCCCGGAGCTCCAGCTCCAAGGGCCTCCATCCCTGCCAGGGCAGGGGGTGGATCCAGCCCCGGGATTTTGTAGTTTGCTGTTTTGTTCACTGGCCTGTCACCCTACTCTCCTCTCAGGCTGGTTCTCAGGGCTGTGCCTCCCTTATCAGAGAGGGTGTGTGCAGGAGCCCTGTTGGACTGTTGGTGAGATACCAGGAGCGCCAGGTACAGCTGTCTCTCAGGGAAGGTTAAGAAAGCCCCAGGGAGAGGAGATAGAACGCATGGGTGACCCCCTGTCAACTCCCACAGGGACCCAGATTTTCCACCTCATCCCCACTCTCAGAACCTTTAGTGGAAGGGTAGAAGAGAGTTGGTGGCTGGAGTTGGGGCTGGGGGTTGGGCCCAGGTTCAGGGCAGGAGCAGATAATTCTGGAACTGTCCTGAAAGGTCTAGAAGGCAACAGTCCGCTCTACCTCAAGCTCAGAGTTGATGCCTGCCCAGGGTCATAGCCACAGGAGTTCACAGCCAGGTAAAGGAGGATGTGGTAGTGACAGGTGTCTTAGCCCTGGCTTCCGGAGTGTCTCTGGGCACTGCTGCCTCTTTCCCAGCAGAGCCCTTTTTGATCTTCCAAAGCACAGAAAGAGGCATAGGACAGTAATTTCTAGACCAGGAAATAGCACCTCCAAGAAGGGAAGGACCTAAGCACGTTGGGATGGCTGGGATTCCATCCCTTGGGCCTGACTCTTGTGTCCGAGAGTCTCCTTTGTCCCCACTGATGACTGAGAGCAACCCCAGACTCTGTGATGCTGGGCCAGGCAAGGCTCTTTCAGGAGGCAAGTGGTCCAGCAGTCCATCAAGCAGTTTTGGAGCACACGTCTCCACATCTTGTCCTTTCTTTCCACTTAATTACCTTGTGCCTTTCTCTTCTGGAAGCCCCTGGTTACTCCAGCCCACAAGGGGTTCCTTCTGACCAGAGTGCTGAGCAGTTGGCAGTGTGACATAGTCTTCGTGAGTTCTGAGACCTCCCTGTGATATCCCCCCTCAACTCTACTCTCAGGGAGGATGACCCATCTGTCCCCATTAACCTGGGAGTTCTGGAAGGTGGGAACTGTGCCTCTTGTCTCTGGGTCCACAGAGGCAAGACTGTGTGTGAACTGAGAACAGGGAAGGCCACTTGCTGGGAGCCAGAGCAACAGGCTGGAGCTAAAGGGATCTGTCTCCCTCAGATCCTTGCTGGTACCTTAGTCTGTGTTGCTTATGCTGGCTGAAGCGGGCCTGGTGCAGGGGTGGGGATGGTGGGGGGTTGGGGGGAGGGAGGAGCTCAGAGAATCAGTCACCAGTTCTGAGGTGAGATGGAAAGAGGTGGGGTCAGGTGGGAGGCCCCCCTGAGCAGCCAGCCAGCCTGGGGAAACAAGAGCCACCGGCTAAAAGCAGACACACTGTCATGGGGCTTAGGGCCTGAGTCACTGCTGCTGGGTGTCAGCTCTCTTTACTACCCCCCCCCCCCCCCCCCCCCCCCCCGCCTTTCCCACCATTCCCTGAGGAGTCATCCACATAAATATTGAGTCCTGGCTTCACTGGCCAGACAGGACCTCAAAAGGCCATCAAGGTCATTCTCCGGGCACTAGACACTCTTCTTCTGCCACATCGCAGAGACAGGAATTTCAAAGATGATCCGGTCCACCGTTGGGTGTGGTGGCATGTGCCTGTCATCCCAGGAGATTAGGAGTTCAAGGCCAACCTCAGCTTCATAGGAAGTTGGAGGTCATTATTCCCGGGAGACCCTGTTTGGGAAAAACAAAAAACAAAAAAACAAGCCAGCTATGGTGGCACGCCACTTTAATCCCAGCACTCGGGAGGCAGAGGTAGCCATACCTCTGTGAGTTCCATGCCAGCTTGGCCTACAGAGAGAGAGAGAGAGAGAGAGAGAGAGAGAGAGAGAGAGAGAGAGAGAGAGAGAATATTCCAGAACAGCCAGGGCCTCACAGAGAAACTCCATCTCGGAGAAAACAAAAACAAAAGCAAAACAGTGGCCTTAAATGGCCTCTCCAAAGCCCATGGACCATCACAGGTGAGAGGGTGGAAGGACAGTGGGAGTGGAAAGATGGGGAGGGAGGCATGTGGTGGGGTGCAGTCACCTGCATGTGACATGACCTTGCAAAGGTGAGCACACAGCAGCTGTGGCTGTCTGCATGGGGCTCTGAGGGAAAAAGAGGGACATTCAGAGAGGAGGAGGGCGTGAAACAGGAAGGGAGTGATGAAGGAAGAAGTGGGATGAGAGAGGGTCGCAGAGTGGGATGAACGCGACCTCAGGGCACAGTACACAGGGTGAGACTGGAGAGATGGCTCAGCACTGGCTGCTCTTCCAGAGGATAAAGGTTCAATTCCCAGTCACATGGTGGCTTACAACCCTCTGTAACTCCAGCTCCAGGGAATACAATGCTGCCAACCCCCGCCCCGACTTCTGTGGGCACAACACTCACGCACCCATACACAGACACATCACTAAAAATAAAATAAACCAGCCGGGCGGTGGTGGCGCCCGCCTTTAAATCCCAGCACTCGGGAGGCAGAGGCAGGCGGATCGCTGTGAGTTCGAAGCCAGCCTGGTCTACCAAGTGAGTCCAGGACAGCCAAGGCTAACACAGAGAAACCCTGTCTCAAAAAAACCAAAAAATAAAAATAAAAACAAAATAAAATAAACCAGGCCGGGCGTGGTGGCGCATGCCTTTAAATCCCAGCACTTGGGAGGCAGAGGCAGGTGGATCTCTGTGAGTTCGAGGCCAGCCTGGTCTACAA